>CAUYUJ010021570.1:674064-710316 GCA_963575745.1 Prorocentrum cordatum | reverse complement strand
AACGGAGGAGGACAGGATGGCAAGGCGGGTAGACGCGGCGGCCCAAACCCCCAACGTCATGACTTTTCCAGGACGTCGACCCCCAGATGTCTGGGCAAATTCCCCTAAGGTAGGTTCGTGCGGCGTCGGCACCCGCAAGGCTTTTGGCACCGCGTGGATCGTTCAACCTTGAATCGATCGCGGCCCCGATCGTTCAATGTTGAATTTCGTCGGGTACAATGGGCCTAACGTGTCCCTCGGTGCTTCCGCGTCGCAAAATGCAGCCTTGAACGCCTTCGCCAACGTCGCCGGCGCGCCAACGCCGCCGGCGCGCCAACGCCGCATGAACCTACAGTAGACCAGCATTGCATATTGAGCTACTTTTGGACGGCCCCTGGGCCCGGCGATGGCCCCCCGAACCCGAAGCAAAAACAGATGTTGTCACGACGCCAGGCGGTCTGGGCCTGTGGTGGTTGTGGGAGCCATGGCTGGGGGACGTGTGCGCCCTGCGCGGCCTGCGAGACCTTTGGCGCCCGTGCGACACGCAGGACCTGTGGGACCTGTGTGGCCTGCGGGGCAGGCCTCTCTGAGAAGCCTCTCAGAAACCTCCCACAAGCCTCTCAGAGGCCTCGCAGAAGCCTCTCAGAAGCGTCTCCGAAGCCTCCCACAAGCCTCTCATAAGCCTCCCACAAACTTCCCACAAGCCTCTCAGAAGCCTCCCACAAGCCTCTCAGAAGCCTCTCGCAAGCCTCTCAGAAGCGTCCCACAAGCGTCTCAAAAGCCTGCCCACAAGCCTCGCAGAGGCCGCAAATAAGCATTGTTTTACGTAACAGCGAAGACTGATAGGCTTTTCATAAGGTCAAAAGAGGCCATCATGACTCCCCAGGGGGGTCTGGGCGGCATCCGGACAGGGATCCGCGGAAGTCGTTTCAAGCAAACAGTTACACACTTCGTAGTCTTCGAGGTCCCAGAACTCCATTCCCGGGCCACATTCTGAATGCCCGGAGCCAACTGTAGGCCACTTCGTGCTCTTCGAATTCCCAGAACTCCATTCCCGGGCCACATTTTGAATGCCCGGAGCCAACTGTAGGCCACTTCGTGCTCTTCGAGTTCCCAGAACTCCATTCCCGGGCCACATTTTGAATGCCCGGAGCGAACTCTAGGCCATTTCGTGGTCTTCGAGTTCCCACAATTCCATTCCTGGGCATGATTTTGAATGCCCAGAGCCAAGTGTGAGCCACTTCGTGTTCTTCGAGTTCCCAGAACTCTATTCCCGGGCCACATTTTGAATGAAGAGGCAGACTGATGTTGAGGCTGAGGCAGGCTGAGGCTGAGGCCGAGGCTGAAGGCAGACTGAGGCTGAGGCTGAAGCAGGCTGAGGCTGAGGCTGAGGCAGGCTGAGGCTGAGGCTCAGGCAGGCTGATGCTGAGGCCGAGGCTGAAGGCAGCGGCTGAGGCTGATGCAGGCTGAGGCTGAGGCAGGCTGAGGCTGAGGCTGAGGCTGAAGGCAGGCTGAGGCTGAGGCTGAGGCAGGCTGAGGCTGAGGCTGAGGCAGGCTGAGGCTGAGGCTGAGGCTGAGGCTGAGGCAGGCTGATGCTGAGGTAGGCTGAGGCCGAGGCTGAGGCTGATGCAGGGTGAGGCTGAGGCAGGCTGATGCTGAGGCCGAGGCGGAAGGCAGACTGAGGCTGAGGCTGAGGCAGGCTGAGGCTGAGGCTGAGGCAGGCTGAGGCTGAGGCTGAGGCAGGCTGAGGCTGAGGCAGCTTGAGGGAGGACTTGAGTGATGCAGGGTGAGAGCGGGGCATTGCTTGAGGCCGAGGCTGAAGGCAGACTGATGCTGATGCTGAAGCAGGTGATGCTGAGGCTGAGGCAGTGAAGGATGGGGCTGAGGAGGCTGAGGCTGAGGCAGGCTGAGGCTGAGGCTGAGGCAGGCTGAGGCTGAGGCTGAGGCAGGGTGAGGCTGAGGCAGGGTGAGGCTGAGGCCGAGGCTGAAGGCAGACTGAGGCTGAGGCTGAAGCAGGCTGAGGCTTGAGGCTGAGGCAGGGGTCAGGCTGGTTGAGGTCTGCAGGTGAGGCTGAGGCAGGGCGGAGGCTGAGGGCCGAGGGCTAGGCAGGACTGATTGCTGAGGCTTGAGCAGGCTGAGGCTGAGGCAGGTCGAGGCTGAGGCTGAAGCAGGCTGATGCTGAGGCAGGCTGAGGCTGAGGATGAGGCTGATGCAGGCTGAGGCTGAGGCATGCTGAGGCTGAGGCCGAGGCTGAAGGCAGACTGAGGCTGAGGCTGAAGCAGGCTGAGGCTGAGGCTGAGGCAGGCTGGGGCTGAGGCTGAGGCAGGCTGATGCTGAGGCAGGCTGAGGCTGAGGCTGAGGCTGATGCAGGCTGAGGCTGAGGCAGGCTGAGGCTGAGGCCGAGGCCGACGGCAGACTGAGGCTGAGGCTGAAGCAGGCTGAGGCTGAGGCTGAGGCAGGCAGAGGCTGAGGCTGAGGCAGGCTGATGCTGAGGCAGGCTGAGGCTGAGGCTGAGGCTGATGCAGGCTGAGGCTGAGGCAGGCTGAGGCTGAGGCCGAGGCCGGCGGCAGACTGAGGCTGAGGCTGAAGCAGGCTGAGGCTGAGGCAGAGGCAGGCTGAGGCTGAGGCTGAGGCAGGCTGATGCTGAGGCAGGCTGAGGCTGAGGCTGAGGCTGAGGCTGAGGCTCATGCAGGCTGAGGCTGAGGCAGGCTGAGGCTGAGGCCTAGGCTGAAGGCAGACTGAGGCTGAGGCTGAAGCAGGCTGAGGCTGAGGCTGAGGCAGGCTGAGGCTGAGGCAGGCTGAGGCTGAGGCTGAGGCAGGCTGAGGCTGTGACTGTGACTGCGACTGCCGTTGCCACTGCGACTGGCATCGCGAACGCGACTACGACTGCGAGAACAGCAGAAATGTACAACTGGATTCTCATCTGAAGCTTAAGGGGAATGCTTCCAGATATGCTCCTACACATCGCTGTTAGGTTGCTTTGCCGGGATAAGATAGGCCTCGAAAAGCTTTTCAGAGGCCTCAGAGAAGTCTTTCAGAGGCTTCAGAGAAGCCTTTCAGCGACCTCAGAGAAGCCTTTCAGAGGCCTTAGAGAATCTTTCCAGAGGCCTCAGAGAAGCCTTTCAGAGGCCTCAGCAGGAACTCTTGGATCGGTTGCAATCCGGTGTTCTCCTGACAGGTTTGTACAGGAATCCTTTAGGTTGCGATCAGTCCGCTTCCAGTTGTTGCAATCCGACCGAAGTTCCTGAACAGTCCGAAGGGGTTGTGATCGATTCTCATTCCCAGATATACCCCCCCAAGGGGGGTACGATCGAAGACGAAGAGGAAGTATTGTTGACCCCCCCTGCCCTGTGCACATTGGTTTTTCGATTGAAGCGCCCCTCCCGGGGCTCGCACTCTGTTTTTTCTTTATCAGGGCAAGTCTTGAAGCTCAAACTGTGTCGTTGGTTCCCGGTTTGCAACAACAACGGCTCCCGCCTGAGACTTCCTCACAATGTATTGAAGAATCGCGCTCTCGCTTCGGACTTCCTTGCAATTTTCCACCGGATCGCGGCTCCCGCTTGATATCGTTTGAAAGTTTATTGCAGGATCGCGTTCTCGCTTGGGACATCCTCGCAACTTACTACCGAACTGCTTCGCTTGACATTTCTTCACAATTTATTCAGATGCCGGTTCTCGACACTCATGAATCGCGCTCCCGCTACATATTGCTTGGCGGTTCAAGCAGGACTCACGCTTCAACGACCCGCCCGCTCGACCCGCCCGTCGGGGCCTGCCCGCCCGACCAGCCCGTCGGTGACTGCAGTCGCCGCTCGATGCCCTTCGCCCGCCTTCGATGCCCCTCGCTGCCCGTACTGGTTCCGCAGTCGTGTTCGCTCGGTGCCCTTCGTGGCCCCGTTGCTGCCCTCAGTGGCTTCGTCGCTGCCCTTTGTGGCCCCGCATTATATATATATATATATATATATATATATATATATATATGTATATGTATATCTATCCATGGGGGGTGCAGGGCGCCCCCGGGAGCGTCCGAAGCCTCCCGGAGGGCCCCTGGGACCGCTAGGAACAGTTCGAGACCGCCCAAGACGGCCCGCGAGCGCTCCAAGACGCGCACAGATGGCCCTCAGGAATGGCCAGGAAGGCCCGAAGACGTTCCAAGAGAGCTCCATGAGGCCCCGAAGGCCTCCCAAGAGGCCTCCCAAGAGAGCGCCGACAAGCCAAAATCGTTGATTTTTATTGTTTTTTGTTTTCTAGGTTTGGGGCCTTCTCGCTTTTTCTGGGTTCCGACGCTCCAAGGCCGTCAAAGAGTCTCCCAAAACCGCTCCAAGACGGCCGAAGAGGCCCCCAAGACCGCCCCAAGACGGCCCAAGAGACCCCCAAAATCGTCCCAAGACGGCCTAGGAGAGCCCCAAGATGGCCCAGGAGCCGCCCAAGACGGTTCCAGGAGAGCCCCGACAGGGCTTATATATGTATCTATATGCTTAATTATATATGTATGTATATATATATTATATATATATATATATATTCGATATATATATATAATATTGGAAGGGGTCCTGGACCAGGGGGGGGCCTCACTTTGCCCAGTGGCTGTGGTCACCCCCCCGCCAGAGACGCCAGGACGCTCCCAGGACCTTCTAAAATGGCTCCAGGACGCCCTCAGGACAGTCCAAGAGAGGTCCGAAGCGGCCCGGGAGCACTCCAAGATTGTTAAAAGTTGCCAAAGCGTCCCAGCAGGTTTCCGACAGCACTCTCGGGTGGGGCCCAATAGGAATTGTCACTGATTTTTAGTTGGTTTTGAAGGGTTTGGGCGTTCTCCCCAGTTCGGCTTCCAGACGCTCCAAGGCGGCCCAAGAGGCCCGAAAGATCGCCTCAAGACGAGCCCAGAGGCCCCCAAGAGACCACCGGGACAGCCCAAGAGGGCCCCAAGACGGCCCAGGAAGCTTCCAAGACGGCCCAAAAGAGCTTCCAGAACACTCCAAGAGGAGCCCCAGATGGGGAACACGAACTGACATTTCGAGCCCTCGCCCACCAGAGGCTCCCAAGAGGCCCCCAGGAGTCCGCAAGAGGCCTCGAGAGGCCCCCAGGAAGCTCCAAGAGGCGGCCTCCAAAAGGCGCCGAAAGGGCCCCGCAAGGCTTCCAGACGCTGGTGATAATGACAATGATGATTATGCAGGGCGGCCTCAGGCCCACAACCTAAATCCCCAATACTGCTCACGCGGCATACAGACGCTGCGGAGATATCCTCGAGTTCGGCGGGGGAGCTTCGGAGACGACGGTGACGAAAATGATGACGATGATGACGACGATTATGAAGTTGACGACGATTATGATGATGATGAGGATGATGATGATGATGATGAGAATGAGGATGATGATGATGATGATTGATGATTATGATGATGATTATGATGATAATGATGAGGATGATAGATGATGATGATGAAATATATTATGATGATGATGATGATGTTGACAGGTTGGGAATGGTGGATTGCTGAATGATGTTGATGATGGTGATCGTGATGTGAGTGATGGTGATGATGATGATGGTGGTGATGCTGACGATCATGATGACGATGACGGTGATGCCGTTGAGGATTGTGATGCTGATGATCGTTATGATGATGCTGGTGATGGTCAGGATGATAACGCCGATGCTGATAATAATGGTGGCGATGCTGTTTATGGTGCTTGTGATGCAGGAGAGGGCGGATGATGAAGATGATGACGATGATGAAGACGATAACGATGACGACGATCACGACGACGGCGGCGATAATGATGACGATGGTGATGATGAGGATAATTATGTTGATAATTCAGGTGACGATACTGTCGATGATGACGACGATGGCGATGATGACGATGGTGATGACGATGTTGCTGCTGATGGTGGTCATGGTGACGATTGTGATGATGGTGATGGTCATGGTGATGATGACGATACCGCTGACGATGGCGCCGGATATGATGGTGATGAGGATGGCGATGATGACGATGACGATTATCTTAGCTAGAACTTGAGCGCGCGCGAAGCGCGCGATGGTTCTAGTATACCAGATATATATATATATTATAAGAGCACACAGAGTGGCACGTGTGTGCCCAGGCTCATACAAAAAAAAACTGAAAGGGCGTTTGAAGCAGGAAGACACCATGACTGCAGGATCGGAGATGGAGAAGGGGAAGCTGGGGCAGAGCGGGGGGGGCGGGGGGGGGGGACAGGGCCTTGCGATGTGTGTACCAGGGCCCCCCAAGAATTCTCAGGAGGCCCGACTTGGATATCGGAAGAGGCTCCAGGAGGCCCCGGGATTGTGAGTGTTGTGTGTGTGATGTGTGCTCTGTGTTGTGCGTGTTTTCTGTGCGTTGTAGGTGTTGTGTGTGTTATGTTTGTCTAGCGTGTGATGTGTTGGGTGTGATTTGTGTCTCTGTGTGTGCATGTAGCTCTGAGGCCCCAGGAAGCCCCAGGAGGCCCCAGGCGGCTTCAGGAGGCCCCAGAAGACCTCAGGAGGCTCCAGGAGGCCCCAAAAGGCTCCAGGAGGCCGCAAGGAAACCCCCAAGGCCCGAGAGTTCCAGGAGACCACCAAGGCCAGGAGGCTACGAGGCGGGGTCTGGGCTCCAGGAGGCCCCCAGGAGGCTCCAGGAGGCCGCAGGAGGCCCCAGGAGGCCCCAGGAGGTTCCAGGAGACCCCCAGGAGGCCCCGAGGCGGGATCTAGGGTACCAGAAGGCACAGAAAGCCCCAGGAGGCCCCAGGAGGTTCCAGCAGTCCCCCAGGAGGCTCCGAGGCGGGGTCTGGGGTACCAGAAGGTACGTCGGGGCTCGATGTTTGGGGGGATGTCTCAGGCGTCACCGCCATTCTCTGAGAATCGGGGCCAAAATCATTGGAATTACCATGTGTTTTTGAAGGTTTTATGTTAAAATGTTGAAATTCCCATGTGTTTGTGGACCCTGACGTCACGATCTGTGTGAGGGGTGCCACCGATGTTCAGAATTTCGAGGATATCCCTTGCGAAACGGCCAGACAAATCGCGAACGACGCGGCGCGTACGCATTAATCGCCTCTGAGCTCTACTCCCTCGGAGAGGTGCGTCTGATAATATATATATATATATATATATGTAGGTATGTATGTATGTATGAATGTATGTATGTTCATATATATATATACATATATATGGGTTAATGTTGTATGTATGTATGCATGTATGTATCATGTCTGTATGTAGTCTGTCTGTCCTGTCTGTCTGCTGTCCTGTCTGTCTGTCTGTCTGTCTGTGGTATGTTCCAGAGCGCGCCAACCTTGTTTATGTCATGGATGTATGTATTATGTATGTATGATGTATGTATGTATGTGTAATGTATGTATGTATGTATGATATGTACATGTATGTAGGTATGTATGTATTATGTAAATGTGTGGATGTATGGAGGTATGTATGTAATGTATGTAGTATTTATATATATATATATATATATATACATATATATAGATATGTCGGGGTACGGGGGACCCCCCCTCCCCGGGCCTCTCCAGAGCCGCTCCGGGGCGTCTCCCGAGCGGCTCTGGACGGACCCTGGTGATGTTTCAGCACCAGGAATGGTTCCCATCTTCGACCCATGTCGCCGAAGCACGTGGTAGAGGTTTCGGGAGGCCTCCAACATGGCTTCAGACGCTTCCACGAGCACTCCCAAGAGAGCCCCAGGAGGCCAAAATTGATGGTTCCCCGAGGGTTTGGGACGGATTTTGGCCTTCTGGTTCTTTCGGTTGTACGACGCTCCAAGACGGCCCAGGAGGTCTCCAGGTCCGCCCCCAAACAGCCCCAGAGGCCCCCAAGACAAGCCCAAGGCGGCCCCGGAGAGCCCAAGGCTGGCCCAAGAAGCGCCCACGACAGCACAAGAAGGCTCCAAAACAAGCCCAAAAAGGGCCCAAGAGAGGGACCGCGTACCGAACATCCAGGGCTCCCGCCTCAGCAGTGACCCTGGAGGCCCCAGGCAGCCCTCAAGAGTCCTCCAACATGGCTCCAAACGCTTCCAAGAGCACTCCCACGAGGGCCCCAGCAGGCCAACAATTCATGGTTTTACAATAGTTTTGGAAGGGTTTGGGCCTTCTGATCTTTGCGGCTGTCCGACGCTCCTAGGCGGCCCAGGAGGCCTCCGAAACCGCCCCCAAAAAACTCCAGAAGCGCCCAGGGCCGCCCCGAGGCGGTCCCAGAGAGCCCAAGGCTGGCCCAAGAAGCGCCCAGGGCAGCCCACGAGTGTTCCAAAACAGGCCCGAGAGGTGTCCAAGAGACGGACCGCGTCCGGACAACCCAGGGCTTCCGCTTCAAGAGAGTCCCAGGAGGCCCCAGAAAGCTCCCAAGAGGCGTCAAACATGGCTCAAGACGCCTCCAAGAGCACCCCAACAGGCCAAAATCGTTGTTTTACGTAGGACTTGGAGGATCTTAGCCTTCTTGTCTTTTCGGCTTTCCGACGCTCCAATAGGGCCCAGCGCGCCTCCAGGTCCGCTCCCAAACAGCCCTAGGCGGGCCCAGAGAGCCCCAGGGAGCCCGCAAGACGGGCCCCACGCAACCCAAGAGGTCCTCGGCAGGATGGTCCGGGAGGGGGGGAGACCGGGGGAGCCTCTGGCGCCCCATGCTCCGGGAACGCTCCTCCGGAACATGGCGTGCGAACGTGAGCGGCATGGTCGCCGTCTTCGTGGAAAGTGCGTTTCCGGAACGCGTGGATTGTAGTGCACGCCGCCGTCTTCGTGGTAAGAATCGTCGCGGGCATCGCACCTGAGCGGTGACCTCAACTTGAACCTGAGCGCGCGCGAAGCGCGCGCGATGGTTCTAGTATATATATATATGTATATATATATACTAGAACCATCGCGCGCGCTTCGCGCCTTCGTGGCCCCTTTGCTGCCCTCACTGGCCCCGCTGTCGCCGTTTGTGGCCCCGTATACGAATGCCCTTCGTAGCCCCCGATCGCTCGCGCCCGTCGTGCCCCCTATATGCATGCCCTTCGTGGCCCCGCTGTCGCCCTTCGTGGCCTCCTCGCTGCCCTTCGTGGCCCCAGTGCTGCCCTCAGCGGCCCCATCGCTGCCCTTTGTGGCCATGGTTTTTTTGCCCTTCGTGGCCCACGCTGGCTCTTCCAACGATTTACTTAGGAATCGCGCTATCGCTCGAGACTTCTTCGCGATTCATGCAGGACCCACGCTTCAGCAACCCGCCTGCTCGACCTCGTTGCCTGGGCCCGCCTTCCCGACCTGCCCGTTATTGGTCTGCCCACCCGATTTGCCCGTCTGGTTATACCACTTGTTTTCTGCTCCTCGCCCCCCTGAGGCTAATTTCTTTCGTGTTCCATTATTCTCCCGCCCCCTTTCCACCCGTCCTCTCTTCCCTTATTTTAGGGGTTGCACTAAATACACGATATATCCCCAAGGGGGCACAATCGAAGACGACGAATGCGGGTACCGAGGGTTTGGGATACACAGATTGATTAGCACGTGAGCAGATAGGAACGAAGTTGTTAACATGGTTGTTGTTGTTGTTGTTGAACATTATTACTTCCAAAGAATAATTATTGTTGGGGCCCCTGGTGCACGACCCCCCCGCCGCGCCTAGGCCGCAGCCTCATTTTCATCATTTTCGTGAGGAAGTCTCAGGCAAAACGGGTTGGTCCGGATCCGGTTGTTTTGTTACGGGCGGTTTTCCCTTGCAAAAAATAAGCTAAAGTGGACATTTCTTGTTCTAACATAACCAAACTTCAAGAATCCCTTGCAAAAAATAAGGTAAAGTGGACATTCGCGCGCGCAAGACGAAATCCTTCCAAAACCTTAGTGTTCGCAGCGATTTTAACATAAAAACATCAAAACACCAATGGTTTTTCAACAAAAAATTGTCAAAATCTCATCCCGCGCGCTCTTGCGGATTCGTAGGAAACCCAACACTTTTTAAACATTTCTGTCAAACGGGCTTTTGCGAGCAACTTTTTCGAACTTCTGCGACAACGGTTGCGCACCTGCCAGGGCCATCATCCCTGTCAAATAATACCATGCGGGACACATTCGTTTTTTCTTCGCGCGCGCACGCCGTCGTCGTCGGCCGCGGGGCCCTGAATAGTAGCCACGGTCGTCCGCATGCCACGAAGTGAAGTGTCCGAACGTCATAGGGCGGGAAGCTGGGTGTGGGTGGTGCGAAGAGTCGTTTGGAAATTTGGTAGAGCTTGAACCGGCCCCCCCACAAAGTGGGGGTATTGCCCGCCTCCTATGAAAACCCTGGCACTGGTGAGAACGGTGTGTCCCCACGTGCTAGTAATTGTTGTTGTTGTTGTTGTTGTTGTTGTTGTTGTTGTTGTTGTTGTTGTTGTTGTTGTTGTGGTGGTGGTGGTGGTGGTGGTGGTGGTGGTTGTTGTTGTTGTTGTTGAATTCTCACTTCTGAAGAATACTTATTGTTGATTCCCCCACCGGTGCATACTGTTTTTCTGAATGGAAGTGTGCCCTCGACGCTCGCACCTTGTTTTTTGTCAGGGAAAGTATTCCTGCTCAAACTGAGCCCTTTGGTCCCCGGGTTACAACAACAACGGCTCCCGCTTGAGACTTCTCACGATTTAGCCAGGACCCCTGGTCCCGCCCGAAACTTCCTTGCATTTTATTCAGGAATCGCGCTCTCGCTTGGGACTTCTCTGCAATTTCTTTAGGAATCGCTCTCCCGGCGCTCTCGAGTCGCGCTCTCGCTGGAGACTTGCTTGCAACCTACTGAAGAATGGCCTTGCGTCCGGATTTCTTGCAATTTGCCCAACCGCCACGCTCCCGACACCCAGGCACCCAGGAATCGCGCTCGTTGTGGCCCCATGTGCATGCCCTTCGTGGCCCCGCTGTCGCCATTTGTGTCCCCCTCGCTGTCCTACGTGGCCCAATTGCTACCCTCCGTGGCCCCATAGTTGCCTTCTGTGGCCCCGCATTATCTGCACTTCGTGGCCCCCGCTCGTTCGCGCTCCTCGTGGCCCCATACGCATGCCCTTCGTGTCTCCGCTGTCGCCCTTCGTGGCCTACTTCGTGTCCTTCGTGGCCCTGCTGTCGTTCTCTCTCGCTTTCGCTCGTCGTCGCCGTCGTCGTTGTCGTCGCCGTCGTCTTCGACGTCGTCGTCGTCGTCGTCGTCGTGGTCGGTCCCCTGTCCGTCCCTCTTGGGGTCGGGTCGACGGTCCGCGGCCGCCCCGCCGATCAGCGCTGCCGCTGGCCAGGCCGACTGTCCGCGGCCGCCCCGCCGCTTGCCGGGGCCCGGCCTGCAGGGAAGAAAGGTATACCCCCCAAAAGGGTTTCGATCGAAGACGAAAAGGGCGAGTATCGAGGGCTTGGGAAATACACGTTATTGGACACTCGAGCATATAAGGGCGAACAGTCTTAAAATGATTGTTGTTGTTGCTGTTGTTGCAGTTGTTGCTGAATACTCATTTCTGAAAAAATAATGGTTGTTGATCCCCCCACCGGTGCATACTGTTTTTTCTCAATCAAAGTGTGCCCCTCGACGCTCACACCCTGTTTTTTGTCAGGGAAAGTCCTCCTGCTCAAACTGGCCCTTTGGCCCCCGGGTTACAACAACAACGGCTCCCGCCAGAGACTTCCTTACAATTTAGCCAGGACCCCCGCTCCCACCCGAGACGCCCTCGCATTTTATTCAGGAAACGCGCTCTCGCTTGGGACTTCCTTACACAATTTATTCAGGAATCGCTCTCCCGGCGCTCTGGATTCGCTTTTTCTCTGGAGACGTGCTTGCAACTTACTGAAGAATGGCCTTGCGTTGGGATTTCTTACGATTTGCCCAAGCGCCGCGCTCCCGTCACCCAGGCACCCAGGAGTCGCGCCCGTTGTGACCCCATGTGCATGCCCTTCGTGGCCCTCGTGTCGCCATTCGTGTCCCCCTCATTGTCCTACGTGGCCCAGTTGTTACCCTTAGTGGCCCAATAGTTGCCTTCTGTGGCCCCGCGTTATCTGCACTTCGTGGCCCCCGCTCGTTCGTGCTCTTCGTGGCCCCATACGCATTCCCTTCGTGTCCCCGCTGTCGCCCTTCGTGGCCTACTTCGTGCCCTTCGTGGCCCTGCTGTCGTTCTCTCTCGCTTTCGCTCGCCGTCGTCGCCGTCGTCGTCGTCGCCGTCGTCTTCGACGTCGTCGTCGTCGTCGTCGTCGTCGTGGTCGGTCCCCTGTCCGTCCTTTTTGGGGTCGGGTCGGCGGTCCGCGGCCGCCCCGCCGATCAGCGCTGCCGCTGGCCAGGCCGACGGTCCGCGGCCGCCCCGCCGCTTGCCATGGCGCGGCCTGCAGGGAAGAAAGGTATACCCCCCAAAAGGGGTTCGATCGAAGACGACAAGGGCGGGTATCGAGGGTTTGGGAAATACGCGTTATTGGTCGCTCGAGCACATGAGGGCGAACAGTCTTACAATTGTTGTTGTTGTTGTTGTTGTTGTTGTTGTTGTTGTTGTTGTTGTTGTTGTTGTTGTTGTTGTTGTTGTTGTTGTTGTTGTTGTTGTCGTCGTCGTTGTTGTTGTTGTTGTTGAATTCTCATTCTTGAAGAATTCGTATTGTAAATCCACCCGCGCCGGTGCACATTGATGTTTTCACTTGAAGTGCACCCCCGGGGCTCGCATCTTGGTTTTTGTTAAAGAAAATCTTCCTGCTCAAACTGGCCCCCTGCCCCCCGGGTTACAACAACAACGGCTCCCGCCTGAGACTTCCTCACAATTTAGGCAGGACCCCCGCTCCCGCCCGAGACTTCCCGGCATTTTATTCAGGAATCGCGCTCTCGCTTGGGACTTCCTTACACAATTTATTCACGAATCACTCTCCCGGCGCTATGGAGTCGCGCTTTCGCTGGAGACTTGCTTGCAACTTGCCATGGAATAGCGCCCTTGCGTTGGATTCTCTTACAATTCACTCAAGCGCCGCGCTCACGACACCAAGGCACCCAGGAGTCGCGCTCACGCTTAGGATTCCCTCGCAGATTGCATAGGATCTCGCTGCCCTTCGTGGCCCCGTTGCAGCCCTTCGTGGCCCCCTCGCTTTGTTTCGTGGCCCCGCTGCAGCCCTTCGTGGCCCCTTCGCTGCCCTTCGTAGCCCCGTTGCAGCCCCTCGTGGCCTCCTCGCTGCCCTTCGTGGCCCCGCTGCAGCCCTTCGTGACCCCCTCGCTTTGTTTCGTGGCCCCGTTGCAACCCTTCGTGGCCCCCTCGCTGCCCTTCGTGGCCCCCTCGCAGCCCTTCGTGGCCCCGTCGCATCCCTTCGTAGCCCCCTCGCTGCCCTTCGTTGCCACGTTGTGGCCCTTCGTGGCCACCTCGCTGCCCTTCGTGGCCTCATATATGTATGCCCTTCGTGGCCCCCGCTCGTTCGCGTCCGTGGTTGCCCCATATGCATGCCCTTCGTGTCCCCGCTGTCGCCCTTCGTGGCCCCCCCGCTGCCCTTCGTGGCCCCGTTGCTGCCCTCAGTGGCCCCGTTCTTGCCTTCCGCGGCCCAATATACGTATGCCCTTCGTGGCCCCCGTTCGTTCGCGCCTTTTTGGCCCCATGTGCATGCCCTTCGTGGCCCCGCTGTCGCCGTTGCGGCACTTCGTGGCCCCCTCGCAGCCCATCGTGGCCCCGTTGCAACCCTTCGTGGCCCCCTCGCTGCCCTTCGTGGCCCCGTTGTGGCCCTTCGTGGCCCCCTCGCTGCCCTTCGTGGCCCCATATATGCAAGCCCTTCGTGGCCCCCGCTCGTTCGCGCCCGTGGTTGCCCCATGTGCATGCCTTTCGTAGCCCCGCTGTCGCCTTGTGTGGCCCCCTCACTGTCCTACGTGGCCCAATTGCTACCTTCAGTGGCCCCATCGTTGCCTTCTGTGGCCCCGCATGATCTGCCTTTCGTGGCCCCCGCTCGTTCGCGCTCTTCGTGGCCCCATACGCATTCCCTTCGTGTCCCCGCTGTCGCCCTTCGTGGCCTACTTCGTGTCCTTCGTGGCCCTGCTGTCGTTCTCTCTCGCTCTCGCTTTCGCTCGTCGTCGTCGTCGTCGCCGTCGTCGTCGTCGCCGTCGTCGTCGACGTCGTTGTCGTCGTCCTCGTCGTGGTCGGTCCCCTGTCCGTCCCTCTGGTGGTCGGGTCGACGGTCCGCGGCAGCCCCGCCGATCAGCGCCGCCGCTGGCCAGGCCGACGGTCCGCGGCCGCCCCGCCGCTTGCCGTGGCCCGGCCTGCAGGGAAGGAAGGTATACCCCCCAAAAGGGGTTCGATCGAAGACGGAGAGGGCGGGTATCGAGGGTTTGGGAAATACGCGTTAGTGGACACTCGAGCAGATAAGGGCGAACAGTTTTAAAATGATTGTTGTTGTTGTTGTTGTTGTTGTTGCTGCTGCTGTTGCTGCTGCTGCTGTTGTTGCTGCTGCTGCTGCTTCTGCTGCTGTTGTTGTTGTTGTTGTTGTTGTTGTTGTTGAGTTTTCCCTTCTGAAGAATAATTATTGCTGATCCCCCCTCACCGGTGCATGCTGTTTTTCTCCATCGAAGTGTGCCCCTCGACGCTCGCACCTTGTTTTTTGACAGTGAAAGCCTTCCTGCTCAAACCGGCCCCCTGGCCCCCGGGTTACAACAACAACGGTTCCCGCCAGAGACTTCCTTACAATTTAGCCAGGACCCCCGCTCCCACCCGAGACGCCCTCGCATTTTATTCAGGAAACGCGCTCTCGCTTGGGACTTCCTTACACAATTTATTCAGGAATCGCTCTCCCGGAGCTCTGGAGTCGCGCTCTCGCTGGAGACTTGCTTGCGACTTACTCAAGAATAGCCTTGCGTTGCAATTTCTTGCAATTTGCCCAAGCGCCGCGCTCCCGACACCCAGGCACCCAGGAGTCGCGCCCGTTGTGGCCCCATGTGCGTGCCCTTCGTGGCCCCGCTGTCGCCATTTGTGCCCCCCTCAATGTCCTACGTGGCCCAGTTGCTACCTTCAGTGGCTCCATAGTTGCCTTCTGTGGCCCCGCATTATTTGCACTTCGTGGCCCCCGCTCGTTCGCGCTCCTCGTGGCCCCATACGCATTCCCTTCGTGTCCCCGCTGTCGCCCTTTCGTGGCCTACTTCGTGCCCTTCGTGGCCCTGCTGTCGTTGTCTCTCGCTCTCGTTTTCGCTCGCCGTCGTCTTCGTCGCCGTCGTCTTCGACGTCGTCGTCGTCGACGTCGTGGTCGTCGTCGTCGTCGTCGTGGTCGGTCCCCTGTCCGCCCCTCTTGGGGTCGGGTCGACGGTCCGCGGCCGCCCCGCCGATCAGCGCTGCCGCTGGCCAGGCCGACGGTCCGCGGCCGCCCCGCCGCTTGCCGGGGCCCGACTTGCAGGGAAGAAAGGTATACCCCCCAAAAGGGGTTCGATCGAAGAAGAAGAGGGCGGGTATCGAGGGTTTGGGAAATACGCGTTATTGGGCACACGAGCAGATAAGGGCGAACAGTCTAAAATATATTATTGTTGTTGTTGTCGTCCACGCTGTTGAACTCTCACTTCTGAAGAATAATTATTGTCGATCCCCACCACCGGTGCACATTGTCATTTCTCCGTCAAAGTGCGCCCCTCTTGTTGATCCCCCCCCCACCGGTGCACACTGCTTTTTCTGAGTCAAAGTGCGCCCCTCGACGCTCGCACCTTGTTTTTTGACAGGGAAAGTCTTGATCCTCAAACTGCGTTGTTGCCCTTCCGGATTACAACAACGGCTCCCGCCTGAGGTTTCTTTACAATTTACTCATGACCCCCGCTTCCGCTTGAGATTTCTTCACAATTTACTCAGGATCGGCGCTCCCGCCAGACACTTCCTCGCAATTTACTCAGGACCCCCGCTCCCGCCTGAGACTTCCGCACCATTTACTCAAGGAACGGCGCTCCCGCCTGGGACATCCCGCGCAACTGAGCTACGTTGAACTCTCATAACGGCGCCCCCGCCTGGGACCTCCTTCGTTTCTCACTCCTGAAGAATAATTATTGTTCTCGTACGCGCCTCTCCGAAGGAATAGAGCTCAGAGGCGATTGATGCGTACGCGCGGCCGCGCGGCCCCGCGCGGCCGCGTCCGGGATTTTTCCGGCCGTTTCGCTTGGGACATCCTTAGGATTTTGAAAATCGGTGGCACCCCTCACGCAGATCGCGACGTCATGGTCAAAAACACAAGGGATTTGCAACGATTTCGAACATCGGTGGCACCCCTCACGCAAATCGGCGGGGTCGGGGTCAAAAAACACATGGGATTGGCAACGTTTTCGAACATCGGTGGCACCCCATCACGCAGATCGGCGGGGTCAGGTGCAACAAACACAAGGAATTTACAACATCAGAGTGAGGGGGCCGAACGGTCATTCATTGTCCCTGGGTGCGTGGCTGAAGTGAGATTCCGCGGTGCGGATTCGTGTTGTTGTTGTTGTTGTTGTTGTTGTTGTTGTTGTTGTTGTTGTTTGTTGTTGTTGTTGTTGTTGTTGTTGTTGTTGTTGTTGTTGTTGTTGTTGTTGTTGTTTGTTGTTTTGTTTGTTGTCGTCCCACCCGCAACCCGCCCCGCGACCCAACCCGCGACCCACCCCGCGACCCACCCGCGACCCACCCGCGACCCACCCGCGACCCACCCCGCGACCCACCCCGCGACCCACCCCGCGACCCACCCTGCGACCCACCCTGCGACCCGCCCGCGGCCCACCCCGCGACCCACCCGCGACCCGCCCGCGACCCACCCGCGACCCACCCGCGACCCACCCGCGACTCACCCCGCGACCCACCCGCGACCCACCTTCGACCCAAACCACGTTCAAGGTACAAACCAACATTTTCGGCGCCTGCGGCGGGCTTTTTTTGCATTCCTTCCAGGTGGAGAGCCCGCGACCCACCCCGCGATCAACTCTCGACCAACCCGCGACCCAAACCACGTTCAGGGTACAAACCACATTTTTCGGCGCCTGCGGCGGGCATCTTTTGAACCGTTCTAGGTGGAGAGACCGCGGCCCACCCGCGACCACGTTCAGGGTACAAACCAATTTTTGTTGGCGCCTGCGGCGAGCATCTTGTTCATTCGTTCCCGGTGGAGAACCCGCGGCCCACCCGCGACCCAAACCACGTTCAGTGTACAAACCAATTTTTTCGGCGCCTGCGGCGGGCATCTTTTGAATCGTTCTAGGTGGAGAGACCGCGGCCCACCCGCGACCACGTTCAGGGTACAAACCAACTTTTTTCGGCGCCTGCGGCGAGCATCTTGTTCATTCGTTCCTGGTGGAGAACCCGCGGCCCACTCGCGACCCAAACCACGTTCAGTGTACAAACCAATTTTTTCGGCGCCTGCGGCGGGCTGCTTTTGCAGGAGGACGAGGAGGGGGAGGAGGAGGAGGAGGAGGAGGAGGAGGAGGAGGAGCAGCAGGAGGAGGAGAGCAGCAGGAGGAGGAGGAGGGAGGGGACGACGACGATGACGTCGACGACGACGACGACGACGAAAAGGAGGAGGGTGGAGGATCGGGAGGGGGGGAAGAGGAGGAGGACGACGAGGAGGAACATGACGACAATGGGAGGACGATGATGGAAGGACGAGGGGGGGAGAGGGAGGACGAGGAAGAAGCGGAGGAGGAGGAGGAGGAGGACGAGGTGGAGGAGGAGGACGACGATGACGATGAGAACGAGGACGAGGACGAGGAAGAGGAGGAGGAGTAGGAGGCGGAGGAGGAGGAGGAAGAGGAGGAGGAGGAGGAGGAGAAGGAGGAGGAGGAGGAGGAGGAGGAGGAGGAGGAGAGCGCCATCGACAAGGAAGGTGGGGGCCACGAGTTCCGCCGGCTTGACGACGCCCGCGTCGCCCGCGCCCGCCCCCTCACTCTTATCCGCAATTGCGGGGTGCTATATATTTGAAACTCGGCGGTGCCCCTTACGCTGATCGTCCTCCTCCTCCTCCTCCTCCTCCCTCCTCCTCCTCCTCCTCCTCCTCCTCCTCCTCCTCCTCCTCCTCCTCCTCCTCCTCCCCCTCCGCCTCCCCCTTTCCCTCCCTTCTCATACGCAGGCACCCCCTACGCTGATCGTCGTCATCGTCCTCCTCCTCCTCCTCGTCAGCTGACCGCGCGCAGGGGAGGGACCGCGGGCCTCCAGCACCTCGCCGAGCAGCACCAGAGGTGTTACATGGCGCTGTTTACTGCGCGACCCATGGCGAAACCTTCGTTACCCTGTGTTGGAATGCCTGGCGCAAGCCATGGCGCAAGCCATGGCGCAAGCTGCATCGCAACTCACGGCGCAAATCATCGTTGTTCCTCCCTCCTGCGCCTCTAATCCTTCCCTTCCTCCGATCCCTTCGTCGTCTCTTTGGGTATGTTTCCCTTTGGGGGTAGGGTCGAAGACGAAAAGGGCGGGTATCCAGGGTTTGGGATATGCATAGTGAACGGCACGCGGGCCGGTAGGAGCGAACAGTCTTGGAATGCTTGTTGTTGTTGTTGTTGTTGTTGTTGTTGATGGTGGTGGTGCTGGTGCTGGTGCTGGCGCTGGTGTTGTGGTTGTGTTATCACTTCTGATAAATATATATTGTTGATCCCCCCACCGGTGCATACTGTATGTTCTCAATCAAAGTGTGCCCCTCGACGCTCACACCCTGTTTTTTTGACAGGGAAAGTCTTCTGCTCAAACTGGGCCCCTGGCCCCCAGGATTACAACAACAATGGTTCCCGTCTGAGACTTCTTCCAAATTGACTCAGGGCCCCACCGCTCGTGAGATTTTCTCAATTTACTCAGGATCGGTGCTCCCGGCTGTCACTTCCTCACAATTTACTCAGGACCCGCGCTCCCGTCTGAGATTTCCTCACAATTTACTCAGGGACGGCGCTCCCGCTTGAGACTTCGTTGCAATTGAACTTAGACTCCCTCGCAATTTAATCAAGACCCCCGCTCCCGCCAGAGAGCCCCCTACATTTGATTCAGGAATTGTGCTCTCGCTTGTCATTCCCATGCAATTCATTCAGAAGTCGCGCTTTCGACGCTCAGGAAACACGCTGCGACAAGGACGCCGCTACACTTTACTTAGTAATCGCGCTCTCGCCATACTCATGAATCCCGCTTGAATGTTCCACCCGCCCGACCCGCCCGTCAGGGGATAGCCCGCCCGTCGTGGGCTCCCGCCCGAGACTTCCTTCAGAAACGGCGTTTTCGCCTAGGATTTCCTCGAACTTTCACGCTCTTACTTTCCTGCTCCTCCTCCCTCTCCCTCCTCCTTCCTCCTCTCCTCCCTTCTCTCTCCCTCCTCTCTTCCCTCATCCTTATGCCTCTCTGCCATATCCCCTCCCCCTCCTCTCCCACCTCCCTTTACCCTCCCCTTTCCTGCCTCCTCCCTCCCTCTATCATTATTTGGTTTCTCTCTCTCTCTCTCTCTCTTCTCTCTCTTTTTCTTTACATATATTATATGTTTTTTTGTCTCTCTCTCTCTCTCTTGTCCCCTCTGCCTCTAATCAACCGCCCCCTCTTCGCTTCTTCTCTCCTGGCGTTTTCCCTCTTCCTTCGTCCCCCCCCCCTCCCTTCTTCCCACTCTCCTTCGTTATCCCCTTCTTTTGCAGGTCCCACACCAATCCCAATGGCGGGCACATGTACGCCCACGAAGCATTGTCCGTCCGTTCAGGTTTGCCCGCCTGTCTAAGCCCGCCGCCACCCGCAAAGAGAAATAATGTCCCCAAAGGAGATGTGATCGAACACAAAAAGGGCACACGGGCAACTAAGAGCGATCAGTCTTAGTAGGATTGCGGTTGTTGATGATGATGGTGGTGATGACGTTGTTGTTGTTGTTGCTGTTGTTGTTGTGCTTGTTGCTTGTTGTGTGTTGTTGTTTGGCGTCGTCCCCCCCGCGACACGGCCCGCGACCCACCCGCGACGCCCCCCCCCGGGACCCGCCCGCGGCCCACCCGCGACCCACCCGCGACCCACCCCGCGACCCGCCCGCCCGCCCACCCGCGACCCACCCCGCGACCCGCCCGCGACCCACCCGCGACCCACCCCGCGACCCACCCACATTGTTTGAACGACGAGTCGGCGCCTGCGGCGGGCCCGTCCTATGATTTGTAAACTTACGGCGCCTGCGGCGGGCCTCTTCAGAGCGTCGCAGACTGCCGACGTCACCGCGACTGTGGGGTGCTACATAACATGCTGTCCACATGTCGTTTGACACTTGTTGCCTCTTGAGATCCTCTTGCGACGCCCCCCTTGGACCTCTCTTGGGGCGTGGTGGGCGCCTCTTCAGTTGTATTCATGTCACTGTTGGGCGTTTTGGACCAATCGTTTGACGATCGCAGGCCCTCTTGGATCGTCCCGGGGGCCTCTTGGGGCGCTCTTGGCCCGTTTTGGGGCCGTCGCTTGCCAGAACCCTCAGGAGTGAGGACTGAGGTTTAATTTGCTTAGACCAACTACCTGAGGACACTCCCATTCGTGCCTCGGGGCGGAGGTATGTCCATGTCCGCCGCCCGCTAGGGTTCCAGGGCTTTGGTTCCCCAGGCCGTGGATGTGCACAAATCCCCGCCTCGCAGGAGGGGGGGGGGGCGGGAGGGGAACGGGATGATAGGAGCTGGGAGAGGAGAGGGGGGGCGCGGGAGGAGAGTAATGAATGAGGCAGGAGTGAGGAGGCGGCGGAGGAGGAGGAGGAGGAGGAAGAGGCGGAGGAGGAGGAGGAGGAAGAGGAGGAACAGGAGGAGGAGGAAGAGGAGGAGCAGGAGGAGGAACGGGGAGAGATGAGGAGGAGGACAAGCGAGATGCGTCCGCACCATGACCGACATTCCACCCCTCATACCCAGTCCTTCCCATCGCGCAGATTTGTTATCTATCCGCTGGGCTGTGTCATTTCGGACCTGGATACCCAAAGTGGCCCCGTCGTGTGATTCGCAATCAGGAAGGGGAGCTGCGTACATTGGAGGAGGAGGTGGCAGATAATTAAGAAGGACGATGCGCATGGTGTAGAAGACGAGGACTGCAGCAGGATCAGGAGCAGGAGTAGGATGAACGAATATAGCAGGACGACGAAGGTTGAGGAGATCTGTTCCGGAAGCGTGGCCCGCCTTTGGGGCGAGATTGTCGCTACGAGCGACGGGGGGAACGCGCCGATGCTGAAATGGGATCACAGTTGAACCGTTGCAGCGGGAACACCATTTCGAACAAATACAGTTGGATGGAGCGAATTAATTTATGTGGAACATTAAGTGTTGTCATCCTGCGCGTAAGCAAGCAGTATGCGGGAGAAACGGCGACCCGCTCGAATAGTATTCGGGGAGAGGAGCGTAGCATTTAGATTTAACCTTTGTGGAGAAGGAGGAGGAGGAGGAGGAGGAGGAGGAGGAGGAGGAGGGGGAGGAGGGGGAGGAGGGGGAGGAGGGTGGAGGAGGGTGGAGGAGGTGGCAGGCGGGGAGGAAGAGGTGAACGATGTGGAGGAGGAGGAGGATGCGAAGGAAGACGAGGACGGATGAGGCAGGGGAGAAGGAGGAGGAGGTGAAGGAGCAGGAGGAGGCTGATGATCAAAACAGCAAACGATGAGAAAGAAATGTTAACGAAGCAGGGGAGGAACAGGAGGATGAACACGTCAGAATGATGATGAGTAGGATGAAGAGGAGAAATACCAACCTATGATTGAGTCGGAGGGAGGATGGGTAGGGAGGAGGGATGAGGGAGGAGCCAACTCATAACTAACAAATCATGCAGGAAGAGGAAGGACGATTTGCTCCATTCTCCAGCATGGCTTTCCAGACCCAGCAACGCCCGTCTCTCCCATGGAGGTCAGACACTATCATGTTCCTCCTGCTGCTGTGTATTGTTGTCCTCCTCTTCCTCCCCCCGTATCCTCCTGATCCTTCCTCGTTCGCCTCCTAGTCCGTCTCCTCATCCTCCTCTTCATCCTCCTGTTCTTCCTCCTCCTCCTTCTCCTCTTCATCGTGATCGTCCTCACTCTCTTCGCCCGCCCTCTTCCCTTCCTTGTTTCTCCCACACTAGTCTCCGTCCCACTGTTGCTCCACTCGGTCCTCCTGCTTCCTCTCTGCCTCCTCCTCGTCCGGGCCCCTCGTCTTCATCCTTGTCATCCCCCCCCCCTCATCCTCCCGTTCCCTCCTTTCTCTCTCCGCCCTCAAACGTTGACCTCCCGCCCATGGCTCTCCCTCCCCCACCGTCAACCCCCCCTCCCCCTCCCCCCCCTGCCCCCCCTCCCGCCCCTCTTCTTCCCTCGTCCACCCTCCGCGTCCGCCCATTCCCCCTCCCGCATCCGCGTTCCTTTCCACTGGCTCCTCCCCCAAAAAATGGTATACACTCATCCGCCCTCCTCCTCTCTGAGAGCAGTGCAGGCTTACACCTTAGACGCGCAGCCCTGCAACCATGATGAACAGCACGGAGGAGGGCGACACCAATATGAGCAACGACGCCGGCGGCCCAGCGGCACCGCCGACTCCCGAACGGTACACTCGATGGCGCCTCGTCGTCCTCGTCTTGCTCGTCCCCCTGCTCGTGCTCCTGATGCTGCTGCTCTTGCTCCTGCTGCCGCTCCTCCTGCCATCGTCCTCTTCCGTCCTCCTCCTCCTCCTCCTCCTCCTCCTCCTCCTCCTCCTCCTCCTCCTCTTACTGGCCCACCCTGTTGCTGCTGTTCCTTTCTCTCTCTTTCCCCGTCCCCTCCGCCTCCTCCCACTACTCCCATTGCTTTCTCAGGCAGAGGTCGAGGCAGCCCCAAGTCTCAGGCGCATGCGTTCCGCGGTGACGCCCACGACGGCGCCAAAGACGACGACGGTGCTGGCGGCGACTACGAAATTGACGAGGGGGCTGCTAAAGGTGCCCCCATCTCGGGGGTTGCTAAAGGTCCCCCTGGCCCACAGTGCCCACCGTTTTGAAGCCCCAGGGGCCCTTTGGGCCTCGTGATGGGTTGCTCTGGAGGCTGTGGGGGCCTCCCCGAAAATCCTCGGGGCACCTTGGGTCAGGGGCGCTTCTAGCAGCACACGACCGGCAAATGCGTTGAACATCGTCCCCGGAACCCTCCCGGGGTCCGCCGAGGGCGCAGGGCGGTCTGCAGTCTCGAGACCTCTGCAGGCGGCGGTATGTACACGTTTTCTTTTCAATTATATATATATATATATATATATATATATATATATCGGAGTAGGCCGGGGGGGGGGCCGGGCCGGTGCCGTCATCCCCCATGGGCGCCCCCCAGAACCTTTGGGGGGTCACAGACCTCCTGGGACTGCCCCGGGCCGCTTCCAAATTGCCCACGACAGGCCACGCGGGCCGTACAGATGATCAAGAAAGCCTCAAGAGGCCCCGAAGACGCCCAAGAGCGCCCCAGGAGGGCCCGAGATGACTTGAAGATGGCCGACGAGGGCCCCGAGAGGGCCTTCAAGAGGCAAACATATGCCCATCCCCATACTCGCAATTTTAGTACACTTCGCTGGCTTCGTTTTCACAGTGCCCCAGACGCCCCCGCGGAGCCCCAACACAGCCCAAGAGAGACCCAAGAGGGCCCCAGACGGCCCAAAAGGGTCGGCCTGTGGGGCTGACGGGCCCCCCCGAGACGGCCCAAGAAGCGCCAAAGCCGGCACAGGAGGCCCCCAAGACGGCCTCCAGGAGGCCCAATAGGGCCTCGTTCGAAATCATGTTCCCGGAAGCTTCTCCAGGAACATGGTTTCCGGGCTCCCAGGACGCCCAAGAGGCCCACAAGACAGCCTCAGCGAGGCCCAAGAGTGCCCGAGATGGCTTGAAGATGGCCGAAGAGGGCCCCGAGAGGGCCTTCAAGAGGCAAAAATCAGCCCGTCCCCTTTCAGTAAAACGTGCATTTTCAGCATACTCCTTTCCTTCGTCTTCACAGTGCCCCAGATGCCCCCGAGGAGCCCCAACACAGCCCAAGAGAGACCTAAGAGGGCTCAAGACGGCCCGAAAGGGTCGTCCTGTGGGGCTCAGGGAACCCCCCAAGACGGCCCAAGAGGCCCCGAAGCCGGCCCAGGAGGCCCCCAAGACGGCATCAGGGAGGCCCAAGAGAGCCTCTTTCGACATCATGTTCCCCGAAACCTCTCCGGGAACATGACTTCCGGGCTCCCAGGACGCCCAAGAGGCCCACAAGAGAGCCTCAGCGAGGCCCAAGAGGGCCCGAGATGGCTTGAAGATGGCCGAAGAGGGCCCCGAGAGGGCCTTCAAGAGGCAAACATCGGCCCATTCCCCACGTAAAACGTACATTCTTAGCATACTCGCTGGCTTTGTCTTCACAGTGCCCCAGATGCCCCCCGCGGAGCCCTAACACAGCCCAAGAGAGACCCCAGAGAGCCCAAGACGGCCCAAACAGATCGTCCCGTGGGGCTGACGGAACCCCCCAAGACGGCCCAAGAGGCCCCGAAGCCGGACCAGGAGGCCCCCAAGACGGCATCAGGGAGGCCCAAGAGGGCCTCGTTCGAAATCATGGTTTTGGAAGCCTCTCCGGGAACATGATTTCCTGGTTCCCAGGACGCCCAAGAGGCCCACAAGACAGCCTCAGCGAGGCCCAAGAGGGCCCGAGATGACTTGAAGATGGCCGAAGAGGTCCTGTGGGGGTGACGGAACCTCCCAAGACGGCCCAAGAGGCCCCAAAGCTGGTCTTGTCAGGGTGCGCGTGCCCCCCCGACCCCGCTGGACCTCTCAGGAGCCCACGAACGCGACCTCGGTCAAGCAGTTCGCAGCCTTTTCGGAAGCAGCGAGGTCTCGTCTTGGTGCACGCGGCCCCTTGCTCGCTCAGCTGGATCCCCCAGGAGATCACAAGTGGCGGCAGTCTCGCAGTTCGCAGCCACCCAGGGCGCAGCGAGGTCTCGGCTGAGTGCACGTGGCCCCCGGCTCCGCTGGACCTCCCAGGAACCCACGAAAGCGGCGAACTTTGCGCAGTTCGCAGCTACCCAGGGAGCAGCGAGGTCTCGTCTGGGTACGCGTGGCCTCCGGTTCCGCCGTGCCCCCACAGAGCCGACAGTTACGGTACCCAGTTCGCAGCCCCCCAGAGAGCAGCGAGGTGTCGTCAGTCGTCAGGGTGCGCGTGCCCCCTTTGGCTCCGCCGTGCCTCCACAGAGCCCACGAAAGCGGCGACAATTATGCACTTCGCAGCCACCCAGAAGGCAGCGAGGTCTCGTCTGGGTGCGCGTCCCCTCCCCCCGACTCCGCTGGACCGCCCAGGAGCCCACGAAAGTGGTGGCGGTTGCGCAGTTCGCAGCACCCCCCGGCAGCAGCGAGGTCTCGTCCAGGTGCGCGCGGCCCCCGACCCAGCTGGACCTCCCAGGAGGTGACGAAAAGGGCGACAGCTTCGCAGCTCGCAGCCACCCAGAGAGCGATGTCTCGTCTGGGTGCGCGTACTCCGCAACTCGGCCGTGCCTCCCTTGAGCCCACGAAAGGGGCGACGGTGGCCCCTGTTGGGGGGGCAGATGGCCGCGCCGTGGACCCAAAGGTCGGCAGCAACAGCAACAGGAAAAGGACGTGGAGGAGGAGGACGAGGAGGAGAATTCGGCTGACGACGACGGTGGGGACATGGACGAGGACGAGGACGAAGACGACGGCGAGGACCGGCTTTGAACGAGGATGCTTGCGTGGCGGATGCGGCAGAGGAGGATGTGGCAACCTTGGTGCGCTCGCCCCCCATGTCCTACGTCATATCTCTCTTTCCCATCCCTTGACATTGCGTAGAGTCCCTGTCCGTTAGCACCGTAAGATGTTGAAGAGGACAGCGACGCCCAACAGATGCGCGATGCATGGCGTGGCATCGCATTGCGCAGCCAATCATTGCACAGCATAGCAGTGCAGCGCAAGGCATGGCATCGCATATCGGTACATCACACTGGCATGCCATTGCATGGCACCCATGGTTGTATGAACGGTGCAGCCAAACAACCATGTTGGAGGACCGACACTTTGGAGATAAGGCCAGTGTTGCACTGGAATCACAATTCGAAATGACCGAGAACGCGGAACAGAGGCTGAAACTGATGCGGGAACAACCATTCGGAACGACCAAAAACGCAGAACTGAGACCGGCGTTGCAGCACGAACACCATTTGAAATTACCGAAAGTGCGGAGACGAGACCAGCGTTGCAGCGGGAACGCGATTTCGGAAAACCCGAAACGCCGACATGCCGCCAGCGTGCAGGGGGAACATCATGTGAAAATACCCGGAACGGTCGGATTGGAACAACACACAAGATACGCAAGGTCCCCCTACATCGTGTGTTCACAACACCATACGCGGAAGGGGGCTGTTATCTCAGCGCATGCCGGGGGGAGTGAGGAAATGGTCCTCATACTGCGTATTTATTTAAAAGAGGAGGAAAAGAAGAGAGGAGGAGAGGGAGGAGGAGGAGGAGGAGGAGGAGGAGGAGGAGGAGGAGGAGGAGGAGGAGGAGGAGGAGGAGGAGGAGGAGAAGAAAAGGGAGGAGGCGGAGGAACGCCGCTGCCTTTGGCGGGCAGGCCTTCCGCCCCGCCTTTTCCGAAGGGGCGGGAAGGGGGCTTGAGCGGGGGCGAAGGGGCCATGCGTGGCGCCCGCTGGCCTTGCGCAGTGGCCACGCGCCGAGGCGGCCGCGACACCGCCACCAGCTCGGGGACCGCTGCGGGCCAAAACCGGGCCTGGGCCTCTCTGCGCAGCGCCGCGAATATTCCCCTGCGCAGAGAGGAAGCGGGGAGGAGGGAGGAGGGAGGAGGGAGGAGGGAGGAGGGAGGAGGGAGGAGGAGGAGGAGGAGGGAGGAGGGAGGAGGAGGAGGAGGAGGAGGAGGAGGAGGAGGAGGAGGAGGAGGAGGAGGAGGAGGAGGAGGAGGGAGGAGGAGGCTGCCACCCCAGGTTTCTGCAGTGGGGGCCATCCCTGAAGCAGTCAGCATCGGGTCACCCAGTACGTGGTCATCCAGGTTCCAGTCCCCATGTCAAGTGCGACCACCGCCCTGTGCGCGGGGATGCGCCAGTGCTGCGGCGCTGGGGCGGCCGGTAGGAGAGCCATTCAAGACTCTAGGTGTGTTGTTTAACGCGAACTTGACCATGAAGGAGGCTATACACGAGTGTCCTGGGGCCCTCTTGGGCCAGTTGGGGGCCTTTTGGGCTGGGGGAGGAGGCCCGGCACCGAGCGCCGGCTCCGCGCCATGGCGGGCGCCGGCCCCCCGCCGGCGCCGCCGAGCGCCGGGCTGCCGCCGAGCGCCCCCGGCCGCTGAGGTGACGCCCGGACCGGAGGCCACAGGGCGGGGGCCCCCAAAGGGTGCGGTGGCCACACCGCACCCAGGGTTCGGGCCGAACGAAAGGGGGTGATAGTCACCAGCCTCGAACGTATGCCTATCCCTAAGATTGACGCGCTAAGAGGAGATGACAATCTTAGAGATACACCCTCAGAAATTGAGGGAATCCCTAAGATCACCATCGTGATGAGGCGATGCCCAACATAAGGATAGGGATACGTTCCAGGCTGGTAAGATAGGGAAGAACGGGGGCCACGGGGCTCTTGCCGCACCCAGGGTCCACGGGCCGAACGAAGGGGGGGGAGATAGGGAAGGGGGGGGGTACGAGATCTGCCGCATGCAGCTGGTTTCGGCCCCGCCGCCGGGCCCGTTCCTCGATACACGGGCGCCTTCCGGCGCCGGGAGGCGCCGGGAAAATCAGCTACGTGCGCTGATTCTCACCCCCCCCCTTTGCTATCCCCCCTTTCGTTCGGCCCGAAGGGTCCACGGGCCCCTGGCCGCCCAGCCGATCGCCGCGCTGGGCGGAGGCCCCACAGGCTGCTGCCGCGCGCCGGGCGCAGGCGTTCGCGGCTCTCGGCATCGCCGGCTCCGACCACGAGGGCTTCGACGAGGAGCTCGGGCGCCTCGGAGCCGCTGCGCCGTGGGAGGCCGACGCGCCGGCCGAGGCCCAGCATCGGAGAGCACCGCCGAGTCCGAGCATGCCGCTGCTGCGGCGGCGCGCGAGGAGCCCCTCTGCCCATGGATCCTGCCATCCGCACGGCGCCCGTGGCAGATGCCTCGCGGGTCCCGAGCCGAAAAGTGCGATGGATTGCAAAAAACCCAAGAATTGCAAAAAAAACCTTCGCAGGATTGCAAAAAACCTTCGTAGGATTGCAAAAAACCTTCGTATGTTTTTTTTTTGCAATCCTTGGTTTTTTGCAATCCTTCGTTTTTTGCAATCCGGGTTTTTTTGCAATTCTTCGAGAAAGCCCATGGGATTCCTCAGGACCCTGCCGACCCGCTGGCGTCCTGGCCCGGGTGGGCGCCCCTCCCAGCCGACCTCTGCTGCGAGCCCCGGGGCGCAGAGGAGACCCGCTGGGCGAGCCCCGCGGCCAGCGCCGCGCGCCGGGTGCGCTTCCACAGTGGGGTTCGCCGCCTGACCCCCCGATGGCCTCCCATTTCCCCCCGTCGTTTTTGTCTTCCCCTCTCTTCTCCGGAGGGAACAAAAAGCGAACGGATACAAGTCATCGTCAATTCCAACGAAAATCTGTGGAAACATGGGAAGTGTGAGGAGGGAAGTCAAAAGCCAAGGAAATATGGGACATTTGGGGAATCCTGTTATTTGTGTGTGTGTATTTATTTGTGTGTCCCAGGGACCCTTCATCTTCCCCCTGCTGCCTGGCCAGGCTGGGAGCGCAGGGGCCCTCGCCGCAGTCGTGTCGCCGCCTGCCTGCCCGCACAGACCACTGGGGTCAGGGCGAGGAGGGCGAGGAGGGCGAGGAGGGCGAGGACGAGGAGGACGAGGAGGACGAGGAGGGCGAGGAGGACGAGGAGGGCGAGGAGGACGAGGAGGACGAGGAGGTCGAGGAGGACGATGAGGGCGAGGAGGACGAGGAGGACGAGTAGGACGAGGGCGCTATCCCGAAAAGAATCAGCAGAAAAAACGTGAGCGGGAAGCAGGTCGGGGGTGAGCCGTTACAGGCGAGGGCCCCCGGTGGGCCCAGGCCGCGCACGGCCACCTGTCTCGCACCGTGCATCCAGCGCAGGGAGCAGCCTGCCTCGCCCCACCTCGCCACATCCCTGTCTTCGTCGATGTATTTTACCAGGGGAACGAGCCCTGCCATAAGCATGATGACTCGCAGGTCCGCCGCCTCTGGCGCGCCCCGCGCGCCAGGGAGGGGGGTCCAGCGCGGGTCCAAGAAATCCGCGTGGACGTCCGAGTTTTTATGCTCACGTAATTGTTCTAATTGTCCCCTACTCACGCTCCTCGCCTCCCTCCCCTCGGGTTCCGCCGGCTTGGCGGCGGTGTCCCGAGACCCCCCCATCGCCCCTCTCCCTCGTGCGCCCTGTTGCGAGGAGCGAGTGGGCGCCGCAACCCGCGCGCCCCGGCGCGGGCCGAGGCCCAGCAGCTATTCATCCAGACGGGGATCGGATCGGCCTCGCCCCTGCTCTTGGGAAGGCAAAACCACGACAGCTTGCGATGCGCCACCAGCCCCAGGCATCGCACTTGGCTGCGTCGTCGGAGATCGGGGAGGAGGAGGAGGAGGAGGAGGAGGAGGAGGAGGAGGAGGAAGTGGAGGAGGAAGAGGAGGTGGAGAAAGAGGAGGAAGAAGAGGAGGAGGAGGAGGAGGAGGAGGAAGAGGAAAGGAAAGGGCGGTTGAGGAGGAGAAGGAGAAGGAGGAGGAAGAGGAGGAGGAGGAAGAGGAGAAGCAGCAGCAGGCAAAGCAGGGGTGGGTGGAAGAGGAACTGACGGAGGACCAGACTCGTTATTCGAAGCCAAAGCGTGACTGCAGATTGTTTTTTGTTGCTGCTGGGCGGGGGGGGGGCTCCCGAGGCACGCGACGCCAAACGCGCGGCCATGAGGCAGGCGTTCAGCAGCGCAGGCCCCCCGTTTCCCATTTCCGCCCCCTGCGGGGCCGCCCGCCGCGCCCGCCCCGCGGGGGTGGGGCGGGCGGGCGGGTGGGGGGGTGGGGGAGGGGAGACACGGAGGGAGGAGCAGGGGGGGGGACAACGAGGGGAGAAGGGGAAGAGGAATGGTGGGGAGGAGGATGGGGAGGAATCGGGAACGAGGGAGGAGGAGGGAGGAGAGAGGGGCAAGAGGGGAGGGACGGGGGTGAGGGGAAGAGGAACTGTGGGGAGGAGGACGAGGAGGAATGACGAACCAGGGAGGTGGGGCGAGGGAGGAAAGAGGGCAGGAGGGGAGGGGAGGGGTTGGAGGGGCAGGAGGAGATGGGGAGGAGATGGGGCGGGGTGTGTGGGGGAGGGGGGGGGACGGCAGTTGGGGAGAGGAGGAAAATTTGTGGGATGTGAGGGAAATCAGAGGGCTGGAGGAAAAGGGAGCGGAGAGGACAAGGGTAAGCTAGGCACGCGTGTCCCATATCTAATGGTTTACCTTTCCCGTCCGTTTCTTCCCATCCTGTTGAATTGTCTCCATCCTCCGACTGGTGTCCTAGCGGGCCCGGGTCCCTGAATTGATTCCTATCGCGTGTTGTGCAATCAGAGTGTGGAATTGTGTACTTTGGCGAAGGAGGAGGACGAGGCGGACGAGCAGGAGGATCAGGAGGACGACGAGGAGGCAGTTGAGGTAGGTGGAGGAGGAGGAGGAGGAGAAAGAGGGAGGAGGAGAAAGAGGGAGGAGGAGGAGGAGGAGGGGGGCAACAGAAGCGTTGGGGTTCGAAACACAAATGCACACACATTCTTGGTGGAGATCCCCGCGCAGTGCTGGGATTGGGGCCACACCCTCCCTGGCGGCGCGTCCTGCGCCGCCCTTGCAGGGGGGGGATCCAGACGTCGATCCAAGGAACGAGCGCTGAGATCCGAGGGTATGCACTCACGTATGCGTATGCGGTATATCTCGCTCTCAAGGCATGTTGCGCCTCAGAGCCAGGTGCACAGTTGACGTGCGCTCCATGTCTATACTGCGGACTCGGCACTTCGCAGGCACGTTCCATCAGCAGGAGACGGGGATGAGGAGCAGGAGCCTGTAGTAGGCGTCCCCCCGGACCTGCCTGCAGTGCCCTTCGGGTCGCGAGGGCCTGTTGGTCGGCTGATGCTGAGTCCATAAGGAGCAAGTCCATGCGGATGCGGAGTGCTCGGTGTCCGTCTGTGCTTGCGCCATCTGGATTCTGCCTCTCCTGATAGGAGGTTCAGTCCATACGGAGCAACTCCATGCGGAGTGCTCGGTCTTCGTCTGGTCTTACGCCATCTGGACTTAGCTTCCCCTGGTAAGAGGCGAAGTCCATAAGCAGCAAGTCCATGCGGAGAGTTCGGTCTCCGTCTGGGCTTACGCCATCTGGACTTAGCCCCTCCTGATAGGAGGCGAAGTCCATACGGAGCAAGTCCATGCGGAGTGTTTGGTCTCCGTCTGTGCCTACGCCGGCTGGACTTCGCCTCTCCTGATAGGAGGCTATGTCCATACGGAGCGAGTCCATGCGTAGTGTTCGGCTTCCGTCTAGGCTTACGCTGTGTTGACGTTGCCTCGTTTGATAAAAGGTTAAGTCCATACGGAGCGACGCCATGCCGAGTTTTTGGGTCTCCGTCTACAGTTTGCCTCTCCTGAGAATCGAAGAAGACACACGGCGTAAACGTAAACTGTTGGCGCTCCGCGCTGGTTTCTTGGATCCACGCTGGGCCCCCCTCCTTGTTGCGCTCCGCGCGCCAGGGGCGGCGCCGGAGGCGCCGCCATGGGGGGTCCCAGCGCAGATCCAAGAAATCCGCGCGGAACGCCACACGTTTATTGTTATGTTTTCTGTTTCGTCTTCTGGTCTGGACGATGCTCCTCAATATTTAACCCACTTAGCGGGCCGCCAAGGCCGCCCTGCGCTCGCCGCTCCACGGCGCCGACGGCGCCATCGATTTGAGCTTCTTTTTCTTCTTCTTCTTGGACGATGGCTGCCTGGCGGGCGGCGCGCCGGCCGTCGCGCGCCTGCTTCGCTCGCTGGTGGCCAACTTCGCCGCGGTAGGCCTCTCGCTGAGCACTGGCCCGGGCAAGTGCGAGGGGGTTCCCACGGGCGGGGACGCCTCCGACGTTTCTCTCGACGGCTTCCCCCCCAGGTTTCCGCATCCGCTCCGACCGCCGCTTCGAGTTGCTTGGCGCGCTAGTGGGGGACGCGACCTTCTGCGCGGAGCACCGAGAAACGGGTCGCGGACGCTTCCGCGCTGTTGGAGGCCCTCGGGGCGCTCGAACATGCGCAAGTCGCGCTGCACCTCCTGCGGCAGTGTGCCTCCTTCTGCTGGCTGAGTTACTCGGTGCGGGTGGTTCCGCCCACCGTGCACACCGCCTCCTTGCAGGCCGTGGGCGACGTTGTCCGGGCCTGCCTAAAGGAACAGGGCGGCTGCTCACCCTCTGATGGCTCCTGGCGGCAGGCTCAGCTCAAGCTCGACGAGGGAGGGCTCGGCTTGACCGCGACGCGGGTTGTTTGGCAGGTGCGGCGCAGGCCCACAAAGCAGTCGTGCGGGACGCCGACTGGGTGGAGCTTGGCCCTGCGAGCCGCCTCTGTGGACGATGCCGATCTCGACGTGCTTGTGGAGGGCGCAAATTTGGCCGGCAAGGCGCACCTTTCCCTGGTGCAGGCATCGGGCGCTGCCGCGTGCCTCAAGGCGCCGCCTTGCGAGGCAACTGGCACCGCCTTCCCGCGCAGCCTCATGCACGTCGGTTTGCAGAAGAGCCTGCGGGCCCAGCCCTTGCAGCAGGAGTGTTTTTGCCCGGCCTGTGGCGAGGTGATGGACGGCTTCGGCGACCACACCCTGGTCTGCGCCTGCCGCGGCGACAGGACCAAACGCCACAACGCCCTGCGCAACCGGGCCTTTCCCGACGCCGTGGCCGCTGGCCACGCAGGGGCTGAGTTGGAGCGCCCGGGGCTGCTGCCCCCGCGCCCCGACGGGGAGGCCACCCCTGGGGGCGAGCAGGGCGGGTCTGGCCGCCGTCCCGCCGACGTTTACCTGCCGCGGTGGCGCAGCGGCACGGCGGCCGCCTGGGGCTTTGCCGCCGCGCCCGGGTTGCTCGCCGATCTCCTCGCCGCGTCGGCCGCTTCATCGAGCGCGCCGGCGGACAGGCACGAGGAGTTCAGAAGGTTGCACTTGGACACCGCGCGGCCGCGCGCGGAGCAGGGCTTCGCCTTCCCCTGGGTGGAAACCCACGGCGGCGGGCGGGGCCGCGAGGCGCGCGGGGCCTTCGGGGCCCTGGCCAAGCGGGCGGCTCACGCCACGGGGGAAGACGCCGCACATGTAGCAGACCGACACGCCCGGCGACTCTCCATCTCCTTGCAGCACAGGGAGAACGCGCGGGCGGTGTTTCGGCGCTTCCAGATCCAGCTTGGAGGGGCGGGGGCAGCTGCGGCCCGCTCGGCTGCTTCCACGGCCGACGCCGCGTGAGCCGCCACGCTGGCGCAGACGACCCCTGGCTGGGCATCGCGGGCGCCCCCCCCCCCCCCCCCCCCCGCGCCCCTCCACGCGTGGCGCCCTGACGCCTCCCCACACTGTCGGCCGCCCCTTCCCCGGCAGGACGGTGGGCGATACCGCGGAGGTCCCCTGCCTGCCAAGCCGCAGCGCGCTGGGTTCGGCCAGGCACCCCGCGCCCTTCCTGACGCCCTTCCCGACGCCCACAACGACCCCGACGACCGCGACGACTCCTCCGCGTGACGATCTTTCCGCATGGCGACCCCGACGCCCCCGAAACGACCCCGATGGCCTTTCCCGACGACCGCGCCCACCATCTGGACGCGACCGCTTCCTGTCGCCGCGAAAGGGTCCGTAGTTTCGCCGCGGGCGGCCCTTCCCTCCCGGCCCCTGGCCAGGCCCTTCTGCGGCCCCCCATCCCATCCTCCTCCTCCTCCTCGCCCTCTTGCTCCCCCCTTCCCTGCTTGCTGCCCCGTCACCGCTCCTGCCCGCCTGCCTGCCTCGCCCCGCCGACCTTGGCCTCCCGCCTGCGCGTTCGTCCTCGTTTGTTTGTCTCCTTTTCCCCCCCCCCTCTCTCTGCGTTCCGCCTGCGAAGTATCCACAAAGGGTTCGCGTCCCCCCACCGGGCGGGCATCCGTGTCGGGGTCGCAACGGGGCTATCGGACGCGGCGTTCGGCGCCCCATCCAGAGCGACACCTGTGGGGCGATCTTGTCGCGTCGCCCGACGCTTCGCAATTTACGGCCGCGCGTTGCCTCGCTGAAGTCCCCGTCTTTGCGGTAGGGATACGGGCTGTTTGGCCCGATGCATCTGGGGGGGGGGGGGCCCTACTCCTAACGTCGCTGGCCCTCCTAACTTAGGCGCCCCCTCCAAAGGGGTGGGGGCCCTTTCTTTGTTGATCAGTTGCCTCTCAACGAGCGGGTCCGGACCCGGGGGGAAGAGGCGCGAAGGCAGGCGCGGGGTCGGATGGCGGGCCCCGTCGGGAGAGAAAGCAGGCGACAGCGAGCGAGCCCCCGCGCCCCTCGCGACTGCGCCCTCCTCCTGCGCAGCACGCCCGCAACATCGCTGCCCGATCTTCCCCACGCAGAAAGCGCGAAGGCGCCCAGCGTTCTCCCTCCTCCTCCTCCTCCTCGCGTAGAGACTGCACAACAAATTGTGGTTTGGATCGAGGACCAGATGGGCAGGTTTCCTACCCGCACCGCTATCACCATTGGAGGCGACATCAATTCGGGCGCAGGCTTGCACAGAGACGGAGACGACACTGTCATTGTGGATCGGGGAAGGCATCGCGGCAGAGTCGAACCTAAGCTGGATATTCAGAGTGGCAAGCAGTTTCGAGAGATGCGCATTCGGAACGAACTCGCTATACGCACCATTTGTTTCAACACAGGCCCGACCTTCTATGGATGCACAGGAGGCAGCAGCAGGATCGACCACCTCGTCATCTCTGCAGGGCTCCCCCACGCGCAACCAACTGCCCATGCCTGCACGGGCCCGCAAAAAAAAACAGCGAAGTATTGAAGCACGCGGGCACCGTGACCATCTATTTCCAGGCATGGAAAATACAGTTACTATATATCATCATCCCAAGTCGGCCAGAGAGGAGAAGGTGGACAGGGGCGGGTTGATGAAGTGCCTGAGGACGGGGTGGGAGAGGCGGGAGCTGCGCAAGGAGGTGGACAGAGCTCTGTAGGAGAGAAAAGGAGAGTGGAATAATTCTCTCGAGAAGCTCTGGCCAGACGAGGCATGGTCCATATTCATCGATGCTGCGGGGGGCGAAAGAAAGTTTTCCCCAGCCGCAAAAACAACGCGTAGATTCCCCGATCAGAGCTTGCCTCTGTAGGAGTCCTAGTGGATTCATGTGGTTAGGTTAGGTTTGCCGCCGATTTTCGCCGTGCACCCGGGTGCCCTGGTGCCAGGGTGTGCCCGGGTGCCCGTGTGCCTGGGTGCCCGGGCGTGCCCGGAGGTGCCCGGGCGTGCCCAGGGGGGCCCTATAGCCTTATGGCCTTATAGCCCCATAGCCCAATAGCCCTATAGCCCTATAGCCTTACAGTTCCATAGCCCTATAGCTCTATAGCCCTATAGCCGATAGCTCAATAGCCCTATAGTCCTATAGCCCTTCAGCCCTACAGCCCTGATTGGGGCTTTTCTCCGGTATCATTATATATATATATATATATATATGTATATCTATGCGGCATACAATATAGAAACTCAGAATCCCTTAGAACGTTGTCGAATTTTCAGAGAATGGATGCAGCCGGAGATCGACGATGAGCAGCTCGAGAGGATGGAGCAAGAGTTGAAAGAGCACGCGGCGGCGCTAAAGATACTCAGGAACAACGACCCAGCAAGCGTCGGGAAGCGCCAAAGTGTCGGCATGGCCTTCCAATGCTCTCGCATCCTCATCGTGCGTCATTGGTTTGCTTCCCGGTTGACTGTATGCCAGTCCCCCCTCCCGTCCCATACCGTCCCTCCCTCCAGCCCCCCCGCGCCGCTCCGCTGCCCTCCCCTCTCCGCTGCACTCCCTCCAAAGTCTTTCGTCGGCTGGAGCAGTCGGAGGAGGAGGAGGAGGAGGAGGAGGAGGAGGGGGGGAGGAGGAGAAAGAGGAGGAGGAGGAGGAGGAGGAGGAAGAATAATAATAAGCATACTACTAATACACTGACAATAATAATACTTATACATAATAATAATAATAATAATAAACATAATCATAATAATAATAATACTAATAACAATTATAATAATAATACTAATAATAATACTAATACTACTAATAATAATAATAAGACGAAGGAGAAGACGAAGAAGAAGAAGCATAAGACTAATAAGACTAATACTAACAACACGAATAAGAAGATGCGGAGGAGGAGGAGGCGGAGGCGGAGGCGGAGGAGGAGGAGGAGGAACAGGGGCAGGAGCAACAGGAGGATGACGACGAGGAGGAGGAGGTGGCGGTGGTGGTGGAAAAAGGAGGAGGAGGATGAGGAGAAGGATGATGATGAGGAGGAGGAGGTGGGGGAAGCAGAGACCAAGGAGGAGG
>CAUYUJ010021570.1:554064-671564 GCA_963575745.1 Prorocentrum cordatum | reverse complement strand
CCTCTCTACTCGCACAGTCGAATGTCGAGCAGGGCAATGATCCCGAAAGGGTACGCGATGCATTGTAGAGCACGGCATGGCGTGGCGTAGAAGAGCACCGCGAAGCGTAGTATCAAGCTTGCATTGCATTGCATGCCGTGGCATGGCACGGGAAATAACGCCAGCGCTGCAGCGGGAGCACGAGTCGACACGAGCGTAAGCGCGGAAATGAGGCCAGCGCTCCAGCGGGAGCACGATTCGGCACGAGCGGAAGCACGCCAGAATCGGCCTGGGAGGCTTCCCGGGCGCCAGAAGTAGGAATTCAGCATTTTCAAAAGAAAAATGTGTATTGGAATGGCCTTTTTTCGGCGCCGCCTCGGAACTCGATTTTCCAGCGGCGGCCGGAACCGGCTCTGGACCCCGCCAGGGCGCCGGCCCGGGCGCCGGCTCGGGCGTCCGGCCCGGGCGCCGGCTCGGGCGCCGGCCCAGGCGTCGGAATCGGCCCGGGAGGCCTCCCGGGCGCCGGAAGCAGAAATTCAGCATTTTCAACAGAAAAATGCGTATTAGAATGGCCTTTTTTCGGCGCCGCCTCGGAACTCGATTTTCCGGCGGCGGCTGGAACCGGCTCCGGACCCGGCCAGAGCGCCGGCCCGGGCGCCGGCTCGGGCGTGCAGCCCGGGCGCCGGCGGAAATGATGCCAGCGCTGCAGCGGGAGCACGATTCGGAACGAGCGGGGCCCGAAAGTGAGGCCGGCGCCTCAGCGAGAGCAGCATTTTGGGAACAAATGCAAGCGAAAACCCAATTCTGGGGAAACCTGTTGTGTAAAAAACAGTACTCGGGGGGGGGTCGGATACTCCCAAGCCGTCATCAGGGGAAGAGGGAGAGTCGTATTCATATTAAGTAATTGTGGAGGCGGAGGCGGCGGCGGCGGAGGAGGAGGAGGAGGAGGAGGAGGAGCAGCAGCAGCCGGAGGACGACCCCTCCGCCCCACCCCCACCCCCAGGCGCACGGATGCAGGGCATCCGCGCGAGTGCGCACGAGAGGCTGCAGGGCGCACGGGAGTCTGTCACGCGAGGAGACTACAAAACCGTCGGCGAGTCCCTCGGGATGTTTGTCAAGGACGGATGGGGGAGGGAGGAGGAATACAATCGACTTTGATTTGTAGGTCGACCTTGTCCAAACAAGGGCATCCTTGTGTCCTGTGGTTCGCGACCCATGCCCTCTATGTTCCACTGGCAATGTGGCCATCGGGAGGGTCTCGTGCCATCTCGCGTGTCCTCTCCGATCCACCCCGACTGTCCTGTTTGTTTGTATCCTCTTGCCGGTTGCGTTCGTTGCCGCCAGAATCCTCACCCTCGTGTAGCGGTGACGATTGCGCGTTTCAGGGAGCGGAAATGGGGCCTGCCCCCCTTGTGAATCGAAGGCTGATAATTTAAGATTGCTGGTCAGAGAGTTCTCGACCCCATAACACAACCAACAGCACGTGGCAAATATGGCTATGTTGTCCGGAGCCGTCTGGCTTAGTCCCAGCTGCCTGGCCTGTTTTGGTGATCTGTTTACTTCGCTCCGAAGCTGTCCGGGGGACATCTCACGCGTGATTGTGGATACACATATTTTCAATATCTTGCGCTCGCCAGTTGGATATCCAGAGCTCTGTCGAGCCCAACGACCGCCAGTGGTTCCAGAATCGGCGTGGGCACCCAGCTTTGGAACCATGAAGACATCTCGAAGTGAAAGGCGGAGATGCGTAGACAACACGATCCATTGACATTGGTAGCGAGACGCAGTGGCAGCCCATTTCGAGTCAATCCCCACATTCAAGATGGCGACAAAAACATCAGTCTGGAGTCAAGATTCAGGCTTGGAGCGGTGACTCTTCGACGCTGGAGAGTTTCGAAAAGAAGGTAAAGCTGTGGGTCCTTGGCACCAGAGAGGAGGACCGAAGTTACTTGGGACTTCCACTGGTTCAAGCGATGGACGAGGACTCGCAGCAGTGGCGCGAGGCGAACAAGGCATAATTGGAGGATCTTGTCAAAGAAGATGGCGCCGAGAGGGTCGTTGAGGCTCTCAAGGGCGCCCGAGGCACGGTCACGATGCAGGAAGCGGATTCTAAGTGGAGAGAATTGATGCATGGAGTGTATCGCCAGCCGGGTGAAGGCACGCTTCGACACCCATCTCAGCAAGATCGGTGAGGAGCAGAGTAGAGGTGTACGATCATCCAGATGAGACCTCGCGGTTCCCTGGGTGGCTGCGAACTGCGCAATCTTCATTTTTTTCGCGGGCATTTGGAAGGTCAGTTGAGTGGAAGTGTGCGCGCATCCTGACGAGACCTCGCGGCACCCTGGGTGTCTGCAAACTGCGCCGCCGTTGCCGCTTTCGTGGGCCCTTAGGCGGCACGGTCCGGGCAGCGCAGACTATTTCGAGACCTCGTGGCTCCCTGGGTGGTTGCGAAAGGCGCACCCTTCGGCACCTTCGTGGGCCCCGTGGGGGCACGGCGGAATATGGGAGTACTCGGACCCAGCCGGGACCTCACATCTGCCTGGGGGGCTGCGAATTGCACAACCGTCGCCAGTTTCGTGGGTTTGTGGGAGGCACGGCGGAGTGAGGGAAAACGCGGATCCAGCGGCGCAGCCGTCGGCGCCTTCGTGGGTTCCCTGGGGGCCACGGCGGAGGCGATGGGGCAGCGCAGATCCCTCGAGGCACTGCCGCTCCCCAGGTGTGCAGGACGCCCGCACGGCGCGCGCCCACGCGGCGTGCGGCGTCGTCGCGCCGTTTTGCGCGCGCGGCGCTGGGGCATCACAGGAACGCAGGGGGCGGCAACGTCGCGTGCAGTCAAAATTCGATGTCTGTTCATGGGAGCTTTGGGCGGCGACATTGAAATCAGCTTTTCCTGCATGTGGACAGCTTGGGGACCGCATTTGGCCCATCCTCGTGCTCCTCCTCTCCCCTCCTGTTCCCCCTCCCCGTCCTCGTTTTCCTAGCCCCCACGAATCCAGTCCAAGTCTGGTCCAAATCCGGTCCACATGTGTTCCAAATTTGGTCCAAAGCAGGCCCAAATTGGACAGTGCCGGGGCCACGCAGGCTCCCATGGAACTGACACCAAAGTCAAAACGTTGAAATAAGGAACAGTTTCGGTTCGGAGGGGGCTCGATGTTCCTGAGGTTCCTCCAGTGTTGTTCATCTTGCCCTCCTGGGGCACGGAGGCGCTTACAGGGCCAAGAAGGGGTTTCGTTCCTTATTTAGCGTTCCTTCTTTCAGCGGCCCGACTCTAGCGCGTGGCGCTGTCCTGAGAGTTGTCCGCTCCTGCGCGGTTGCGCGACGCGCGTGGCCTGCCTGTGCCAGGCGAAGAGCTGCAGGGGGGTGCTTGTCCTGCGGTTCTCTCTCTTGTAGCGAGCGTGCTTGTACTCCCTGCGTGGGGAAAGGGCTGTGCACGTCCCGGGTAATTTCACACCAGGCGTTCTCGAGCGGTTTTCAGTACCGAGACCATGACGCTGATGCTGATGATGATGATGATGATGATGATGATGATGATGATGATGATGATGATGATGATGATGATGATGTTGGAGGAGAAGCAGGAGGAGGAGGAATAGGACTGTTTCCATGATCTGCTGCGTGAGAAACCTCCTCCTTCCCAGCGACGGCAGGACAAGATAGACTCAGCGCAGATGCAGGCTGCCGGCTTTGGAGACATCGGGTCCAAGCTGGCGGAGAGGCGGAAGGTCGCACAAGAGGCCTTGCTCAACCTGTCCGGCCCTTTGCGCGCCAAGGCGCGTGGGAGAAGGAGGGTAGCACGTGGAGGACGAGCCTGCGCATAAGTGGGAGGACTACGACGACGTGAATGATGATGATCATGATGGAGATGCTGGTGATGATAATCATGGTACTGGTGACGATTATGACAAAGATGTTGATGATGATGTGGAAGCTGATGCGGTGATGATACCGTTGATGTTGTTGTTGGTGGGGATGATGCTGTTGATGATGACGATAATGCAGCTGGTGCTGATGATGCTGATGTGCCGATAATGGTGTGAATGATGTTGCTGGTGTTGATGATTGTGATGATTGTGATGTTGATGATGTTGTTGATGATGATGATGTTGGTCCAGATAGCATTCATGCTGAGTATGATGATGATGATGATGATGGCCATGATGATGCGTTGATGAAAATCCTGTGATTGATGCTGGCGATGGTCATTCTGACAGTGGTCATGACGATGCTGCGGATACAGCGACAACGATGGTGATGATGAAGATGATGATGATTGTGATGGTGATGATGCTGTCGATTACGATGATACTGATTATGATGCGGCTGATGCTGGTGATGCTGCTGCTGATGATGATGCTGGTGTTCGGAATGCTGATTTGGTGATGTTATCGCTACGGTTGTTGCTGATGGTGGTAGTATTGCTGGTGATGATGGCGCGAATGCAGTTGCTAATGATGATGATGTTGATGATAGTGATGTGCTGACAATGATGTGAATGATGCTGGTGGTGGTGCTTGTGATGGTGATGATGATGTTGGGCATGATCCTTGTATTCTTGTGGTGAAGATGCGGTTCATGACGATGTGTTGATGATGAGTTTGTGACTGATGCTGTTGATGGTCATTGACGGTGGTCACGACGATGCTGCGGAGACAAAGACGCCGACGAACAATATGGTGATGATGCTGACGATGCTAATGATGAGGATGCTCATAATGATGACTTCAATGCTGATAATGGCGATGCTGATGATGTTGCTGACGATGATGTAACTGATCCTGATGATCGTGGTGATGCCGATGCCGACGAGACTGATGCTGAGGATGGTTAGGATCCTGACGTGGAGGACGATGTTGATGGTGATGTTGGTGGTGGTAGTATTGATACTGCTGCTGGTGGGGAAGATGATTATGATGCTGATGCGGATGGGGATGAAGATGAGGATGATGATGAGGACGATGAGGATGATGCTGCTGATGCTGATGATGTGATGCGCGGGCTTGGACGATGTTGGGGATGCTGGCGGTGTTGCTGTTGATGCTGATGCTGACGACGATGCATAACACGATGCTGACGATGAATTGCTGATCATGGTGATGATGATGATGATGATGATGATGGTGATGATGATGATGATAATGATGATGATGATGAAGATGATGATGATGATGATGATGATGATGATGATGATGATGATGATGTGATTGGTGATGATGATACTGGTACTGATACTATGTATCATGATTGCCATGCGGTGATGGTGGTGAATCCGACAATGATGGTGATTATGTTGATGATGATACTGATGATGATGCTGATACTGAGGAGGATGGTGATGACGATGGCGATGTTGATAACGCTTACGATGATGCTGATGCTGGTGTGGATGATCGTGATGCTGATGCTGATGTTGATGATGACGATGCTGTTGATGGCGATGATGAGGATGATGTGTATGATGATGACACTGCTGGTAGTGTTGACAATGCTGCTGATGCTGATGTCGACGATGGTGATGATGATGATGCTGATGATGATGAGGCTGATGATTATGATGGCACTGATGAGGATGAGGATGATGATGATGATCGTGTAGTTGATGGTACTGATGATGATAAGGGTGATGCGACTGAGGGTGATGCTGATGATGATGGTGCTGATGACGGGGACGACGACGACGATGGCGTTGTTGATGATGATGCGGATGAGGATGATGATATTGATGATGTTGATGATGATGGTCATGATGTTGATGATGATGATGATGATGATGATGCTGATGATGATGATGATGATGGTGTTGGTAATGTTGCTGATGACGTTGATGCGGACGATGAAGATACTGATATTGATACCGATGATGATTATGGTGAGAATGCTGATGATGTTTGTGATGCTGGCGAGACGGTTGATGAGGATCACGAGGTTGATGAGGATGCTGACACTGGCCATGGTGATGCTGATGTTGATGATGATGAGCAGGAGGAGGGGGGGGTTGAGTTGGACATTGGGAAAATGGAGGGAGAGGCGACGGAGAACGTGTAGATGGAGGAGAAGGAACTGATGAGCAGGATCCGTATGAGGAGGAGCAGGATGCGTAGGAGGAGGAGGAGGAGGAGGAGGAGGAGGAGGAGGAGGAGGAGGGGGAGGGAATGGAGTATTTGAGGATGTCGGGGAGGAACGGGGGAGGACATGAGGACGACGACGGCCAGAGGGATGCGCACGTGGGGGAGTTGGAGAAGGTGGGGAAGGGCGAAGGATAGGCGTAGGCCAAACTGTACCAGAAGGGCACGAGACAGGTGTGAGGGGGGCGGGATGGATTGGGTAGGGTGGGGTCGGGCTGGGGGAGGGGGGGGGGGGCGGAGTGAAGGTGGGAAGGGGGCGAAGAGGAGGCGTAGGCCGAAACGCAAGAGGAAGCGGTGCGACGGGTGTGAACATTGGGCGGGGTGGGCTGGACGGGTGGGGGGGCGCGCGAAGGACAGGCAGCGGGAGAGGCGTTGGGGGGTTGATGTGGCGGAGGGGATGCAAACGAGGGGAGGCAGGGAGCAAGGGGCGGCAGAGGAGCGGAGGGAAGGGGAACCGGCAATCGTGTTCGACTCGGCCAGACTGCTCGCCGCCGCGGAGGAGTAGGATGGATGCTATGAATAATAGTAACAATAGTACTAATACTAATACTAGTCATCATAATAATGGTCACACTTGCAGTAGTATTACCAACAATATGGGTACACTATTCATTATTAGTGGTATTCATAAAACGGTGCTTAAGTTCTATAGTAAAACGAGTCGTTCTACTATGAGTGCTGGAACTAGTTATGCGAACTTTCGCAGTCTGGAACTAGGTATGCGAACTTTCGTAGTAATGCAACGAAGAACAGGGGGAGCAGGCACAGCAGGAGTCCATAACTTCTGAGGAGCAGGACGATGAGGAATCCTGTGGCGAGAAGGAGGAAGAGCAGGAGCGGGGATGCAGAAGAGGAGGATTGGGGGCGATGATGAGGACGAGGCACATGAGCATGAACAGCTGGGGTGTTGGCGAGCGTGCGGGTGGGTAGACAGGCGGACGGGAGGCGCCGACCGCGGCGGTTGCGACGACGGGCGGGGAGACGAGGGGCAGCGGGGAGGGCGTGGGGAGGAATAGGTTGTTACACGCAGGGCACCATGAAACCCTTGACTTGGCAGGGTCGACCTGCTGATCAACCGTCGGCTATACGTCAGCCCGTCGAGGACCACAGGGCCACAATTGCGTCCGAGGGCACGCGCGCGGCGCAACGAAAAACCAGTAGAGCAACGCGGGCCGCAAGAGCAGCTGGGCGCAAGCCTGCGTCGTGGCGGCCGGGTTGGCAAGCGAGAGGCTCGCAGCCAGGCGGATGACGCTGGGGGCCCATGGCGGGCGTTGCCTACATGTCAGTCGGAAGAAGTGGTACGTAGAGACATGAAGTATACCCGCCCGCCCCCCGATGGCACGGGAGGAGGCAGGCACCGTGGAGCTGCCGCTGCCCCCCCCTTCCGCCCGACGGTTTGGCCGAGGGCCGCCCCCCGCGCGCTCGTGCGGAGCAGAGCTTGCCGCGGAGCAGTCGGCGCGCGAGTTTGCGAGAGTTCGGGCGAAGAGAATTATGCACATGCACCGATCCTGGCAAGGCCCATCTTTGACCCAGGATCGGTGCATATGCCCTCCTGGCCAAGGTAGGAGGACGTATGCACCGATCCTGGGCTCAGGATGGGCCTGGCCAGAATCGGTGCATGTGCATAGTTCTTTTTCCTCTAAGAGTCGGGCTTGTGTAGCCCTCGCGGCTGCGGATGAGAGCTTTGGCGTGGCCGACGGTCGTCGTCGTCGTCCTCGTCGTCGTGGTTGTCGTCGTGGTCGTCGTCGTCGTCGTGATTGTCGTCCTCGAGAGTTCTGGCGCGAACCATCCAGGCTCAGCGCAAGGCGAACTCAACCAATTTAGAGCAGCTGCGCTGAGTCATCTGGGAGGGGGGGGGGGCGTCCAAGCCTGGCTCGGCCAAAATCTGCGAGGCCTTTGGGCGTCAGGGGCCCTTCGGGGCCCCTGAAGGGGCCCTTTAGGGCGCAACAGGGGGCCCTTCGGGCCCGAGACGTGCACTTCCCCCCCCCCCCCCCGGCTTCCCCCCCCGCCCCCCCCCTTCTCTTCATCGCCCATCCAATTCAGCGACGCCCAGGGCCACCTCCAGAGCCGCGAGTGGTTCCCAGGCCTGGTTCGGTCTCCTCTCCTCGTCCTGGCTCTCCGTTCACTTCGTGCAGTTGTCTGAGACTGCAACTGCTGGTCTAGCCGCTGCATGCGCCACATGCTCCGCTGGCCACCTGGCTGGCCTCCTCATGGGCCGATCTTTGCATACCAAGACGGTATTAACTGAACACGATGCCCGTCAATGATACAACGTTCTCAGCCAGCCAGCGTCCCTCCTCCCGCCCCCCCTGCTCTCCCTGCCCTCCCACGCTTCTTGCCCCCTTCGTGCCCACTGCAAAAGTCCCTAGACCCTAATTGGCAGACGTCTGAAAGAACCAGCTCGTGGTCTTGCGCCGCGCGTGCACGAGGCGCGTGGCGAGGGAGGAGGGGAAGGGACAGAGCCCCTCCTTCTCCCCCTCTTCCCCCTCCTCTCCCTCCTCCCCCCTCCTCCTCTCCCTCCTCCCCCCCTCCTCCTCTCCCTCCTCCCCCTCCTCCTCTCCCTCCTCCCCCCTCCTCCCCCCTCCCCCTCCTCCCCCTCTTCCCCCTCCTCTCCCTCCTCCCCCTCTTCCCCCTCCTCTCCCTCCTCCTCCTTCGAGCAGCGGCGAAGCGTCCCGGCTTGCCTGTAGGCCCACCAAAGAATGTTCTAAGAACCTCGTTTGGTTTGCAAGATAAGTTCTTAGAACCGTTTTGGTTGAGACTGTCTTGTCTTAACACAGGGCTTATGCTGAAAGAACATTGTTCTTGTTATTGGAAAATGTTGGGGTTCTACGAACGTTTCGTGGTAGGCCTGTAGGAATGCAGGGCGAGTTGAGACGACGGTATCGTTGGCCTTCGGGGAGCCCTCTCGTCGCCACGGCTTGACGCAGCTTGGAACATTGACCGGTTTTGAGCTTTCGTTGTCCAGTTTCGCCCTGCTCCGAGCTTCGTTTTCTTTCTTCTGGGCCTCCTCGGAGGCACTCGTCGCCACTGCTGGACTCTCCTCCCAAATCTGGTCAGAACACACACCGTGGGAGGTCCAGGAGGAGTGGTGATCGTTTTTTCATTCATTGTTTTGCCGATCAGCGCGGGCCCCCCAACCCCCCCTGCCGCCCCCGCATGGAGTAGATCTTGGCTGTTTTGGGCGCCTGTCTCGAGCAGGTGGGGCATCTCCCCCATCAGACGCAATGTTGCAAACAGTCGCAGTAAGCAGAGGTCTGGGGCCAGACCCCCCCCCCCTTTCGCCCAACGTCGAAACGCCGAATTAAGAGATGCCCACGTGACGGTATCAGTATGTTTGGTTTCCCCCGGAACAGCAGAAGGAGTTAGAGCAGTGAGCAGGGAGAAGTTGCGGCGTCGCGCGCGCGGGAGTGGCGGCCCTGGGCCCCGCCGAGAGCAGGTCATGCTGGCGATCCGGGAGAACGTGAAAGGCTGCGTGCCGCGCGGGCGGGGGGGGATTAACTATGACGAACCAGCAACACACACCCATACCCATAGGGGGGTTGGAGAGGGCTATGGGTGCGTGTTGTCGGATGGGGTTCCCCGCTCGAACGGGAGCGTTCCCCAGGGTCCGACAACCCGCACCCACACCCATAGCGAGTCCTCCTCCCAACGACCGCCCTTATGGGTATGGGTGTGTGTTGTTCGTTCGTCATAATCACGCAGGAGACGAGGCGGGCGATGAAGAGGAGGGCGGTGACCAGGACGAGGACGGCTTGGGCGAGAACGAGGACGCGCGCGCAGACGTGGACGGGCAGGAGGAGGAGGAGGATGGGGAGGAGAAGGGAGAAGGAGGAGGACGAGGAGGAGCTGTTTACGTTGGCGGAGGAAGAGGAGGCGGACGAGCAGGAGGATCAGGATGACGACGACGAAGCGGTTGAAGAGGAGGAGAAGGAGGACCAGAGGAGAGCCAGGAAGCTTGAACGATGATGCTGCCATGCACCGTCCCGTCCCAAGAGTCCCCTCCCAATGAGCCGTTGCATTTTTTTCCTTCACCACAAGAAGAGCGCCCCCCTAGAAGACGAGCACCCGATGTGCCTGGCATATCCGAGCGAGAGCACCGTTCCAGCGATGCTGGACCTCTGGGACAAGCGGCCCTCGCTACCTGCCCTTTGCTTTGTGTGTTTGGGAGGCGGAACATATCTTCTCCCCCCCCTCCTTCCGCGGCCGCCTTGCCTCCTCGTTTTCCCGCCCTTGCACGCCGGCCAACTCGCTTTTCGGCGCCCCCGTCTAGCTCCTTTGCTGGTGCAGCCAAGTCTGCCTCGCCGCCGAAGGGAAAAGTGTGTTTGGGAAAATGTATCCCCCTCTCGGTGGGCCCCGGAAGCGGCAGGCCCTTTCCGCCACCGTTTCCGAAGAAGGAGTGTCTTTTGGAAAGGGAGGCGGCAACAAAAACGGCGACTGGGACCGGCAAACTTTTTTTTGATTCGCGGGTCGAGAGCGCACCTCTTCTGGTCGAAGCTTAGCGGGCCGCGCGAAGCTTGAATTAACAAAGAGGGGGAGGAGGGAATGAACGCAGCCTCAGGGCGAGGCCGGGAGGCGGCAAAGCCTCGGGATCAGGCAGTGCCGAAATCGACGTGCTTGCAAAGGTGCGCCTTGTCCAGGAACCTGGTTGCGAAGTACCAGCAGAAGCTGGGACTGGCAAACAAACGGCTCCAGGATTGGAACCGGAGCCCGAACCGGCAAAAGCACAGCGACGGAACCAGCAAACGATCTTGCTTTTTTATTCGGGCAAGTTAATTTGCATAGACGGGGAGGGGGGGCGAGCCTGAAGCAAGCCGAAAACAATTTGACGTACAAAATATCACGCAAGTCGAAAGGCATTTGCACGCTCGTGTTCGATTGAAGAGGGGCGATGGCGGGGGGGGCGAAAGCTATGTAATTAAGTTTGCCTGGGTCTAAAGAAAAACATGCTCAAACAAACAGCTTCGGAACTGGCAACAAAAAGCGACAAAGCGGAACCGGTAACAAAAACGGCTTGTCGCTTCCAGGGCCCATTCAACAGAGGGTCCAGTGGCAAAGGGCATCCCCATTTCATGGTGAGCAGGCTGGCGGCTGTGCCCGTGCCGCCCTGCTGCCAGATCGACCAGCGAGAAGCGAGAGCGGGGTTTGTGCAGTGCGCGCGGTGTGTGGGGCCGTCGCTCTACACCTTGTGCTCACAACGCCCGCTGCGGGAGTGCGACAGGAGGCTCTCAAATGGAAGCCGCGGCCCCTCTATGCCGATCGAAACTTGCGTTGGATACACGCCGGTCGTTGAAAGTAGGTATTTTTGGATTCCCAGATCCCAATCTATTTCAAGCGCCTTCCTACTTCAAGAATCGTGATGCTTTTGCTTCGTTTCGTTATTCTCCGGGAGGGCCTGAACCCAGTATATTTTGTTCGCATTCTTTCATGCTTATCCCTACTTCTTCCGACTGGCGTGTAGATCTACACTGGCAAACAATTTGTCCCTCTCGTTCTTTGGGCCTTCCCCCTCGCTATCTGGCTGCTCCCTGGCCAGCCACCGCATGGTCCGTGCGATGGCAGGCAGCTCGCTTCTGACCTCGGGTCGGGTCTGAGAGACCTTGCTGCGTGTGCGCCGTGGCATAACAGCAGCAAAACAGGGGTAAACCATGGAGGAGGAATCGAAGGAGGAGCAAGAGGAGGAGAAGCAGGAGGAGGAGGAGGAGGAGGAGGGAGAGGTGGAGGAGGAGGGCGTGCAAAAAGGCCAGACGCCTGCAGGATGCCTCTCGAAGTCTTTTCGAATCTCCTTCGAGCGCTTCTTGGAGTCCTCTTGGGGCGTCTTGGGGGGGTCTCTTGGCAGCCCCGGGGGGGCTCTTGGGGCGTCTTGGGTGCATCTCGGGGGCCTCTTGGGGGCCTCTTCGGGGTCTCTTGGGAGCCTCTTAGGGGGCCTCTTTGGGGGCCTCTTGGGGGCCTCCTCGGCGCCTCTTGGGGGGCGGCCCTGGGGCACCCTGTGAGCCCCGAGGGGCATCTCGGGGCCCTCCTCCTCCTCCTCCTCCTCCTCCTCCTCCTCCTCCTCCTCCTCCTCCTCCTCCTCCTCCTCCTCCTCCTCCTCCTCATGGCCATCTTAGAGGAGATCGATCAAATGGTGTAGGGGGGGCTTACTTGTGGTCCCCTCCCAGGCGACGAAAAGGCGGCCAACCCGCTCTCAGTAAAAGCCATGATTCTGAGAATCTCGCCGAGGCCTGCTGGGGCGTCTGGGGGTGCCTTTGTGGGGCCTCTTGGGGCGTCTGAGGGTCTCTTGGGGGCCTCTTGCAGTTCTCTTGGGGCCTCCTGGGCACCTCTTTGGGGCACATTCGGGGGCCATCTCGGTGCCAGTTTGGAAGAGATCTATCAAAGAGGCGGAGCTCCTCAATTAGGCCTCCCCCCAGGAGGCCAACATGTGGCCAAGTTACGAAAATGAACTCGGCGCGACCCAAATCAGGGGGCAGCTTCCTGTTGCATGGGAGCGGGATTTCGTACTGCTTGGCATTGTTTGGCACTGCTTCGCATTGCTGGGCATTGCTTGGCATTGTTTGGCATTGTTGACATTGCTTGGCATTGCTTGGCAGTGGTTGGCATTGCCTGGCATTGCCTGGCATTGCTTGGCATTGCTTGGCATTGCCTGGCATTGCTTGGCATTGCTTGGCATTAACTGGCATTGCTTGGCATTGCCTGGCATTGCCTGGCATTGCTTGGCATTGCCTGGCATTGCTGGGCATTGCTTGGCTTGGCATTGCTTGGCGTTGCTTGGCATTGCCTGGCATTGCCTGACATTACTTGGCATTGCTTGGCATTTAGCATTGCTCGGCATTGGTTGTCATTGCTTGGCACTGCTAGGAATTGCTTGGCGTTGCTTGGCATTGTTTGGAACGGGCACAGTAAGAAGACGGTGCACCGGGGGCGGGAAACCCTGGGAACTTGGGAACCCAGGGAACCTGGGGAACCCGAGGAAACAGAGGAACCTGGCGAACCCGGGGAGCCCGGGGAACCCGGGGAACCCGAGGCAGGGAGCCCGGGGAACCCGGGGAATCCGGGGAACCCGAGGAACCCGGGGTAGCCGGGGAACCCGAGGACCCCGAGAAGCCCGAGGAACCAGAGGAACCCGAGGAACCTGGGGAATTTCCGAGCAACGGGCAACATAAGAATTCGAGGCACCAGCCGTTCACCAAGTAAGAACCCCTTATGCAAGCCTCATTGGGGAGTCAAGGATTGTGGCTTCCTCGCCTTGGACGCCCCGTCCAGACAGACCCAGGGGGAGGGGATAGATGGAGGGGTCAAGACACCCTCCTAGATAGCAAGCCGTCCAGAGCGCTCTCACCCGCCCTCCCAACACATGAGAAACACCCGAGCATCAGCATGTTCAGCGGTCGTCTTTGGATGGGCAGCTGCTGGGAACCAAAGCCGACCCCATGCGCGCGACGATGGGGCGAAGTGCGCCGCGCGAGCCAGGCGCGCCACGCGCGCCAGGCACCCCAGGGCCCGAGCGTTCCAGGCACGCCTGGTGCGCCACATGCGTCACGTGCTCCACGTGCGCCGGGTGTGCCGCATACCCAGGCCGGGCCAGGTGCGCCACGTTCAGGTCACGTGCAGAGTGCATCAGGTGCGCCTGCGCACGTGACAGCACACCTCGGGAAACATGTCGGTCCCCACCGTCCTTGTCGAAAACCCATCCCCATCATTGTGTCTGGTGGGCCTGCGCACAGCATGCCGCACGCCACCACCCCCGCCGTTCCTGCCAAAACCGCTTGACAGTGATCACGGGGTGGCCGTGCACGATCCAGGTTTAGCCGAGAGGTGCATGTTGTAACTTTTTTGGCAGGGATGGTGTCCCTGCGCAAAGCAGGCAATATGCTGACACCCCCGCCGTCCCTGTCACAGCAACAATACAAAGTGCTCAGGGGCCTCACGAATATGACTCAAGACTTTGTCCCAAAAGGGTTTTTTTCGATTTGTTTAACAGGGAGAGGAGGGCGCATCGGGTTGTTTGCGCCTGCTCCGAATTTAGAGGCAGAGTGTGGTTTGTATTGTTTCTGACAGGGATGGTTGGGGGTGGGGATCATCGGGTCGGCACTGTTCCTGATTGGCTGCCGGTCGCCTGGGAAAGTGGGTGCATATTAGTAGGGTGTAGTGATCATGGCACCCTCCCTGCTCGCAAGTTGTCTCGCTCACTCCAACCCGCCCTCCCGAGACATGAGTAGCACTTGGGCCTCAGCATGTCCAGTTGTCATCTACGGACGGGCAGCTCCTGGGAACCAAAACAGGACCCGTGTGCGCGATGGGGCGAGGAGCGCCACGTGTGCCAGGCGCTCCAGGTACGCCAGGCCCCCCCTGGGGCCCAAGCGTGCCAGGCACGTAGGGCCTTAGGGGGAGGGTCAACCCCTCCCCGAAGGAGGAGAAGCAGGTTTGAAGAGGAAGCCCGCTAAACCACTCAGGCCCCAAGGTTTTGTTAGAAGGGTGAGCTCGCGGGGCTGTGCGCAGGTGGTTGCATGGCGCCCCCGCCTGCATGGCCCCCAGCAGTGTAAGTTTGTGATCAATACATGATGCATGATGCCCCCCTTCCCCAGGCGGATGAATAGAACCCGCTGGGCGCGAAACTGATGTTCGAGTCGCGCGCGTGAGGGGTCTCGCAGGCGTTGCCGAGGGGACGGTGCACCCCCCCGCACGGCAGCCTCAACACAATTGTTTTCCGCATATTAGGTGCACAATGGATCGTACACGTAGCAGTCGTCGGCGGTGGCGTCGTGGTCGTCGTCGTCGTCGTGTTGGCCGTCGTCGTCGCTGTCGTAGTCGTCGTCGTCGTCGTCCGTCGTCGTCGTTGTCGTCGTCGTCGTCGGTCGTCGGCGACAGCAGCAGGCCTTCGCAGCACTCCACCCCCATGAGGCATCCGCAGTGCGTCGCTGCGTCGTCGTCGTGGTCGTCGTCCTCATCCTCGTCCTCGTCGTCGTCGTCGTCCTCGTCGTCCGTCGTTGTCGCTGACTACAGCGAACCCCCCCACTTGGGCACCAGGCATCCACATCCGCAGTGCGTCGTCGTCCGTCGCCGCCGTCGCCGCCGTCGCCTTTGTCGTCGTTGTCGTCGCCGTCGTCGTCGTCGTCGATTTCGTCGTCGGTTGTTGTCGGTTACAGCGGGCCTTCGCAGCACCCCCATGAGACATCCGCAGTGCATCGTCGCGTCGTCGTCATCGTCCCCGATGACGTTTACAACGGGCCTACGCAGCCCCCCCTCCCCCGTGGGGCATCTGCAGTGCGTAGTCGTCGTCTTCGCCGCCATTCGCCATCATCGTCGTTTTCGACGTGTTCGTCGTTATCTTCGTCGTCGCCGTCGTTGTTGTTGTTGTTGAACATTATTTCTTCTAAAGAATAATTATTGTTGGGACCCCTGGTGCGCGCCCCCCTCGCCGCGCCTAGGCCGCAGCCAAATTTTCATCATTTTCGTGAGGACGTCTCAGCTAAAACGATGTGATCCAGATCCGGTTGTTTTGTTGACGCCCGCTTTCCCTGTCAAAAAACATTATAACATGACATTGCTTGTTCTGACATAACCAAACTTCAAGAATCCCTTGCAAAAAATAAGGTAAAGTGGACAATCGCGCGCGCAAGACGAAATCCTTCCAAAACCTTAGTTGTCGTAGCAATTTCTACATAAAAACATCAAAAAACCAATGTTTTTTTATGTCAAAATTTCATCCCGCGCGCTCTTGCGGATTCGTAGGAAACCCAACATTTTTTTAAACATTTCTGTCAAACGGGCTTTTGCGAGCAACTTTTTCGAACTTCTGCAACAACGGTTGCGCACCTGCCAGGGCCATCATCCCTGTCAAATAATACCATGCGGGACACATTCGTTTTTTCTTCGCGCGCGCACGCCGTCGTCGTCGGCCGCGGGGCCCTGAATAGTAGCCACGGTCGTCCGCATGCCACGAAGTGAAGTGTCCGAACGTCATAGGGCGGGAAGCTGGGTGTGGGTGGTGGCGAAGAGTCGTTTGGAAATTTGGTAGAGCTTGAACCGGCCCCCCCACAAAGTGGGGGTATTGCCCGCCTCCTATGAAAACCCTGGCACTGGTGAGAACGGAGTGTCCCCACGTGCTAGTAATTGAACATTATTAATTCTAAAGAATAATTATTGTTGGGCCCCCTGGTGCGCGCCCCCCCTGCGCCGCCTAGGCCGCAGCTACATTTTCATCATTTTCGTGAGGAAGCCTCAGGAAAACGATGTGATCAGATCCGGTTGTTTTGTTGTAATCCGCTTTCCCTTGCAAAAAACACTATAAAATGACATTTCTTGTTCTAATATAATCAAATTTCAAGAATCCCTTGCAAAAAATAAGGTAAAGTGGACATTCGCGCGCGCAAGACGAAATCCTTCCAAAAGCTTAGTGTTCGGAGCGATTTTAACATAAAAACATCAAAAAACCAATGGTTTTTCAACAAAAAAATGTCAAAATCTCATCCCGCGCGCTCTTGCGGATTCGTAGGAAACCCAACACTTTTTAAACATTTCTGTCAAACGGGCTTTTGCGAGCAACTTTTTCGAACTTCTGCGACAACGGTTGCGCACCTGCCAGGGCCATCATCCCTGTCAAATAATACCATGCGGGACACATTCGTTTTTTCTTCGCGCGCGCACGCCGAAATCTCCAAAAACCATTGGGTTTTTAAGAATTTTAGCACCGCGCATGTGTATCATGTGTATCATGTACCATATGCATCATATGCAACAGATGTTCTGTGGAAGGCTTAACAACTTCTGTGGGTTAACAAGGCTTAACAACTTCTGTGGGTGTACGAACGTAGGCTTAACAACTTCTGTGGGTGTGTACTCCACGCCAGTGTAGTAGCCACGGTCGTCCGCAGGCCACGAAGTGAAGTGTCCGAACGTCATAGGGCGGGAAGCTGGGTGTGGGTGGTGGCGAAGAGTCGTGTGGATATTTGGTAGAGCTTGCATTGCCCCCCCACAAAGTGGGGGTATTGGCTGGCGTCGCATGAAAACCCTGGCACTGTTGAGAACACTGAGCGTTCGGGTGAAGTGATTGTTGTTGTTGTTGTTGTTGTTGTTGTTGGTGTTGGTGTTGGTGTTGGTGTTGGTACTGTTGTTGTTGTTGTTGTGGCTGCTGCTGCTGCTGCTCCTGCTGCTGCTGCTGCTGCTGCTGTTGTTGTTGTTGTTGTTGTTGCTGCTGCTGCTGCTGCTGCTGTTGTCGTTGTTGTTGTTGTTGTTGTGGTTGTTGTTGTTGTTGTGTTTGCTGTTGCCGTTGTCGTTGTCGTTGTTGTTGTCGTTGTCGGCTACAGCGGGCATGAGCAGTTTCACCCCCACTTATGGGGCATCCGCACTGCGTCGTCGTACGCCGTCGCCCCCGCCGCCGCCGCCACCGTCGTCGTCGTCGTCATCGTTGTCGTCGTCGTGGTGGGACATCTTGTAGGGGAGCGGGGGGAGGGGGAAGGGGGTGGACATGGAGAAAAAAGAGCCGATGCCGCCTGCCTCTGCCGCTCCCGCGCCTTTTTGTTTTTTACTTTTGTCTGGGGCCGTGCCACGTATCCGCTTGAGGCGCACCTTCCTCCCGCCTTTGTGTGTCTCTCCCTGCTGTCTGTAGCCATGTTGGCCCAGTGCCCCGCGGCCCTGCTGCCCCCCTCGCTGAAGCAGCGCCGCTTGCATTGCCCCTGTCGTCCTCCAGCTGTCGGGCGGGTGTCGGCGCTAATCGCCGGCGTCGCCTATGTGCGTTTCCATTTGGGGGCCGCCCCCCCTTCGATCACGCGCATGGCTGACACCAGGGAGGAGGGAAACAACGACGATGCCGAGGACGAGGACGAGGAGGATCAGCACGAAAGGGAAATTTCAGGAGGGGAAACAACACACAGACACAATTTATAGTCGACTCCCAGGAAAATCTGGGAAAATATGGGAAGTGGGGGGGGACGAAAACTTAGAAAATTAGCCTGACGAAGGACCCAACCATTTGCAGTTGCGAGTACCGCATTGTGCGTACCCGTTTCGGTGAAGTTCCGATGGGGCCACGAAACTTGTGAGAGGTGCGCCGAAATTGGTGGCGCGGACGCATGTGGACACCGCCACTGGGGCCTTTTGTGTGGCCCCCTTATGGGGCCACGAAGCGCTGACCTTGGCGAGGGAAGCGCATGCGAACTGCGCCATTGGGACCTTCGCTGGAGCTCCTTATGGGGCCACGAAGCGCTGTCCTGGGCGCGGGGGACGCATGCGAACTGCGCCTCTGGCGCCTTCGGTGGAGCTCCCTATGGGGCCACGAAGCGCTGGGTGGGGGAGACGCATGCGGGCACCCCGATTGAGGCCTTCGGTGGAGCTCCCTATGGGGCCACGAAGCGTTGTCCTGGGTGGGAGACGCATGCGAACACCCCCACTGGGGCCTTCGGTGGAGCTCCCTATGGGGCCACGAAGCGCTGCCCTGGGGTGGGGACACGCATGCGCCCACCCCCACTGGGGCCTACCGTGGAGCTCCCTATGGGGCCACGAAGCGCTCGCTGCCTTGGGTGGGCAAACAGCATGCGGGCACCCCCACTGGGCCCTTCGGTGGAGGTCCCCATGGAGCTACGAAGCGCTGCCCTGGGCGGGGGAACCGCATGCGGGCACCCCCACTGGGGCCTTCGGTGGAGCCCCCGATGGGGCCACGAAGCGCTGCCCTGGGCGAGGGAGACGCATGCGGGCACCCCCACTGGGGCTTTCGGTGGAGCTCCCTATGGGGCTACGAAGCGCTGCCCTGGGTGGGGGCACCGCATGCGAGAGCAGCCCCAATGTGGCCTTCGGTGGGGCTCCTTATGGGGCCACGAAGCGCCGCCCTGGGTGTGGGAACCGCATGCGCCCCCCCTCACTGGGACCTTCGGTGGAGCTCCCTATGGGGCCACGAAGCGCTGCCTTGCGTGGGGGAACCGCATGCGCCCCCCATCACTGGGACCTTCGGTGGAGCTCCCTATGGGGCCACGAAACTCTGCCCTGGGTGGGGGAACCGCATGCGCCCCCCCCACTGGGGCCTTTTGGTGGAGCTCCCTATGGGGCCACTGAGCGCTGCCCTGGGTGGGGGAACCGCATGCGCCCGGCCTTCGGTGGAGCCCCGTGTGGGGCCAAGAAACGCTGCCCTGGGCGGGGGAACCGCATGCGCCCACCCCCACTGGGACCTTCGGTGGGGCTCCCTATGGGGCCACGAAGCGCCGCCCTGGGTGTGGGAACCGCATGCGCCCCCTCACTGGGACCTTCGGTGGGGCTCCCTATGGGGCCACGAACCGCTGCCCTGGGTGTGGGAACCGCATGCGCCCCCCCCTCACTGGGACCGTCGGTGGGACTCCCTATGGGGCCACGAAGCGCTGCCCTGGGTGTGGGAACCGCATGCGCCCCCCCTCACTGGGACCTTCGGTGGAGCTCCCTATGGGGCCACGAAGCGCTGCCTTGCGTGGGGGAACCGCATGCGCCCCCCATCACTGGGACCTTTGGTGGAGCTCCCTATGGGGCCACGAAGCGCCGCCCTGGGTGTGGGAACCGCATGCGCCCCCCCCCATCACTGGGACCTTTGGTGGAGCTCCCTATGGGGCCACGAAGCGCCGCCCTGGGTGTGGGAACCGCATGCGCCCCCCCCTCACTGGGACCTTCGGTGGGGCTCCCTATGTGGCCACGAAACGTTGCCTTGGGTGTGGGAACCGCATGCGCCCCCCTTCACTGTGACCTTCGGTGGGGCTCCCAATGGGGCTGCGAAGCGTGTGAGGGTGTGCCGAGAGCAGGGGCAAGGAGGGGGAGGAGGGAGGAGGGAGGGGGCAGAGGGAGGAGGAGTGAACGCGGGGCGCTGCCTCTTCCAAACGAGGACCCAACACCACAGGACGGTTGGGACACAGAAATAATTATGGGGAATCCTGGGATTTGTGTGTGTATCTATTTCTGCCTCGTTGGGCCCCTTGAAAAATCCGCGGGGGGAGGAGCATGCTTATCGACGCCTGTGTGCCAGCGGCACCGCGCGACCGCTCGGCAGGCGCAGCGCTCGCGGACAAAGACATGCCGGTGTGCCTCAAGAGGCCGCGCGCCGCGCTTGGGGTGGGACGCCGCTCCTCTTCGGAGGCGACAGCAGGGGCGAAGTGCCCCCGGGCAGAGCAATACATAACCCTAAACCCTAAACCCTAAACCCTAAACCGATGATTTGTGTTTTCGACAAGGCTCTCGGGCGAATGCGTGTAATGCCCGCCACTGGGCGATTCGCCCCTTTTATCGTCGCCGCCGACGTTGTCCTGCCGCTCGGTTCCGAACACCGAACAGATACATAGCGGGAGGCGAGGAAGGGAGGAGGTTGGGCCTCGGTCTCCCAATTGTCAGTGTTCCCCCGCTCGCGCTCCGTCATTCCCGCTCCCGCCGCTCAGACTTGTAATCCTGCTCTTGCTGTAGCGGCTGCCGTTCGCACTCCGTTTCTGGATTCGTATAGACGTGTACGTTAGTTGCAGCAGCTTTTCGGAAAGGCCCATAGCGCTACCTCACCCATTGAATTGGGTTGCACTTGTTTGCAGGTTGACGGCAGTCTCGGCGCTGGTATATCCGTGGTCGAAATCTGTCCAAAGCCCGTGCTGGCAAGTTTGGGGTTCCCCGTTTTTCGTGACAGTGGCTGCTCCCTGACTTGCCCTCTGTCTCCTCATTCCTTGTCGTCGTGAGCCTTCTTCCTCAGCTCCCGTCTGGCTTCTCTCTGTCCTCTTCCCGCCTCCGTTGCCCCCCCCCCCCTCTCCTCCTGCGGCCCCTTTGTTTCTCATCGCCTTCCTCTCTCCTCGATCATTCTTCCACACTTCCCCCTGCTTCGTCCCTCCCCTTCTCCTCTCTCCCTCCCTTCTCGTTCGTTTCTCTTCCATCCTGCCTCCCTGTCGTCCTAGCCTCTTTCTTTCTTTCTCCGTCTGGCCCCGCCCCAATGGCCCGTTACAACCCCCCCGTTCCTCCTCCGACCTCCCGTTTCTCCCCCTCTTCACGCCAGCTGCCGCTCCGCCTCGCCTTCCCCCCGGGCCCTTTTTCCCCCATTGTCATCACCATCCCTTTCCGCCCCCGCTTTTGCCATCCCTGCCTCTACACCTCATCTTCCCATGCCTTCTCCCTTCCCATCCCAACCGTCCGCCTGTACAGTCGACCCGCATAGTAAGGACGGGCAATCCTCCCAAAGGGTACCCTTGCATCCTTGCCTCCTTGGCCATCCTTGGCCACTTCCATTGGCCGCGCCCCGCTGGAGAAGCTTCGAGATGGGCTTCCAAGGCCCTTGCATCCTTTCCGCGCATCCTTCTGATACCGGCCGCCTGTATCCTTGATACCTCTGCCTCATCTCTTTCTTTGGTCTTTCATCTCATTTCCCCCCGTTCTCCCACCCCCACTCCGTCCCCCTCCTCCACTCCTGGCTTACTTCTCATATACCTGTTCTCCTCCCTTTCGCCCTCAGCCCTCCTCAACCCCCCACACGAGTTCTGAGGGTGCCCCCAAATCCCCGGGAGGGAGATATACCTAGGGAGGAGGAGGAGGGGGATGCTCTCCTTTTGCTTCCCACCCCGTCTCTCATCTCCCTCTCCCTCCCTCCGTGCTCCTTATCATGTTATCCTCCCTCCTCCTCCCCTTACCCACTCGTCATGGGTCCACGTCGCTATTCGTGTCCCCCTCCTTCACCTATCATGCTCATTTTGCACATCCGCGTCCCCCCCCTCGTCATCCTCCCCTCTGTGGACCCCTCGGGCAGTCGACAGCTGTCGATGGCGAACCAGAAATTCTGTGGGTCTTTGTTGGGCGGGCTCGTCCCGAAGTCTTCGGTTGCAAGGACCGTTCCCAGTGCACTGCTTGCGCAGCCAACCTCGGACACGCACCCGATGTTTTGGTCGTTCTGCATCCTCGTCGAAGGGTCTCTGCGCGCAGCGTCAGCCGAGCGCAGCTCCTCGCAGGAAGCTTGCCGGAGGCATCGACCTTCTGTGGGACGACATCATGGTGTACGTGGAGAACTCCATAGAGGACGTGAGGGAAGTGGTGACGGGTGTAGAGAAGAGGTAGGCCAGGATGTATCCGCGATGCTTCAATATTCACCCCTTCCCATTACCATTCCAAGTCCCCTCTTCGCAAGTCCCTTCACGCATTATTTTTGGCTGCTTGAAGCGGCCATTGAAAGACGAGCGATCTAGGGGCCATGTTTTCCATCGAGAGCTGCGCAATGCATAGGTATCGAAAGCTCCCTTGCGAAAGTGGGCCGCTCCCCATCCATGCAGGTGTTCCACATATTGAAACGTCCGGGTGCAATAGTAAAAGAAGCCAAAGTGATAATGCACTTTTGAAAACGTACATGCCCTCCATCCGTGCATTTGTTGAGTAGTTGTCGATGTCTGGTGCCCTGGCGAGAACGTCATATTGAATCATGCGTCGCCCTTTTCCCTCCATCTGCATGAGCGTCGGACGCTTTATGACAAACTTGTGCGGAGGCGATCTGAGAGACACATTCTGACAACGGGCCGCCCTCCAGTTCTGCAGCTGCTGGAAAATTGTCAGTCGAGAGTGCGGGCCGCCCTCTCTCTCTTGTTCATCTTATCTTACGTCAGACGTTGCGCGTCGCCTTGTTGAGAGCCACATTTTGAAAGGAGCCCCCCCCCAGCATCACTGTAGCTTCTGAAGTATTTGTTGCACGAAGTTGCGTGATATCGAGGCGAAACCTGCATGTTGAAATCCGGCCGCCCTCCGTATGTGTAGCTGTTGGCGCAGTTCTACGGCGAAGTTGCGCGGAGCCTCGGTGAGACCTCTCATTGTGACGGGTCGCCCTCCATACTCGCAGATGTTTAGCCTTTTTGGGGGGGTCGAGTGTGTGTGGCGCTGGTGAGAGATCCGCATCTTCAACTCGGACATGTCCGAGGCGAGAGTGCTCGGCACTGGGGCGTGAGGCACATCTTGAAAAAGGGATCACTACTATCTCTGTAGCTGCTGGAACTTCTCGAGGCGAAGTTGCGCGGCGCCGAGGCGACCGTCACACTTTGAACACGGGCCGCCAATCGTATGTATAGCGTTGGGAGCTCTTCTGAGGACTGTTCTGAGGAGACTTTGCACGGCGATGCGACGGGCGCAACATTTAGTGAACGAGCCGCCCTCAGTTTCAGTAGCTGTTGGAGCATGTTGAGAACAGGGTTGCGCGGCGTTGACGCGTTCTGTGGACGGGCCGCCCTTCCCTTCAGCTCCGCAGCAGTCGCACTCGTTCCCGATCGAGTCGAGGGCCAGAAGTTTCTCACGGGCCGCCCTCCACGACTGCAGCCGGCGGTTCGTCTTCAAAGCTGGAGGTGCGCGGCGCTGCGGCGAGAGCCACGGTTAGAGAGCAGGCGCCTTCCATCGCTGTACGGTAGGTTCCCTTCGTGTCGACTGGCGGCGACCCCGCCAGCGCCGTTCAACTTTGAACGCCGCGGGCGACCCAGAATCGTTCGATGTTGAACATTTGGACGTTGCGGAGACGGCCGATCGTTCAAGGTTGAACGATCCCCGCGGTGTCAGAAACCAACGCCGAAGTCGGCACAACACGGACCTGCTGCAGTCGTGGGATCCCCTCTGCACGGCGAAGCTGCGGGGCGCAGCGGGGCGAGAGCCACGCTTTGAACACGGGGCCGCCCTCCGCAACACCGTCTGGTAGAATACAGCCCCTAGCTTACGAGAAAGATCGGGCAAAGAGAACTATGCACATGCACCGATCCTGGCAAGGCCCATCCTTGACCCAGGATCGGTGCATATGCCTTCCTGGCCAAGGTAGGAGGGCGTATGCACCGATCCTGGGCTCAGGATGGGCCTGGTCAGAATCGGTGTATGTGCATAGTTCTTTTTCCTCTAAAGGAAACACGTACCCCTACCTCTACCCTTGCCTCGTTTTTCCACTGTTGGGCCTCCTGGAGGGCCCTCGTCGGCACCGCTGGATTCGCCTCGAAATCCTTGTCGGAACGCACCCCAGGAGAGGTCCGGGGAGCAACGGTCTCGGTATTTTTTGGTCGGGTGTTGCTCGACGTACCCTTGGCCCAAGGTGCCCCCAGGATTCTCGGGGTGGCCCAGACGGCCTCCAGAGCACCCCTAACGAGGCTCAGAGGGCCCCAGGGGTCCAAAAATGGAGCGAAAAGCTGGGGGTACCTTGGGCCAGGGGCACTTCTAGCGACACCCGATTTGGTTTCCCCATAACCTTAATCACCACGAGTTCGTGGCCTGACTTGGGTCCTCGGTGTTTGGGGCTATCCCTCGACATGTGGGCGGCTTCGTCCGAGACATCTGCCAACAGCACATCCCTGGCCCTATCCCCAATCTCTGAGGCCCTCCTGACTTGGGTCCTCTCCCAAAGGATTAGGGATACCTGTATTCACCACGAGGTTCATCATCACTTGCGACCCTCCTAATTTGGGTCCTCTCCCGAAGGCCCTCATGTTCCCTACATTTCCAGTGGGGTGGGGCGTCGGGGAACGTTGCAAAAACACATGTGGAACCCGTGCCCCCCCCCCAAAAAAACAGAGTGTGGGTCTTACGGTTAGGGTGGGGTGGTTGCTGTAGAGTCGGAACGAGGTATAAGATCGAGGTCGGTTCGGGGAGGGTACCCTAGTGGTCTTCGTGTTTATTGGTTGTTCTTGTGCATTCTGGGGAGGGTACCCTTGGATGTTATGTGCGTGCTCGCCAGCGGAGGGTCTCTTGTTCTTCAGGGATGTGATTGTGGCCTGGGTCCGACTGTCGTCATTTGTTGCTTACCAGCGGCGCCACCCCGACATACTAATACTATGTGTTCGTGTCCCCCCCAGGGGCGACGCGCGCACCGAGAAATCTTATAGCAAATGCGTCGTGGCCGGCGCTTTCTGGCCACGCCGCTCAGGAAACGCTATGATACAATATACATATAACGGCGCACCGGGTCCGGGGGCCCGGGGCCGGGACCTCGACCACAAATGTGGGCCCCGGGGGGCCCGGAGGCTCGTCGGACCGCCAGACGCCGTCCAAGATCGTTCGCAGGCGGCTTCGGAACGCGCTCCGATGGCTCCAGATGCCTTCCAAGACGCCTGCCATGACACCAAGAAGGTCCCAGAAGCCTCCAAGACGCTCCGAGAGGCAGCCCAAGAGAGGCCCAAGAAGCAAAAATCGTGCCATTCCTATGGGAAAACGTATATTTTTCGCATGTTCGCCTCTTGGGCTTTCACCGCGTCCAAGACGGCCCAAGAGGCCTCCAAGACGGCCTAGGAGGCCTCCGGGAGCGCTCCAAGGCTGCGCACGAGTGGCTCAGGACGGCCCCAAGACGGCCCAAGAGAACCCCAAGACGACTTCGAGAGGGGTCCCAGAAGGAGAAAGCCACTCTCGAATTCCGAGCTTCCGGCCCAACATATCCCAGGAGGCGCCAAAACGCCGCCCAGAGGCGCCAAAAGGCTTCCAAAATCAGCCCAAGACGTTCCGAGAGGCACCCCAAGAGAGGTCCAAGAAACAAAAATCGTGCCATTCCCATGGGAAAACGTATATTTTTCGCATGTTCGCATCTTGGGCTTTCACCGCGTCCAAGACGGCCCAAGAGGCCTCCAAGACCGCCCCAAGACGGCCCAAGAAGCTTCCAAGAGGGCCCCAGGACAGCCCAAGAGGGCCCCAAGACGGCCCAAGAGGCGCCCAAGATGGCCCAAGAGGGCCCCAAGACGGGCCCAAGAGGGGGCCCAGAGGGGGACCACGAACCGCAAGCTCGAGCCTTCCGCCCCAAGAGGCCGCCAGGAGGCCCCAAGGAGGCCCCTCAAGAGGCCCCAGGAGACCCCCAAGAGGCCCAAAGGAGGCCCCGAGAAGCCCCAAATCGGCCCCCAAAATGCTTCGAACCTGCTTCCAGGAGGCCCCCGACAGGTTCAGAGGCTCCCGAGAAGCTACGTCAAACTCCCAGCGAGCGGCCGGACGAGGCCCCCCACAAAATCACAAGAGGGTTCCAGTATTTGTATCCTTCAGCGCTCTCTGGCCTTGTTCCCCCTGCCCCCTTCCCTGCGACTTTCGTTGGCTCAAGCTCGCCTCCTAGCTAGAACCTAAGCGCGCGCGAAGCGCGCGCGTGGTTCTAGTATGGATATACTAGATGCTCGGGTCGGACGCTCGCCTCCAAGGAGGACATATGCAGTGGAAACCCATGCCACGAAACACCCTGCTTGCCTCCAAGGTGCCCTGGTTTTCTGGGGTTTCGATGGTTCTGCTATGGAAAGCGTGACGTTCCCACACCATAGATAAAAGGGCCGCCCTAGGGTCTCAGGATTGGTTTTCTTGTGGAAGGTTTCTTGTGGTCGAGCTCCTGCCGTAGTACTTCTACGCCTCCTAGTTGGGGTCGGAGTAGATGGGGTCAGAGCATTGCGCCGCATCGCCAATGTATCGCCGATGCGGCTCGATGTGGAGACCGATGTTCTACACGTCGACGTCGCCGATGCAGCGCCGACGTCCCCATTGCACCGCCGATGCATCGCCGATGCATCGCCGATGCATCGCCGATGTATCGCCGATGCATCGCCGATGCATCGCCGATGTATCGCCGATGCATCGCCGATGCGGCGCGATCCTCCGATCCCATCTACTCGGACCCCATCTAGGAGGCCTCTAGTACTACAGTCGGCCCGTATCATAAGGATCCGCGATAAGGATGCAAGGGCCTTGGAAGGTAATTCCGATGCTCTTCGAGCGGGACGCGGCCAGCGAAAGTGGCCAAGGATGGAGTGGGGAGGCAGGGAAGCAAGGGTACCCTTAGGAAATTTGCCAATCCTTACCATGCAGCTGGCGCTGGCGGAGTTCTCGGCTCTCGGCGGCATCCTCCTGGGGCTTGGCCGAGTACTTGCCCGTGGGTGGGGGGGATTCGGTGTGGACGGATTCCCTCGGTAACATGTCATGGGAGCCTCGTGTACCCTCTCAATTCCGCCTTTAGCGTCGATTAGCGTCTGGGAGTCGATGAGATAGCGCCGAATTAGCGTCGACACTGTAGATTCGCGTCGATCTAGCGTCGATTAGCGTCGACTGTTCCGGTGCGTCCCATATCACAGCATGTGCGCATCGGCCGGTCCGATTGCACGCCTGCTGGACACCTTGTGCGCAGCCGGGGCCGGCCCTCGCTGGCGGAGGGGGCCTCGCGGGCAGGGCGCCCACCTTGCCCTGCCAGGGGCCGTCTGCTGGTGGCCTTTGCGTGGGGGGGGAAGTTCGGCGATGACAACGACGACGACGACGGCGACGAGGAGGACGAGGACGAGGACGAGGACGAGGACGAGGACGACGACGACGACGACGACGAGGACGAGGACGAGGACGAGGACGAGGACGAGGACGAGGGCGATGAGTGCGCACGCCTGCTGGACACAGGTGCGCCGCCGCGGACGGCCATCGCCCGCGGGGGAGGCCTCGGGGGCGAGGCGCCCGTCCCGCCCTGCGCGGGGGCCGTCTGCTGGCGGGCCAGCCGATGAGGCTCGAGACTCGAGCCGAGGCCTCCTCCGGTCAGGAAAAAATCATGGCGGAAGGTTTTTCTAGATTGCATCGGCCTCCAGGGGCCCTCGTCGGGCCTCGGGGCCGTCAGAAAACGCAGAATCGGAGCAGCTATGCAAGACTTCAGAGTACTACACACGATTTGGTCTTACGCTTCGTTGACGAGGAATCAGAAGCTCCACATCTTCAACGTGTGCGTTGTATCTAAATTAATGTACGCCCTCTTCACGGCGTGTCTAAACCAGGCCGAACGTCGGCGTTTGGACGGCTTCCAAAATTGCTGTATCAGAAAGATTTGCAGAGTGCCTCCGGCATACATCAGTAGAGTGTCGAACGCCACCGTGCTTGGGATCGCTGGCCAGAAGAAGTTCAGCGACGACCTCGCGAGACGGCAGATGATATTCATGGGCCAATTAGCGCGCCGAGCTGGCCAAGACCCTGTGCGACGCTCGGTGTTTGAACCAGGCACCATGGTGCTGCGTAGGGTCGCCGGCCCGAGAAAGCGGGGCAGACCGAGGCAAACATGGGGCCATCTAGTTTGGAATAGTTGTGTCAAGGTTGCCAGCTCCCGCGAGCGACTCGCTGCCTACTTCCACCGAGACGGTGGTGCAGCTCGAGTTAGAGCGTGGGAGCGCGCGGTGAAGGCGTGGGCCGGAAGCTGAAGGCATTCTGGCTGCATTTGGTGATTATTTCCTATACGTTTCACCCCTGTTCACGCACCGTCTGGTGCAAGGCGTACTTGACTTGACTTGATGAGAATCTGGTCCCGGGGCATGGGTCGAGAATTCTGGGGGTCGATGACGTCGGGAATCTGAGAGGCCGGTGTTCACCGTTTTCGGCCTCCCGGGGCTGTTTTCGGCCGTCCTAACGTAAACCCTCTCCCAGGGGATCTGGGGCACCGCTATTGCTTATCAGAAAGTCGGAGGCGGATAGCCCTCCTACGCTGAACGGTCGATTAAGGAATTGGCCGTTTTCGGTTCGCGAGAGGGCGCCGCGGCCGTCACGTCCTGGCCCACGACCGTCCTCGGGCGGCATGCTGTGGGCCTGGGAGGGGCCACTCGCCTCGCGGGCGCTGCCCTCGGCTCCCGCACGGCACGCCGAGGCCCGCCTGGCCACCCCAGAGGAGGGTGAACTCGGCCATAGCTGCTTGCGACTGGCCTGTAGCAAGAAGGTGAAAAAGGCTCGGGTCCGTCGGTTTCGGTCCCGGGCCGCTTTCGCTAAGGGGAGGTCTACTAAAGGGGAGGTTTGTCCACCGCCGAGAAAGACGCGCGCAGCGGTCGGCCTGTCTACGCCCGCTGGGCCCAGGGTGCGCCTCGGGGCCGGCCGCGCGGCGGGGGAGGCCTCGGGGGCGGGGGCGCCCGCTCTGCCCTGCCCAGGCTGCCTGCTGGTGGGCTGGCGCGGAGGGGGCGAGTCACGAGGCAGAGGGGGGGATCGGCGGGGATCGGGCCGGGCGAACGGGGGGCGCTGGGAAAGGGGGGGGTGCGAAATCTGCTGCATGCAGCTGGTTTCGGCCCCGCCGAGGGGCCCCATTCTTCGATGCACGGTCGCCTCCCGGCGCCGGGAGGCGCCGGGAAAATCAGCTACGCGAGCTGATTCTCAACCCCCCCTTTGCTATCCCCCCCTTTCGCCCGGCCCTTAGGGGAGCGAGGGGGGAGAACCTCGAGGTTCGACTTTCGAGGCTCGAGGTTCGAGGCGGTGTTCCATCGTCGTCGGCCTCGGGGGGCCGTGTTCGGGCCCCCGGGGGCCCCCGAAGCTCGATCCAGGGCGAGGAACACCGCGTCGGATGGACCCCGGGAGGGGTCTGTGGACCGACTTCGGCTGCGCGGCGCTCGTGGGGATGGAAGAGAGAAGTAGGAGGCCCTCTCTGAAGGCGTCGGGACTTCTCAGAGTATCCCCATCGCGCGTTCTGAGAGGTGTTCTGCGTCTTCGGGGAAGACTCCGGCAACTGCTCAGAAGGCCGTGGTACTTCCGAGCCTTTTTGACAGGGCCTTGTCCTTCTCGCTTGCCCCAGGGGCTTGCCGCCGAATGGAGGAGGGGGAGGAGGAATCGACGGTCCGGGAAAGGTGAGGAGGATGGGGTGGTGAGCGGAATATCGTCAACATTCATAGTTCGTAAGGATGGGCAACCTTCCAAAGGGTACCTTTGCATCCTTGCCTCCTCGGCACATCCTTGACCCTTTTTCTGATGGCCAGTCCCGCTCGAAACCTTGCTTTCTCATCGGGCATCCTTACTCTATCAATGACTGTATGTCTGCCGCGAGCGAACCACGCCGTCGACTGGAGGTTTGGGAAGTAGTGTTAAGTCGGGCATTCCCCCTCAGCAGGAGGAGTATTCAAACATCGACAGTAGTCTGGGGTCGATGTCTCTATCTACTGGCATGTTTTGACTATCCACCATTCTTCCTCCAACAATCCGCCTGCAGGAGGACACGCCCGACCTACAAATAGTGGCGCCCGTGCCTCGTTTTCCCACCCTCCCCGCGCCTCCCCAGACTCTCGGCGGCGCGCGCAAGGGGGGCGCGGTGCGAGGGGAGCGGCCTGTGAGAAGGCGGGGGGGAGCTTCGCTGGAGGCATCATGGCGGCCTCCTGGGCGCCCCCCCGGCCTCGGAGCCCTGGCTCGCGCCGCAGCTTCTATACCCAGCCCCTTTTCGATCTCCATCGCCCGCCCCCTGCCTTGCCCAGCCTCTTCCCCCCCCCCCCCGTCGGCCCCTTTCCCTGCCCTCCCCCTTCTCCTGCCCCGCCCCCCCTCGTCTCCCCCTCCCCTTCCCCCCGCTCCGTCGACCCCCCGCTTCTGCTCCTCCTCCTGCTCCTGCTCCTCCTGCTGCTCCTCCTCCTCCTCCTCCTCCTCCTCCTCCTCCATCTCTTCTCCTTACAGTCGGACCGAGGTCTGAACTCGAGGTTGGTTTGCGAGGGTACCCTAATGCTTTTCATGCTTCTTGCATGTTCTTTTGCATCCTGGGGGAGGGCACCCTCGGATGCTCTTCGTTCCGGCCGGCGAAGGGTCTCGTCTTTTTGATGGATATTTTTCTGGCCTAGGTCTGGGGAAACCAAAAGGTACCAATACCGCTACGCCGCTACCCCCCCGACTGCTCCCGGGGTGCGTTCTGACGAGGATTTCGAGCCGAATCCAGCCTCCAAGTAGGCCCAAAAAGGGGAAAACGGATGACGGGTGGCGGTAGGGGCACTGTTTCCCTTCCGAAGGTCCGAGTGTCCGAGGTCCGACTGTATGACTCATTTTTCCCTGTCGCTCCCCCAGACATGTCGGTAGGGCGGGCCGGGCGGGTCGCTTGAGAGATCTTCGCCGTCCATGACCGGGAAGGTCACCGTCGGTCACAGTCCCACGGATGGAGGGCGGGGCCTTCTCAAAACGTGGTTCTCGCCATCGTGCCGCGCACACTCGTCCTAACCAGGCGCTCGCAGCAGCTTCACGGATCGTAATAACAAATAACAGCTTGGAAGCATCTCACGGATGGAGGGTGGGTGGTGTGCCGCATGTGGCTTTCTCGTTGGCGCCGCGCCCATTCGTCTAAAAAGGCTGTAACATGTTCAAGGATTGAAGGACGGTTCTGTTGCAGGTTGCAGATTGTGGCTCTCGCCTCAGCGCCACGCACACTCGTCGTAATCATTTGCAGCAGTTTCAAGGGTGTTCATTTTGAAGTCCTAGGAATGGTGCTCTTGCACGATTCAGGAATTTCAGGACGCACCGGTCACGTTGATTCACTTTGTTGTAATTCCAGGAATGGTGTTCTGGCGCGATGAAAGATTGTCAGGGCGCAACGGTCATGCTGATCCGCGGCGCTGAAGTCCCAGGAACGGTGCCTCTGGCACCAAGCAAAAATCTTCGACGGTGTCTTCTAATTGGCTACTTCCAGCAATGACTATACATTGGTTTATGACCTGTGAAGTTGAAACGTGGAGGGATGGTTTTTCCAAACATATAGTTGTTGCGTCTTGTGTTCACACTGGCCCTCTTTCTCCTCCTTCCCCTCCTCCTCCTCCTCTTCCTCCTCCTCCTCCTCCTCCTCCTCTCCCCCCCCCTGCCCTCCACCCCGTCTTCTCCTCCCCCTCCCTCCCTTCATCCACCCCTTGCCCTCCCTCCCCCGCTCACCCTTGCCCTGGCCCAGCCCGTCACCCTCGTCGCTCTTGTTCTCCCTTCCCCGTGCCTCTTCTTCTCGAAGGCAGGAGGAGGTGGAGGAGGAGCACGAGGAGGAGGACGACGAGGACGAAGGAACGATGGTGAGGATGCATGGGCTGTGAAGGAGGAGGAAGAAGCAGATGAGATGGTGTGGTGTTGGTGGCATACGGAGTGGAGGAGGGCGCTAAGGAATAGGAGGAGAGGGACAGCAGCACAGCAGATGTCGGTGCCCAGGTGAGAGGCAAGCGGATCACGGACATCGATGAGCCGCCCCGCCCCCCCCCTTCGCACCCCTCGTAGGCCGCCGGGGCGGCTCGGCCCGTCACGCCTGGGTGGGAAGGGGGAGGAGGATGTTGCTGCTGTGTCTGCTTCTACTGCTGGTGCTGCGGCTGTTGATGATGGTGGTGGTGGTGAAGACGAGGGCGAAGACAATGACAGTGTATCGATGATGGCGATGAAGTGGTAACTCCTAGGTTTGGCAGGTGGCAGGTGTCAGTGATGCCGATGATGTTGTTGACGGTGATGCTTGCGATGACGATGCTGATGGCGATGGCGGTGCTGATCATGATGCTGGCCGTGGCGTTTTGTGGTCGGGAGGAGCATGCGGCGCGCGAGAGGCAGCAGCATGAGAAGGAGCAGGAGTGACGATGGAGCGTGCCATTCTCTCTTGTACACTGACTCTTGACGCGCGCGATCCCTCCGACTGGCATTCCGTGACATACGTACCTTGCCGTTGCAGAGCCGTGGTCGCATTTTCGCCGGGTGTTGCCGTGGTGCCGGCTTTCACTGTGGAGGAACAGAAGCGGCGGCCGTGGTAGGAGGCGCGAGGCGGGGCGAGGAAAGGGAGGCGGGGAGGACCACGAGCTGTTAAGATGCAACTCCTGGAGGATTACAGTGAACCTGCATCGTAAGGATGGGCACAGCCTTCCCAATGGTACCCTTGCACCCGAAGCCACTTTCGCTGGTCAGCCGCGCTCGACGGACGCCCACGTGGCCTGCCAAGGCCCTTGCATCCTTATCGCGCATCCTTGCGATATGGGTTGACTGTACCTCAGCGTCGGCGCTGGTATATCCGTGGTCGAAAACAGACTTACTCTGGCACAGTCCCGGTTCATCCCACCTCGTCCCGCTGAATCGCGGGTTGAATCCCGGTTTCATCCCGCGCTTCATGCGGGGTGATGGCCTCTCAATCGGTTTGGTATGCCTTGATCATTTTTGCGAATACCTCCCAGGAGTTGCTTCCTCAGAGCTAGAGGGCTGGGCCCCCCCAACCTGCTCCCGCAACACGAGCGGCGAACGTACCCACATCCACGCCCTCGCGGTCTGGATTCCAGTGCGCGATCCCTCGGATACGCGGTCGCACGGATGCGTTCTGCGCTGGGCATGTGCGAAGCAACGCCCCGTATCCGTGGGGTCGAGGCCTGGGGTCCAGCCCGCCAGGCCGTGGATGCGGGCATGCTTCTCGTCCGATCCCCGGCCGCTGCGCCAACCCCGAGGAGCTCGGCCAGCTCGGGGCTGAGACGGCACCCACCTGCTGCTCGCCGAGGCCGTCGGCCATCCCCGCCCCCCCCGCGGCCGAAGGCGGCGGCGACGAAGCGGCGACGGCGGCGAAGGCGACGAACGACGACGACGACCGAAACCACAAGCAGGGTAACGTGCATTCCCCCAGAAGATCCCAATGGTCCACTACAATATTTCAGAGTTCGCGCGCGAAAGCCTTGACTCCTCGAACCGTTCGTAGATGAACGGCTGCTTGGGGACGCGGTCGTCGAAGCCAGCAAGCTCCACCATGAGTGTTGTTCATCTGAACGCACCGTTCTGGTAAACGCTGTCAACGTGTGCTGGGATGCCCAGCCTTGCTGCTGATGCCTCCGGGATTCCGCCGCTGCCTTCGCCTTGCCGTAGCGGTGCTCGATAAGATCCGTTATGCCATTCTTGTAGCTCATGATGTATTGGCGAGCTGACGTGTTGTATTGCATGATATTCGCGACGAATGCTCTTCCCAGCTTCCCCGTACCACATGCCGATGTGTCACCTTCATGATGTGCCACTTCGCATCCTGGATCCTGTAACCGAGCCTAGCTACCCACTAGACCCCTGGCTCGCCGCTGCAGCTGGCTCGGAATCAGGAGTGGGTGCGGCCGCGCCTGCTGGGCATGCCGTTCGCCTCCGCTCGCTGACACGCTTGGTCTGCTCCAGATCTTGTTTGACGTTCTCTTCGTTGGTGAGGTCGCAGCCTCCACGGGGTACTTATCTCACCAGCGTCCAGTTCCGCAGGTTTGGATCTATCACCTGCTGCCCTGCGCCCTGCACCATCCTGAGCCCTGCGCTTCTTCGCCGTCCTCGTCGCGTGGATGCCGTTGAGCCTCTCTTGCGCCAGCTTCCACTGCATGGTTGCCTCTCTGGCTGCTTCCAGCGTCAGTGTCGGTTGCTGAGCTTCTTCTCTTGCCCTTTGGCACCGCTCCTTCTCGCTCGTGCCAGACAGGGCAAGGTCCTCTGAAACTAGCTCTGGGAAGTCCTCTTCTGGTAGTTGTTGACCGTGACCTTTAGCTTCTTGTTTGACGCCCGCCGCCACCGCCCATACAGCGGAGACCCATGCCAAGCAATACCCTGCCTGCGTCCAGGGTGCCCTAGGTGTCTTGGGTGTCGATTGTCTTGCCATGGAGAGCGTGACGTTCCCACACCAAAAATCAGTGGACGTCCTGGGGTCTCAGGGTTGGGCTTCTTCTGGACTGGCCTCCTCTGCAGATCCACCCCCTGCCGCGTGCTCGCGCCTCTGCCTCCGCACCGGCGGCCCCCGTCTCGAGGATCTGGTGCTGCTCCTCCGCGTGGCGCCAGAGTCGGCTCCAGGGCCTGCCGCCCGTCGCCCGGTTCTGCCGCAGCTCCTGCGCTGCCGTCTCCAGGGCTGCGCGTGGCGTGGGCTGTGGTGTATCGCAGAAGAGAAATCAACACAAACACAAGCGTTCGGCGCCCCTCCCAGAAATCCGCGCGGAGCGCCAACGGTTTATGTGCATGGCGTCTTTGCTTGTTCTAGGATCTGCCGTAGCTTCTGCGCTGCCGTCTCCAGGGCTGCGCATGTCCTCCTCCTCCTCCTCCTCCTCCTCCTCCTCCTCCTCCTCCAGGTGCCTTTATCTTCGTGCGCCTTTGTCTTCGCGTGTTTCGGATTGCTCGTCAAGTTTGCCGTCTGGCGGTGCAACACTGCCTGGTCGGCACCCTCTGCCTGCAGCTGTCTGCCACGCCAGCCCGCGCACTTGATGCCATCGCCGAAGATCCAGCTTGTACCACCAGCGCAGTCTGGCGAAACCAGATATCGCCGCCGCCCTTCGTGGCCATGTTTATTCGTCCTGGAGCTGGCACGCGCTCGGCTTGCTTCGAGACCTCCTCGCCAAGGGGGGTTCTTGCAAGCCATGTAACTTACGTCGTCTGTTTCGAGTTCAGTTCTGCCGCACCTCGCAGGTGTGCCCCTCAAGCCGCGGGCACGCCTCGCGTCCTGCTGCGCAGGAGGCGGGCGCAAGGTGCGGGCATGATGTATTCTGCTGAATTCTGCTGCCTTGCCACGCACGTGACCGAACTACCTTCAGTCACTGTCCCCACTGCTGTCAACATGCGTGCGCACAACCTGGTGCAGCTGCTGCTGCTGCTGCTGCTGCTGCTGCAGCTGCCCTCCACCGCTGCACACATTGCCGGCGGCAGCGGCGGCAGCAACACCAGGCGGCGGTGAGTCCTCGCCGCCGACCGTCGTGCGGCCAGCCACGTCGAGCGGGTGCCGGTCGGCCGAGCAGCGCAGGTATGCAGACACAGGAAAGGGCACGGCCAGGGACAGTTTGGACGGCGAAGGCTCGACCTCAGGGGCCTCCTCAGCCGAAGCACGTTGGACAGCATCGCACGCCACGGCGGCCAAAGTTGCCCTCGGCGGTCCACGATAGGACGGGAACATGCCTCGCTGAATTCTGCACAAGTTTCCCCCCCCCTTCTTGGTCGGGGGGGGGGGAGCGGTCACTGGTGAGCCTCCTGCCGTCAGCCGACGCAGCGAAGCCAGATCGCATACAGAACAACCAGTCCAAAGGAATTCATTATGGCGAGGGCGTGCGATGGGTGGAGCAGCGCACCTCCGACCGACACCTCGCCCTCGACCGCCTCGAAATCCTCGCCATACTCGGGAGGCAGGGACCGAAGTTCAGACAAGTCCTGCACGCACGCGACCGAGCGAGGAACCACGCACTGGGTGGAGGCGGCCTTCAAAACATTGCACCTTGGAATAATGATCCTGCAACACTCGCACCTCCAACGTCCAGCAAAGGGAGAAACCGATGCTGGCTGGACTGGAGAGCGGAATTGAAGCATTTGGGTCGAGGCCGTTTGACCGAGGGGGCTCTCAGACCGATCCACGGCTCAACTTCCAACGACAACAGTAAAGCACGCTTGGTTCTGCGACGCGCCAGCGCCGCCGTCGTGTCCCACGGGTCCGTCGAGGGGGTGGGAATACACGCACCCTCCCAGGCCCACTGGGCCGCGACCCCCGCCCAGACGTCGGCACTGGCACTGTCCTGGCAGAGCAGCACATCCAACTCAGTGATTAACGACTGCATGTCATCCTCTCTGTGGGACGCAGCCCAGAGCAAAGAACCTTTGCAGGGCCCCGCTCAAGCAGTGCCTTCAAGGCACGAACCCACACATCACCGTTGGGGCCCCCAGGAAACTTCGCACGGCCGGCATGCCAGGCAGTAACTAAGCTTCTGCAGTCGGTAACGTAACACATCGGTCCAGTCGAATTCTCCAGGGCCAGGCAGAACGCCTGGATTTCAGCACGGGGAACGGTCTGCCTACGCCCAGAGAGAATTTGCGCAACTCCGCATTGAGGGACCCGGGCACCAGGCGACGAGGGATTTTGTCTCGGAACCGCGACCGCCGAGCAGCATCTCCTTCTCCGTGGGTCCGCAGAGAACTCGCACCCAGAGCCGCCTCCAACCATGACAATCGGGCGGCGTTCCAGGATCAGAACAGAGGCCACAGACCCTACCAGCACCCAAACGAGCCTGCCTGCACGCCTCTGGCGTCTCCACAAGCTTGGGCACCGTGGGCGCACTTGGGCCCCCCCTCCGAAGCCACGGGCCAGGCTGGGCCTCCAGGTTGGCCCACTGCTCGGGGAGCCAACAAACCAGTCTTGGCGAAGTCTGCGTGCCCGGAGTTGGTAGAGCACTTCCAGGCCCTCTGGTCTTATGATGTCCCAACCTACTTTTGCCTCGATCACCAGAAAGAATTTCGAGCACCAGAACATGTACCGAAACTCCCTAGGGTTTTCGCGCATCGGGCCCTGGGAGACGCTCGTCCGACACTGTTTCGACACTCTTTCGACACTCTTTCGACACTCTTTCGACACTTTCCCGGGTGCTCGAAATTATTTCTGCGATTAGGTCTTTAAGTACGATGGGCGCAACATAACTCTGGTCCAGGGTCGCGGGGCTCCTGCGACGTCTAGGGCAAGGCGGGCAGGCGTAGCTTGCGACATTCTGCCGCTCACGAGTCCGCTGCCCGCCCGCGATGACGGCACGTTTCGCGGGACAGTCGTCGAATGCCACTTGCTTCGCCATTCTGGACAGTTCCATGTTGAGTTTGGTCATGTCAGCATTTCCCGCAAGGTCCTCAGCTTCGTGTCCAGCAGCTTGCCGCCACTGGAGAGGAATGCACACTCATCCGAGAAGGCATCGAGCATCTCCTCGAAGTGAGCCAGGACGGCCGAGCTGAACTGGTCATCGCCGAAACTCGGGAAAAGCCAAGCACCAATCGTGCCGTCGGCCAGCGGCCTGGGCCGCACTAGCGGGGACTCAGGGGACCGCCCCGCCTGGATCAAGGTGGCTTGCACGCGGGCATGATGGATGAGGATAGTCGGAGGGGGAGGAGGGGGGAGAGGGGGAGAATGGGGGGGGGAGGGGGGGGGGATGAGCAGCTGGAGGGGGAGGAGGGGGGATACGGGGAGGGGGTGAAGGAGTGAGGGGGGGGCAGGAAGGGGGCAGGGAGAGGGTTGAACAGGAGGTGGGGGAGAATGGGAGGGTGGTGGTGGGGGGGGGGGGGGAAATTTGGGAGCGGAGGGTGGGGCGCGGGGGCGGGACTGAGGCAGTCCATGAGACGAGCTGTAAGACGAGGTGGCGGAGGAGGGGACAGGGAATAGTGGAACGATGCAGGAATAGCACGAATAGGAGGGCGACTAGGACTGAGAGGAGAAATATGAGGAGGAGGAGGAATTATGTCGATGCAGTTGCTGCAGTTGCTGCAACTGATGTTGCTGCTGGTGATGATGATGGCGATGTTGATGTTGATGACGGTGGTAATCATGATGATCATGCTGATGATGCTGAGTCTAAGTATGATGATGATGATGAAGATGATGGTAGTGGTGGTGATGATGATGATGATCATACTTATGATGATGATGATGAGGAGGATCATGGTGATGCTGATGATGCTGATGCTTATGCTGATGATGACACGGGCGCTGCTGATGATGCTGGTGGCGATGACGGCGAAGAAGGCACTGATATGGTGGTGATGTTGCTGACGATGATGCTGAATTTGATGATGATGTTGATGATGCTGATTGTGATGACGATGACCACAGCGACGACAACTGTGATGATGTCGGTGAGTACGAATAAGGGTAGTGTTGATGATCAGGGCTAGGATGAGGATGGTGATTGTGATGGTCAGTGATGGTGATCGTGCTGGTGATGTTGATATTGATGATGAGGATGATGATTGTGGTGGTAATTCGCTGTAACGGTGCTGCTGATGATGCTAATGTTGGTGACGATTATGAGGATGATTATGATGTTGAGGATGATGCTGATGGACGTTGACGATGGTGGTGCTGACGATATCGATGGTGACAACGCTCATGATGATTATGCTGCTGCTGATGATGAGGATGATGATGATGTTGATAATGATGAAGATGACGATGCTGATGGTGATTACGATGACGACGGCGATTGTGATGGTGATGGTGGTGGTAATGCTTATGACGACGATGGCGATGATGATAGCGGTGTTCATGATGTAGCTAGTGTCGACGAGGATGAGGAGACAGTGGGGCTGCGGCGAGGGGAAAAGCAGCAGAGGCGGATGCGGAGGAGGAGGAGGAGGAGGAGGAAGAGGAGGAGGAGGGAGCAGGGGATTGAAAGGGGCAGGAGCACGAGCCGGAGCACGAGCAGGATCATGATGAGGATGACCAGACGGTCTCGAGGGGGACGGAGTCATGGACAGGTGGATGAGGGCGTTCCTGCTCTACAAGTTCTTGCCCTACGATCTGTCCATTTTCGGCCAGATGAAGGACTGCCGGTTTTCTCACACCCTCCGCCTTTCGTGGGCGTTCTCTCCCCCACCCTCCCTCGGGTGTCCGAGGATTCGGTGGCCCCACTCGATGATCCTCAGGACGTGTGTTAGCCCAATGTGTATTCACCCCGTGCGGCACCACCAGTAGGTAGATCGTTACATCGCCTGCGTCGTAGTGAATATTCTCGATGGCCAAACCCACAGTGGCGCGAACACGCGTTCTGAGGATCATCGGCCCACGCAGCGCCGCAATACCACTTTTGCGGCACCCGGAAGTCCGACCTGGAGCTGCGAGCGCCCTCACGGCGCAGAGTGGTCATGGGTGCAGCGCGCGCCTGGGAAAGAGCAGGGGGAGCATTGTGAGGAGGGAGTCCTCCCATCTCCCTCCCTTCTCATCCGCCACCTCCTCTCCTCTCCTCTTGCCCTCGCTCTGTCGTCCTCGCCGCTCCTCATCGCCACCCCTCCTCGCCACCTCTCCTCGCTGCGTGAAGAGCAGAAGTCGGAAGGACCTTCCCTTTCTCTCCCTGCACATCTGCCTTCTCGTCCTCCTCCTCCTCCTCCTCCTCCTCCTCCCCTCCTCCTCTTCCTCCTCCTCCTCCTCCTCCTCCTCCTATATGTGTGCACGGCTCCCCTTGCCAGATGGCGCGTGACACGATGGGGTATTTTTGGGTGTTCTGGGTCCCCCGCAACACCCGTTGACGGATAGAGACAATCAACCGGCACGATGGAAAAAGGATAGGCGGGAGGGAACAGGATGCCACATGTGGCGTGAGCGCCACCAGCTTGCCCTCCCCCCGCCCAGTCTGGCTTCCGTCCTGGCGGCCTGCCTTGTCGATCGTTTGCGCGGCAGCCTGATGGAGCCCTGATCGACGGATCTCCTCGTTCCTCCTCTTGCCTGCCTCTTCCTCTTCCCTATTCATGCATCCTCCCCCCTCCTCCTCCTCCTCCTCCTCCTCCTCCTCCTCCTCCTCCTCCTCTCCGTAGCCATCTTGGCTCAAGTAAGCCATGTCTCGAGGTGGCTTATAGTGAGCCTTTTCTTGCAGTGCTCTTCGGAGCTTCCTTTCACAGGTCACTCGCTTCATTGCGGGTGACATCCTTCACCACGTACTCAGCGTGGTTGGTGTACACCCTTTCTCTCGCGTGCAGTATGGCGCCCCAGCGGCGCGCCGCCCAGGCCGGGCCCTGGCACGGCAAGTGGTGCACTCACAAGCCCAGCGGGGCGCCATGGATCAACCGTGCTGACAAGAAGGTATGCGCTCTCTGCGGGCTTCCCAAAGGCACCTTGTTCAAAGAGGCCTCCATCAAGCGTGCAGATGTCTTTGTTCTCGGCTCGAGAGCAGGCGCTCGCTGAGCAGGTCCAGGAGTTGCAGCAACAGGTAGCCAAGTTCGGTGTGTCCCAGACTGCGTCTGCTGCTCCATCGACCCCGCGGGCCAAGGGGGATGATCAGCCACCTACACAGAAGCACGCTCGCCTGGCGAAGCTGTATCGTGTCCTGGCTGCGCTGGATGATGAGTATGCCGATGCCTAGTCCAAGTCTGCTGGTGAGAAGGAAAAGCTGTTGGCCGAGATTGCGGCGGACAAAACCCAAGGAGGTCAATGTGGCGAATCTCGACAACAGACTTCGGAATGCGCGTAGCAAGCTCTGCGCGGCCACCAACAAGCTCCAGAGTGCAGAGGAGGCCGCGGTCAAGGCGAGAGAGCCTGGGGAGAGCACTCGTGCTGAAAAAAAACCGGCAGAACTACACATATTGGAGCTGGAAAGGAAGCTGCGACAGGCCGTCGTTCCCACAGTTCCTGGGGGAGCGCCCATCCCTGGCTTCGAGGCGACAGTTCAGCAGTTCGACGCGGTCATCACAGCAATGAGAGACAGCGACAAGTTCGCCACATACCTCCATGCGAGTGCCGCAACCGTCACGAAGCTCAAGGAGGAAATTGCCGCTCAGCCAGCGCCGTCAACACCGCCAGGGCCAGCGGAAAACGATGCGGCGGCAACGGGTGGTGAGCCTGAGCTCCTGTATGTTGACGCGGAGGATCGGTTCTCACATGTGGGCGCTATGGGCCTTGCGGCTCATCGGGCTCATCTTCAGGCATGCGGCGTCTCGGGGACACAGGAGCCAGCGGATGCGTCCGAAGAGGGGGCCCGCACAGCTCATGACCGAAGCTCAAGCGGCACCTCTTGCAGACCTCCCAGGCCCACGGAAAGATTTGCACGGCGCATCACGGAAGATAGGGCGGTCCGCTTCGGCCAGTTCTGGATTTTATTGACAACCCTCTTCATGATGATTCGCTCTGCAGCTGATCAAACAGGGGCGGGCCCTGCTACTGGCCCGCAGCCTCTGCGACCTGGCGCAGCTCTGGACGTGCCCGGGGTCGACCCCATGGAGCTGCTGGTGGAGGACGTCGCCGACCTGAACGTTTCGCCATCTACCAAAACCCAGGACATTGCGACAGCGAGGGGGTGTCATGAGATGGACTGCAGGATGGCGCGCGCCCCGCGGGCTGCCCATGGCTGTTCCCTGCCCACTACAGGGGCGGGAATTTCCTCACTTTCAGTTTCGGCCCCCCCCTGCGCGCGACTTTCCACTTCCACCTCCGCCCATCGACCTCCGGCGCCCTGCAGGTCTGAACTCCGACATCCGCCCTCCAGCATCCGACTCCCCACCTCCACTTCCGCATGCCGACCGCCCAGCACTCCGATTTCAGCATCTGGCTTCCGACCCTCCACTTCTACCATTTGACCTTCAGCGACCACCAGCTCATAACTCAGCACCCCGACCTCGACGAACAAGGAGGACCCGGCCCCCCCCGCTCCCGGCGGAGCCGCGCGCTCGCCTCGCCTCGCCTTGCCCCCCTGCGCGAGCTGTTGCGCGGTCGCCAGAAGAAGCGGGGGCCTCGCTGCCTGCCGCAGGGCCGCCCCCCCACGCCGACCCGCCCGCTTGGGGGGGGAGGTCTCGCCCAGTCAGGACAGCGCAGGAATCGCTGGAGGCGGCTGCGGCCAGCTGCGACGCAACGTGCGCGCCGGCTTCGCGGGCGGATGCAGCTTCGCCCCTTTCGGCCCCTCACGGGCGGGCCACTGTGCTTCCGCTTGAGAAAACTGAGACCGCGCCGGCCGCTGCGGGGCCGCCCCGCCATGCTGGTTTGCCCAGTTGATTAGGGAGGGCAGGCCCTGACAGGTTGGCGCAGGGCTTGCTGGAGGCGTTTGAAACCAGCCGCGATGCAACACGTGCGTCGATTCCCCCCCCCCGATGACCGCGTCGACTTCAATGTCCGCATTCCAGCCCAGGACTGCCCCAGGTCAGCTAGTTGGCGCTAGACAGGGCGGTCGCCGCGCAAAACGGCATTGCTCCGCTCGGCCGATATTGGGGAAGGGCGGCGGAGAGGGGGCGGCTGACAGCTCGGTGGGTGTCGCCGCGGCCCCGCTGCGTGCGGGTTCTGGGACTGGCAGCCAGGTCGCGCACGGACGCATGGTCACGGTCGATACTACAAGCCATGGACCTCTTATAGTGTACTTGGCGTCAGCTACTGAAGACGCAGCGATGATTCAAGAGCACCGCGAGAAGCGAGCCCGTGCCGACGACGCAGGCTTTCGTGGCTCGTGGGCGCCCGCGATGCACAACGAGGACGGCGGGCCTGGGGCCGCGGTAGGAGTGGCAGCGCTTGCGGGGCGCAACTTGATTGCCGCTGTCTCGCAAGGGCTCTGGCGCCAGGCCGCGTGCGTGCAGCGCATGTGCATGCCTTTCTGGCAGGCGGCGTCGTATTTGTCTCGGCGCACTTTAAGGGTTCTGTGGATGTGAGCCCGCAGAACGCTAGCCTGCTTCGCACGTTAGTTGAGTTTCTGACGATACTGAATGGCAAGCATATTCCTCGGATTGTTGGAGCTGGCTGGGATGTGGAACCAGAAGCTTTGCAGCAGTTCGATTGGGTTGCGGCGGTCGGCGGGGTGCCGCGCCTGCCAACGTGTCGCTAAGCGACGACAGGCAGTGTCTATGACTATTTCATATCCAGCAGTTGGCTGGTGATTGAGGGCGCTGGCACGTGCCCTCATCTGCCCGCGGTTATCCAATGGTCGGCGCGTGCCAGGCCTGTTCGGGCACGCACGATGCGGCGGCCCAATCGTTTCCCAGCGGAGCCCCCCATTGGCTGCGCGCCATTTCCACGTCACGCCTGGCAGAGCCTTTTTACCTTGGCCGCGTTGGCTGCGAAGAGAGCAGATGACCTGCCAGAGTGTTTGGGATTTTGTTTTCGAGGGATTTGAGAGTTGGCGGGGCGCCGGGGCGCCGTTGGCTCCCGCGCCGAGGCCTACGCGGACCGCAGTGGCCTCCCCGAGGTCCGCTAGGTGAACATTGTTTGGCGCCCCCCCAAGAAGGGAACCTGCGAAGATCCTACGGCGAGAGCTTGTTCCGCAGCTGTGACGCTTATAAAGCAGAGTAACAAGTCTCGCGAGTTTTTGGCGCAGCAGAAACAGAAGCTGCAACAGGCCGACGCAGTGAGCCCTTTGGTGACAGAGCATGGGTTCAAGTTGATTTCTTTGCTTGCCGAGTTCTCGCGATTCATGCGAAAAGCTGTCAGCTGCAAGATGACCCAGAGGCTCGATGAGGCCTCGCGTTCTTTCTCCGGCGATGGCTTTGCAGTGCCGGTGCGTCCGGGTTTCGCCCGTGAGGCCATTGCTACGTTTAATGGGGCGAAGTCTGCGGTTCGCAAGGCAGAGCAAGTTTCCGCGAACGCCTGGCTCACCCGTGCCAGAGAAGCACTCGAGTCAGGAGCATCGCAAGCCCAAAGTTTTTCTAAGGTGCGCGCCGTGCAAGAAGTGTTTGCAGCAGGCTCGTCCACACAATCATTCCAGCTAACAGGTGAGAACCTGAATCAGTGGGTGGACATGTGGACTAAGCATTTGCCGTGCTGTCAGTGCCCGAGGAAGCTAATAGCTGGCCCACCTTGCCAGGCATCACTGTTGATCATATTGAACAGCAGTCAGTCAGCAGCTACTCCAGCAGAGCAGCAGCGGGCCCTTTGGGATTCACCCAAGGGCGATACTTCACCTTCTGCCGCTAGCCTTCGCAGCCACTGCCAAGCTCTTAACCGGTGCGAGCATTTTCTGGCTTGGCCAAGCCAGCGCGCGACGAGCGAAATGGCGAGGCTGGCCACGCCAGAAGGGGGGCACTGCTTAATTGTTCGAATCAATTTTAATGCCGCATTCGGGGCAAGGCTCGCAAACCGCGTACGTTTGAGTGGCAAGCTCGACGTAATTGCGAACAGGTCTGGGGAATTAGGCGGCGCCACAATTCCACGGACAGCGCCTTTGTACACAATCTAGCTGCCGAGGTTGCTGAGCTGACAGGGTAGGTCCCCATGTCAGTTCTGCTAGATCTGCTCAAGCGTGCCGAGATGATGTGCACAGGGTGCCTGCTGCAGGAGGCGAACGTGCTACAAATCCCAGCTCGATTGGCCTGGGCGCTTGTAGATTTGCGCAGGCAGCCACGCAGGCTGAGATGTTTCGGAAGTTTGTCAAAGCAGTTCTGCGCCCACCACGGAATCCTAGCGGGATTCAACCAGTCTAATGATGTTTATTTTATTTGCGCGGGCTCCGAGTAGGGCAAGCAGCATTTCGCCGCGCATCTCGCCGCGAGCTTCAGTGGACGGTTTTCATTGCAGCTTGCCACGAATGATCTGAAAGACACCCCCCTGCTTGAGCAGACTGCGCGCACTTTCACCGCGGACATGTCCCACCTTGGTCTGTGGACGCAGGCTAAGAAGTCAGGCCTCGTGGCTGGCGCGAAGACGGGACGCCGCTTCGCCAGCCGATTGCCAAGAAACTTGCGATCCCTGTGCAGCTTTGGATGCGCAACCTAGTGCATGAGATGGCGTCGGAAAGGGTCAGGTGAGCGCAGCAGAAGAAGCAAACCATTGCCTTGCGGGCGAGAATGAGAAAGTATTTGATACTGAAGCACGCAGCTGGAGGCCGCGCTTCGGGCATCTGGAGGACTGGTGCACTGCCTGCTGTGGGTCACGGCGGGGCAGTATCTGGGGATTGTCGACAGCAGTCTATCCTATCACAGACAGTTTGCTGCCCTGCTGGCCTGGTCAAAAAACGAATGGAGGCAAAACCGCATACCTACTAATGCACCCCGACCCACTTTACGACCCTGTACTCGATTGCTCCCTGTCCATCGTTATCAATTACTGTACGGCCATTTGAGATGGGTGAGTGGGACTTGGGAAGGCCCAGAGGGCCTGGCTGCGCCTTTCTGGGGATCAGGAAAAGAACGCCACCTGGCAACAAGCTAGAGGGCTCCAATCCGCATGTTGGCTTACCTTACTGCGTTGCAGCTGGAACTAAGCTAACGTGCACACCCTGGCGACTTATCAGGGCCAAGCTATCCCTCTCCCCCCCCCCGCACACACACACGCGCACATGTCGCGAGGCTGACAGTGACTGAAGGGATTCAGAGATGGCAGCAGAAGCGGCTGCTGAAACATATGGGTAATTCGCATGAGGTTGGCCCGTTCGCGACATGGACTAGAGCTCCACGTTGCTGTGCCAAGAGTGCCGGATGTCCCTGGCAAAGACGGGCGCTAGCAGCTGTTTGGGCGGATGTTGTACATCTGCCCAACAAACTTGAGCGCAAAGGCTACAGCGGGCAGGCCAGGTGCATGGCCACAGATGCGGACGTTTCATGCAGCCGCATTTTGGTATAATTGTCCGAAGTTGTTCGGGGAGAGTGAGGACCCGAGTGGCAGCGCTATCCTTGAGCAGTTAGCTGGGCACCGTAAGGCCCTGATAAGCCTTGGTATTGATGCCCTTGCAGCCCTCCAGGTGGACAACGTGTATAATACGCATGGGGTGCCCAGGCTTTCTGCGCGCGTTCAGGCCCTCGAGAGTTGCTCCGAGATCTTGGCGTTTGGAGACGCTGGGGTGTCTTGGGGCCCTGTCTCTTTTCTAGACGGCAGTTGCCTCCAGAGCTCGATTCCAGAGGTCGCAAGGGCTGGTTGGGCGGTTGTTCAGATTAACGAGGCCCCCCTCCCGATTAGGGCCATGCGCGGCGCTCTCCCAGGCCCCGGGCAGACCGCTGGGCGAGCGGGGCGCCAGGCGTGCGCGAGGCACCGCTCACGCGAATATATGTTCTCCGATTTGCAGACGGCCGTGCGCGAGGTCAATGCGCGGCGCCCCGAGCAATGCGGGGCATGGATATGTAGCCCCTCTCCTTCGCTATCGCCATGAGCTCTGGCTCCTGCGCGCGCGTGTTACGGGGCGCGCCATGTCCTGGGCCCAACTTCGCGGAGGCTGGGAGATCATCTGGAATAACCCCCCGAGGACTTGGAGATCTGTCAAGGGCCCCCTCGTGGCCATGCACCTCTCGGCGGCCAGGCTGGGATGGGCCATGGGGGGCCCCTTCACCTTGACCGATGATCGCGGCATCGGCATTCCTCTCCCCCCCCTTGCCCCTGCCCTCCTGAAGCGTCTCTGTAGGTCTGTGGTTTTCAGAGCTCTGGAGTTTGAGGCTGGAGAAATCATCGGCTGCGGAACCAGGCTTTGCTTCGACGTGTTTTGTTCGGCTTTGGGTTCAAAGCGTTTCTCTTGTAAGCAGAACGGCGCCATTCGGACTCTCGCATGCCCGGGGCTCTGGCCATTGAGCCGAGCCGTTGCCTTCGGATACCCAGTCGCTGATAGGTGCCCCCTCTGCGGGGCGGAGGGCGATGCCATCATTCATCGTCTCTGGTGTTGCCCAGCGCGCGAGACTGAACTTTCCGACCACGTCGCGCCTCAGTTATTGAGCCGCGTCCGTCGCGAGCTGGGGGCGGGTGCTGACCCTGGGTTTAAGGTTCTGGGAGACGGGCCTGTTCCTTCACCCGTCCTCTGGGGCCCCCGTCCCCCGCTCCGCCTAGGAACCAAAAGATTCGGCAGTTTTGGGGTTGTTTCCAGATGCTTCGAGGGTGCGAGCCCCCGTCGTCCTTCCGAGGGGATCAGGGGGACCTGGGGGAATGCCTGCCTGGGTGGCTCTTGTTTCAGGCACCCCATTCGAGAATTGTCTCGCCATGGGAGGGGGGCTGTCTGGCCCGGCGAGCTTGGACAGATCCTCGCGCGCATGCGTGGCGCGGTTTGCAATGCTTACCCCTGGCCGAGTGTGACCGCTGAATTCGTCGCCCTAGTTGCCGCGGCATGCGCCCTTGAAGAGTCGGCCGAGTTTGTTTCGGACTGCAAAGTGGTTGTCGACCAGTTCGCCCTTCCTTTCGCCCGGAAGGTTTCTCCCGGCAGACCCTGCAGCGGTCTAGTTTTACAATGTCTGGCGAATGCCAATGGTCGGCTGAATGGCGTTTCCAAAGTGAAGCTCAGAGCGAAGAAGATTTCAGCATGGACGGGGAAGAACGGCTCAGATTCCGAGGAGATAATTTCGTTGACGAGGCGGCTATGGCTAGCGCCCGTCTACACGAGCCTCTAGGCAGAGATCTCGAGGCGAGCCTTCCTTTTCTAGTGTCTGTTTCTTAGGCTCTCGCCAGGCTCGCCACCCATCTCCTGGAATTGTGGCCCAGGACCGACCTGGGTGGTGTTTCTTGGGTCCGCCCTTCTCTTGTGGGGCCTCCTAGGGGACTGAGTCCTGGGCGCTCCTGGAGCTGGGTTGGCAAATGTTGGCAACGCAGCGAGCGCCCCACAAGCTCTCGCTCTGCTTTGCGGCCTCCACCAGGGAGGTACACTCTCAAACTGAAGGTGTCGCCTCAGGCTCTCAGAGACCTTGGCCACCGATGCGTCGTCGCAGACTGTAGCGACGGCGGTATTGCTGCTTTCTGCCAGTTGTGTTTCTTCTGCACGTCTGGCGGACAGCTGCGCGGATTGGGCGACCCCTGTCAGGCGCGCGCCTCCGCCCTCTCGCCCGACAAGAGCTGGTCATCTCATAGTTCCCGCAGAAGAGAAGTTCGGGCCAGACTCAGCAAAGGACCCCACCCGAGGAGGAACGGGGTCACAGTTGATCTGGACTGCATCTGGGTCCTCTACAGGTCCTGGTGCCTTGTGCCTTGCGTCGTCCTGCCTGGCGGTGCTGGTTAAGCGGCCAGCCTTTGAACTCGGGCCTTGGAGTTCCGTCAGGCAGGCGATGCTGGCCGTCCTTTTTCACCGCCACTTGCGTAGGCACCGCCTCCTGACCGCGGGGGTGGAGGATGCCCCCCCCTGCGGCGACAGCTGCTCAGGAGGGCCGCCCTTATGGTCGCGGCTGCTGGTCTCGCGCGGCGGGTTCGATCTGGGTTTCGCTTCGTCCTCCGTGGCGGTGCTGGTTACGCTGCCCGCCCTGGAACTCGGGCCTTCGAGTTCCGCCACGCAGGCGTTGCTGACGGTCCTCTTCACTACCTCGCGTGGTCCTCGTCCCCCTGTTGCACGGCCGTGGGGTGATGTCTCCCCTGCGGTGACCGCTGTTCAGGGGGGCCGCCTCTTCAGTTTTCAGAGTGTGCGTCAGGGCACGGGGGAGGCAGCTCCGTCCTCCCCGACCGTGCGCCCCTGCCGTGGCGCTCGGTGTTCTCTGGACAGCGTCGTCAGTCGATGCCGTCCAGAGGCCCCCATGCCCGTTCTGACTGGCCCCTTGGCCGTGGATGTCAAAAAATCCTCCTCCTCCTCCTCCTCTTTCTCCTCCTCCTCCTCCTCCTCCTCCTCCTCTTTCTCCTCCGCCTTCTCGCTCCTCGCGTCTCCTCCTCCATGTTCCTGCTTGTTTTGCCTCCTCCTCCTCCTGCTTCGCCCTGCCTCTTCGTCCTCCTTCTCCTCCTCGCTTCTCGCCCCTCGCTTCTCTTCCTCCTTGCTGCTCCCAGCTCAGGGCCCCGCTCCTCGCTCGCGTTCGGACGCTTCGCTCATCCGCCCCCCGTTCCCGTGCGTCTCCGCGCCGCGATCCTCCTCGCCACACCTCCTCGCTCATCCTTGCTCCTCCTCGCTCATTCTCCTCGTTTTTGTCCTTGCTCCTCTTCTTCCTCGTCCTCCTCCTCCTCCTCCTCCTCCTCCTCCTCCTCCTCCTCCTCCTCCTCCTCCTCTTCGTCTCGCCCTCGCTCCTCGCTCCGCCCCCTCGCCGCCCCCTCATTGCCCTCTTCTCCTCCTCGTTTTTCGCTCATTTTCCCCTCCTTCCGGCTCCTGCCTCGTCGCTCCTGTCGCCCTCCCCGTCCTCGCTGCGACGTCGCTGCTCGCCTCTGCTCGCCCCCCGGCTCCCGAGCGCCCTCGTGCTGCCCGCTCGCCGCTCCCGTGGTGTTCCTCGCTGGCTCCTGCGCGCCCACCGAACAGGAAAGGGGGGCAGCGTGAGACTCTCGCCAGGCCTTGGGGCGGTCAATCGAAGAAGAAGAAGAAGAGGAATAATAATAACGGCATCAACATAATTGTTTGGCCTTCCGCGCGGACTTCTTGGATCCGCTCTGGGACCCCTCTGGGAGCACCCCTGGCGCAGAGGGGCCCAGCGCAAATCCAAGAAATCCGCGCGGAGCGGCAACACACATTATGTTTATGTCAAAGCACGATGCCCATTGGTCGTTGAATGTTGGTATTTGTGGATTCCCATATCCCGACCTGCTGTAAGCGCCTCCCTACTTCAGTGATCGGGTGGCTTCACCTGTTCTTTCCTCCTTGGGGGGTGGACGGGATTAGATCTACTTCCAACGCCTTCCTACTTCATGTTTGAGGGGTTTGGGTCGAACCAACCTGTCCCGAGAAAGAGGCCCAGAGCTCCCAGGGCACCGCCCTTACAAAACATCGAGGCAAGCGGTGTCCGGGCGGCCGCCTTCCTAGGGAGGCCCAGGGCGCCTCGGACGGATGCGTCCCGCATGTTTGCTGGCAGAGCGCACCTCGGGAGAGGCCTGGGCAGCGTCGGAGCAACGCAAGACTTGAGCTCGCCAGAACTCGGACCATAGCCAACGCCTCTTGGTGGACCCCCGCCCAGGGCTTCCGCGGTCCAGTATTCGTGAGGCGTTTGCAGCGGGAGTCCGCGTCAAGTTGCAGCTGGGGCCTCGTTTTTTGTTGTAAATAGCCCACTTGGGCCAACTTGAGTCCTCAAATGTTGGGCGACTCGAGATGGCCTGACGGCCTCCTCCTCCTCCTGCTCCTCCCCCTCCCCTCCCCCTCCTCCTCCTCTTGCTGCCCCTCCCCCTCCTCCTCCGCCTCCTCCGCCTCCTCCTCCTCCTCCTCCTCCTCCGCCTCCTCCTCCTCCTCCTCCTCCTCCTCCTCCTCCTCCTCCTCCTCCTCCTCCTCCTCCTCCTCCTCCTCCTCCCTCCTCCTCCTCCTCCCCTCCTCCTCCTCCTCCTCCTCCTCCTCCTCCTCCTCCTCCTGCTGTTCCTCCTCCTCCTGCTGTTCCTCCTCCTCCTCCTCCTCCGGGTGCCGCGGGCCGCGCGGGGCTCTCGCGGGCCCGCCTGGCCTGACTCGCGTTCCTCTCACGCCTGCCCGGAAGAGGCCTCTAGCGAGGCGCCTAGCCAATCACCCTCTCCGTCGCTGCCGCGACTGGTCGCCCCCAGCTCGAGGGAGGTGCCTCTTCTGTCTGTCCTTCCCTCCCTCTCCCTTCCTTCCCTCTCCCTCTCCTCCCTCTCTGTCTGTCCTTCCTTCCCTCTCCCTCTCTCTCTCCCTCTCCCTCCCCCTTCCTCCCCCCTCGGGGCTCACGGGACGGGGGTCAATGCAAGCCGGGGTCAGTCAGAGCGCTGGACCTTGCAGGATCCTGCAGAGTCAGGGGCGCACTGACCTGGGCTTGGGCGCAGGATCCTGCAGGATCCTGCAGGGTGCTGCAAGGCCTGACTGACCGGGGTCTGGATTGAACCTTGGTCAGCAGGTCCCCGAGCGCCGGGCGTGTTTTGCGCTTGAGTGCCAGAGTATGTGCTTCCTGGGTGGGGTCGGAGTAGATGGGGCCAGAGGATCGCGCCGCATCGCCGAGGCATCGCCGATGCGGCTGGATGCGGAGCCCGATTGTCTCCACGTCGACGTCGCCGATGCATCGCCGACGTCGACGATGCATCGCCGGTGCATCGCCGATGCATCGCCGATGTTTCGGCGATACGGCGCGATTCTCCGACCCCATCTACTCCGACCCCATCTAGGAGGCCTCTATAGAGCCGCTGTGCTTCGAACGAAACTGGCAACTACATAAACATACATTTATTGGACCAGCGCTCGACCCCAATGGCGGTTCCCTCGGCGCCGCCACTGGCGCGCGGAGCGCGCACGGGAGGGGGGCCCTGAAATCCTTCAACGCCAGCTGTGCTGGCATACAAGGGCCCTCTTGCAGGTCAGATTGTATCCCTATCGAGGCGTTTCGGGGGCCTCGTGCACCGTCTTCAGGCCATCTTGAGGCGTTTTGCGAAACTCTTGGGCCGTGTCGAGACTTCTTGGATCGTTCTGGCGGCTTCTCAAGATCTTCTTGGCCCGTATTGGGGCCCTCGGGGCTTAGAGCACAGGAAAGTCGCGCGACACATCCCAATTGTCACACGTGGGAATGCTTAGAACATGCGGGACTTGGGCTTCTGGATCCCGAAAGAATCAGGAGGATTGAGGAGTAGAGTGCCTGAGGACACTCCACTCACTGCCTCGCGGCACGGTAGCGGATAGTATTTAGGTTTCTTTTTCTGCTTGTCGTGCACCGTCCACAGTGTTCAGGACTTCTGGTTCTGGGTGTTCATGACGTTGTCCATGATCCCGACGTATGGCATCCGCATTACTTTTTTTTTGTTTCTCCTGATTGCGGAGCTCACTGGATGCCCAGCGGACGAGTATCAGTTGGTACAGTTCATCCTGATGTTCAAAGGTCCAGGGCTCAGGAGGCCCGGGAATGTCTGGAGGGTCAGCAGCCAGGCGACGACGACGACGTCGACGACGACGGCGAAGTTGGCAACGAAGATGACGAGTTGGCTGGCAAGGAGACTAATCCGAACGGGGGAAGAACATGAGTGCGAGGGGGAGGGGAAACGGGGGAAGGAGGACGGCGATGAGGAGACGGGCAGAGAAAGAGAGAGAGAGAGAGAGCGAAGGAGAGATGGAGATTGAGGGATAGAGAGAGAGGCAACTATAGACAGAGAGAGAGGAAGAGAGGGAGAGAGAGAGAGAGAGAGAAACATAAACAGAGAGCGAGAGAGATAAAGACACATATGGAGAAAGCGACTTAGAGAGAGGGAGAGATGGAAACAGAGGGAGAGAGAGGGAGAGAGAGATTTTGGGCTGCTGTGGACTGCTACAGGCTAGGCGTCGAAGGACTCACTCGTAGGAACATATGATATAACAGCGACGTGCACACAGTGCCATGACAGAGCACAGATGGCACACCTAGCATGCGCACTTCAGGGCAAGTACTACTGTCAGGAGCGGCGCCACAGAGTTTCGGGGCATGAGAGACGGGGGTCAGTGCAGCCGGGGGGCGGCCAGAGCGCCGGATCTTGCAGGATCCTGCAGGGCCAGGGGCGCACTGCCCCGGGCTTTGGCGCATGGTCCTGCAAAGCCTGACTGCCCCGAGTTCGGATTGAACCGGGTCAGAGTCACCGAGCGCGTTGCCTTACTCGCAAAGTGTCTACTCGTTCCTCCTCCTCCTCCTCCTCCTCCTCCTCCCCCTCCTCCTCCTCCTCCTCCTCCTCCTCCTCCTCCTCAACGTAGTGTGTCGTAGATCTCCCGCGGCGGATCCGGGCCATGTGCGAGCAGCTACTTGTTGCGAGTAGGGGGACGCGTCTGTCTAAAGAAGGTCCCCGAGAGTTGACTCCCGCAGAGACCCGCCGAGAAGCAGCTCCGATGAGCCCATCTTCCACCACCACTTCCACAGGTAGAAGAGGGAGGAGGGGGAGGCGGAGGAGGAGGAGGAGGAGGAGGAGGACCTCCTCATCCTTCCTTCTCCCCCGTCCTACATGTGGTAGTGGTGGTGGACAGTTCGCCCATCAAGCACGCACGGCAGGCGCCACCGGCCGCGGCCCCTCCTCCCCGAGCGCGGTGCATGAGCAGCTTCGGCGGAGCGTGCAGAGGCCCACGCCCCGGAGGGCGGCCCACGGGGCCGAGGTCGACGGGGCCGGCGGGTGAGCTCCGGAGGGAGAGAGTCACGCAGACCACATTGATTGTCCATTCCTCCCCCTCCTCCTCCCTCCTCCCCCTCCGCCTCCTCCTCCTCCTCCTCCTCCTCCTCCTCCTCCTCCTCCTGCTCCTCCTCCTCCTCCTGCGCGCGGGGGCGTCCCTCCGAGCACGCGGGGCGTCTCCCGAACGGGGGGGCGAGGCGGCGCGGGCGCGGGGCGCGAGGCGCGCGGGGGCCACGGAAAGTGGAGGGGAAGACGGAAATCAACGCAAATTTGGAAGCATATCGGGAATCTTGGGAGATTTGTGTGTCTTCCTTTGCGTGTCCTTGGGCCCCTTTTTTCAGGAACGCCTTGTCGGTGGGACCTGGCAGTGCTCGTCACCCCTGCAGTGCTCGATTCGGTTCGATTTGAGTCGATTCGGTTTCGATGCTTCCGACTCCGATTCGCCTCGACGCGTGATTCCCGTTTGGGCTCCGATTTCCCGCTGGAGGCATACCAGCCTGCTGATGTCCACCGGTTCGACTCTTCCCGACTTGGTTGCCGAGCTCCGCCGATCCGATTCATTTCGATCGCCGATCCGACTCCTCGATTCGGTGATGGGTTCTGCTGCCCCTGCCAGGGAACAACAGGTCCTCATCTTTGGCCGATCCGACGTATCGATTCGATTGTGGGCTCTCCTGCCTCTGCCAGAGAACAACAAGCCGTCATCTTGATATGCGCCCCTCAATTATCGTCTCCCCCCTCCGTCCGCTCTCTCTTTCTCTCTCTCTCTCTCTTTCTTTCCCTCTTTCTCTCCGTCTCTCTCTCTCTCTCTCTCTTCGGGGGAGTGACGGCAGCAGGAGCAGGAGGAGACGGAGGCTGAGGGATGCAGGACGACATATGGCGGTGGTGGTGGTGGTTATGGCGGTGATGTGGCCAGAGTCTGCGACATGCGGGCGCAGCGCGCTTGACTGCCGTCTAGACAGGCAGTCACCCGCACTCTACGCGATGGGCAAGCGAACGTAAGTAATGCTCGGAGGGGCAGGAGGAGGAAGAGGACGAGGAAGAGGAAGAGGATGATGATGATGATGATGATGATGATGATGATGATCATGATGATGATCATGATGATGATCATGATGATGATGGATGATGATGATGATGATGATGATGATGATGATGATGATCATGATGATGATGATGATGATGATGATGATGATGATGATGATGATGATGAGGAGGAGGAGGAGGAGGAGGAGGAGGAGGAGGAGGAGGAGTGGCAGCAACCCCGGAGGTTGCCAGTTTGTCTCCAGCGGAGTTTGCATGGCGATCTACGTCGCGGTCAAGTATTTCCTGTGCGTTCACAAGGATGAGCATCACACCTGCGAGACTAATGGGCCAGCCGCTGCTCATAACGAGATCAGCGCGCTCGTCGACATCTTCGGGAGCTGTATACTCGTCTGGTTCGTCTTCTGGACCCGTCGGTTGCGGCAAGTCTGCGTGCTTCGAGTTCGAGGGCGAGCAGAGGGAGGATGGAGAGCGCCGTGGAGATAGAGGAGGATGAGGAGGAGAAGGATGCGGAGGGTTCGGGACAGGGAGAGGGGGAAATGGACAAGGGGGAGGAGAAGTGGCGTTGTAGGGAACAGGAGGAAGAGGTTGAGGGGCAGGTGACGGGGAGAGGGTGAAACAATGATAATGAACACGATGATGAGGAGGGCAGGTAGTTTACAAAATGCGGCCCTCGCCCCAGAGGCGCGCACATTCGTTGAAAAAGGGAGCGTGAGTCTCGCGGATGAAGGGCGGGTCGTGTGTAACAGTGTGGTTCTCGCCTCAGCGCCGCGCACATTCGTCGGCCTAGTTTGCAACAGTTTCACGGATGGAGGGACGATCCTTTTCAAAAGGTGGTTGTCCCCATTCACGCCTCGCACATTCGTCAAACCAGATTGCGAGGGCTTCACGGATGGAGGGTGGGTCGTTTCCAACATGTGGTTCTCGCCTTCGCGTTGCGCACAATCCCCTTACAACTTTGCAAGTATTTCACAGATTGAGGGCGGTTCCTCTTCAAATTGTGGCTCCCGTTTAGTGCCGCGCATATTCGTTGAAATAGTGTGAAAGGGCGTCCTAGATGGAGGGCGGCTCGGTTACATGATGTGGCTTGCCTTCGCTCCGCGCACATTCGCTGTAAAAGTTTGCAAGGGGTTCTTGGATGGAGGATGGGTCGTGTCCAGCATGTGTTTCTCGCCTTGGCGTTACGCACAATTATTCGAAAGTTCGCAACAGTTTCACAGATGGAGGGCGGCTCCTTTTCAGAATGTGGCTCTCGTCCCAGCGCCGCACACAACCCTCTTATCATAGTGTCGCAGCAGCTTGACGGATGGAGGATGGGCCGTTCTCAAAATGTGGCCCTCGCAGCAGCGCCGCGCACATTATTTGTAATATGGTGTAAGAGCTTCCGAGATAGAGGGTTGGGCGTTTTCAAACTGTGGTTCTCGTCTTAGCGCCGTGCAGATTTCTCAGGCAAGTCTACATCACTTCAACGGGTTCTTGTGGCTGACATCCCAGAGCTGGTGCTCCAGCACGATTTAGGACTGTTCGGGCCTAACAGTTACGTTGATTCGTGGTGTTGATGTCGCAGGAATGATGCTCTGCCACGGTGCAGGATCATCAGGACGCAGCAGTCGTTGATTTGCGGCGCTGAAGTCCAAGGAGAGGTGCTTTGGCACGGCGGAGACTTCTCGCACGGATATCTTCCCATTGGGCATTCCCAGCAGTGGAAGTTATTTCGCACGTGTGAAAAGATGGAGCTTGGAGGGAGGGTTTACTACAACATCGTTTGTGCGCCAGGCTTTGACTGGTCCTATCCTCCTCCTCCTTCTCCTCCTCCTCCTCCTCTCCTCCCCCTCCTCCTCGTCATCATCATCGCCATCATCAGCATCATCATCAACCTCATCAGCATCATCATCATCATCAACATCATCATCATCATCATCATCAGCATAATCATCATCAGCATCATCATCATCATCCTCATCATCATGAGCATCATCATTCTCATCATCATCATCATCATCATCATCATCATCATCATCATCATCAGCATCATCATCATCACCGCCATCATCCCTCATTATCATCCTCTTTATCATGGTCACCAGCATCATCACCAGCATCATCATCATCACCAGCATCAGCATCATCATCATCATCATCATCATCAGCATCATCATCATCATCATCATCGCCATCATCATCATCATCATCATCATCATCATCATCATCATCATCATCATCATCATCGTCATCATCATCATCATCATCATCATCATCAGCATCATCATCATCGTCGTCATCATCTCTTTTTCATCTTCTCTACTCGTGAGTCAGTCTCCTCCTCGAACTTTGGAGGACGTGTTTTGTCGTCCTCCTCCCCCGCCTCCACCCACACAGCTGCTCTTCGGGCGGGCTCTTCTTCCTCCTCGTCCTCCTCTTCTTCGGACCTGCCTCCTAGGAGGCAGGCCAATGCAGCATGTAGCATCCGCGCCCCATCCCTCCCCTGGAGGCCGAATACCTCGTCGCCCATCGCCATTTTCCCTTTCTGCGCAGCGGCTCGCAACGCGCCCGTGAGTGGAAGAACGGTCGCACAGGACATGAGAGACAAGGTGTCGGACAGTGAATTGAGGCATGCATTTTCTTCCTGCGCTTCCTCCTCCTCCTCCTCCTCGCCCTCGCCATCCTCTCCCTCCCCTCGCTCTCCCTCCTCCGCCCTCCTCCCTCATCCTCCCTCCTGCCTCCTCCTCCTCCCACCTCCTCCTACTATGCTCTTCCCGCCTCCTCCCTCCCGCCTCCTCCGTCCTCCCCCACGAATCCTCGCCGCCAGGATGCTGCCGCGCAGCACGCGGAGCGCCGGGGAGAGGCGCGTTTCCCCCCTTCCTCCCGCCCGCTGCGACAGCGGCGGGCTGTCGCGCGGGCCCCAGAAGGTGTGGAGGGATGGAGGGGGATGGAGGCGGATTTCAGGGTCGGGTTTCTCGCGTTGGGCCTGCTGCAGATGGCTTCTCACTGCAGCCCCGGAGCGCGGAGCGCCACGGCGGCAGCGGGGAAGTCGCCCCAGCGATTCGATTTGTCCCGCCTCCGCGTTGTTCCAGATGTGTGCCCTGAGGCGCCGGGAAGAACGATGTTGTGAAACGTCCCCCTGATTCTGTTTCCATCCAGAAAGCTGTAGCGAAAACGAAGGCTGCCACGAGCGCAGTGGACCCCAAGAGGGTAGGCTGGCCATGCCCTCCACAGCCCCTGGGGTTGGGGATCAGAGGGGGAAAACGAAACGGAGGGAGAACAACGAGTAATCACGCCTCCCCCCCTCCCTTTTCTTCTCCGTTATCCGTCTCCTTGCTGAATCTTAAATTTAGATGGCTCGAGTCCCTGCCAAGTAACGACGCCTCCTTCTCCTCTAAAGCGGCAGAAGGTTGGATGTCCGGAGCTCCGTGCGAATGGCTTGGGATCGGCGCCGACCTCTCACTTGCACTTTGGGGTGCAATTTTGTCGGTGGCAAATCATAGGAGCCTTGTATACCATCGTAATTCCGTACTTAGCGTCGATTCGCATCAATTAACGTTTTAAATCAATCGAATATCGCCTATCGAGCGTCGGATTGCGTCGATTCGCAAGATCTGACAAGATGGCATGGGAGGCTCCCATGAGCTGCCACCGAAAGATTTGTGTTCTATGGACTTGGGGGGTTGTCCGTCTTGCGTATCCTTGCTTGCCGTCGCCGCTCCGTCACCGCCTCGTCTTTGCCCGTCGTCTGGGCCTGCGGGTGGGTCTGGTGGCTGCGTTGTCGCCGTCGCCGCCTCGCCGCGAGAATTGCGCCACCGCCACGTCGTCGCCGCATAGACTGCACGACACAATTTGCACACCACGGATGGTACAACATAGATGGAACCACATATACTGTACCACGCAGATCTCACAGCATGCACTGCACAACATGTCGCTTGTTACTCTATGTAGTACAGCGCAGGTATTGCACAAAGTCTATTGGACCACGTACAGTGCACCACACATGTCATGATTGCTCCAGACCACTTACTGGAGACACCCTGTTGGGGGTCCACGCGGGCTAACACTTCTGTTTGTGCATTCGTTTCGTCTTCTTGGGCGAGCAGCGGCCGGGGAGGAGCCGCGGCAGGGCGGGGTGGGGGGAGGGGGGGAGGGAAGGTCCAGGTGCGCCCATCCGCACCCCCCCCCCCTGGCAGGGACATCGCCAAGCGGGAAAACTCCCAGGGCTCCGACGCTGAAGCAGAGGCGGGAGTTCAGCGATGAGGAGGAGGAGGAGGGATGGCGGAAGGGGGCGGAGGGGGAGGAAGACGAAGAGAAGGAGGCGGAGGCGGAGTTGCAGCAGGAGCGGGGCGAGAGCAGGAGAAAGGACATGGACAAGACAGAGAGGCGGAAGACGAGGAGGCGGAGGAGGAGGAGGAGGAGAAAGAGGAGGAGGAGGAGGAGGAGGAGGAGGAGGAGGGACGTATCGCATGAGGAGGACCTGGCGGGACGGAGAGGGAAGCGGAGGGCACGGCCGACGGAGGGCGGCGAGAGCTGTGGACCGGCGGGGGCCCGCCCGCAGGTGCCCTCCGCACGCTCAGACAGCGGGGGCCTCCCGCCCCGAGTGCGCGGGGCGGCCGAGGCGCACTCTGCGCGCACAGCCAGCGTGGGCCCCTGCGGGGGGCGACCTGGACAAGCAAGATGTTCGCACACTGTCTTGGGATGTTTGTTTTTTTTGTTTCGCTGTCTGTTCGTGTGTTCGTGTTGTTCTAGGTTTCCCCCCGTTTTGTCATCAGTCCGCCTTTGCTGCAGATCAAGTGCGAAACGAGAGCGGCCCGCGAAGTCGCCAAAGCTGATGAGGAAGTGTGTTGCGTGTAAGAGGGTCGGGGCATGCAGCGTAGCAGGTGGATTGGTGAGAGTTGTGCGTTGCAGACGTGCGATCTTGATTGTGGAACTGCGCTCGCATTCCGCAGCCTTTTTGGCACGAGGAGCATCATGGTAGCGGAGCTGGTGGAGACCAGTTCCAGCTAGCGCCCCCCGGCGGCGCTGGCCTTCCCGCGCGCGCGCGCGTAGCGGCGCCATCGCGGGCGATCCACGGCAGATTGTACAACGGCACAGGGATGCCAGGCGAAACCCGCCATAAGGGCTTCGGGTACAGCCGGTAAGCCGAGGGCGCTCGGTAGGTAACGGGGCGGAGTTAGCATGTAGACTGCAGCACTGGCGGCAGGCGTCGAGTGGCAGGGAGGCGGCCTCAAGCCGCCCGGCGGACTCGAGGAGCACTGGCAGGAACGGTCCTTCGCTATGTGAGTCTTCCTCGAACGGCAGACGCAGGCATCTTGGCGCCTGCAGAAGGCGGCCGAGGATTTCAGGACCGCGCTTGGAAATCGGCGAAGCAGGCCCAGAATTCGCTGGGCGATGAAGGTGCCGCGACAGACCATGAGATCTTCATCAGCTTCGGAATGCCCGTGAGAAGCAATGTTCAGATGATCGCGCCAGGAGTTGAACGACAAAGCGGCGCCGCAGCTTGGAGAGCGCCTTGCAAGAGGTGCGGACTTGCTACGGCGGTTCGGGCCCAGAGCGTAATGATCAGCATGCTGAACCCGCAGCAGTTCCCGCATGCCCGTGGGGGATTCGAGGAGGTTCGCGCGCGAAAGGAAAGCGCCATTATGCAGCATGATAGGGCTTCAGGCAAAGTCTTCGACGTTGGCGCGAAGGAAGGCATCTACTTTCAGAAGGCGCACAAGCACATGAGGACGATGCTCCAGATAGCAAGCGAGCGGACCTGCGACGCGCGCGCGCGCCGACCGCCATCCAGCATCTGCAGGCGGCGACGATCTACGGCGACGGGTGCCAGAGACCCCCCCTCCACCTAGACTTCCAACAGGTCCCAGTGCCATGGAGGTCGACGCGCTTACTCGGGCCTGCGGCCCGGGCGGAAACTGGCGCCGCGGAGGCAGAGGCGACGGCGGCATGTGCGGCAAGGGCGATGGACGCAAAGGTGGATCGACAGGGCGCAGGACAAGTGGGAAGACGAACCAGACGGACACCATACCAAAGTGTTAACAATGCGGGCGCAGGGGCCGCGACGCAAGGGGCTGCCGGCGCCTTGTCCGGGCGGTCGGCAAGACAGGGCCCGGCGGACGTGGTCGCGGGGGGCGCAGAGGCAAAGGCGGGGAACGGACCAGCCAAGGCAGTTCGGTCAACAATGAGGTCGCAGCGCTAGCGGATGCTTCGCTGTGCGGCGGTGTCAACCGCAGAGCTCTCGGCCATCCAGATCGGGGCACCTGGGCCCCAGGGACAGGCGACGCCGGGAAGGGTCGCGCCCATCGCGCAGCAGCCGGCGACCGCCGAGTTCAATCTGGAGCCAGGTTGCATCTTCGCGGCGAAGGATGGTTCCATGATCAGCAACGCGAGGGCCGGATGTGAGCGGACCAGCATGCCAACGGTGACCTGCAGCTGATCGGGCGCGCTTAAGCTGCGCATCGCAGGCGACGAGGGCGACTTCCTGGGCGCGCAGGTCCGCCAGATCGAGGGCGGCCATAACATCGAGGGCAAGACGTCGCTGATCGTCGACGTGCTACTGGATCCTGGGTTACAGACAGCGCGACCCTCAGTCGCCCCGGAGGCGATCAACTGGGCCAAGCAGAGGGGCAACGGCGAGTTCCCGAGCGCAGTTGGCCACGGCGCGCGCGGGAGCAACGCGGGGGTGGATCGCTTTGCCGCGGCATGGCGGCGCCGACTCAGCGGGGCCAGCGTAGGCAGACGAAGATGGCAAGGTACCCGGCAGGGGCGAAGGGCGTGGAATTGGCGTTGAAACCAGGCGGACGGCGCAGGCAGGTCGCACAGCGCAGCGCGGGCGCAGACTGGGCAGACAACGAGGACGACGTGATCTCAGTCAGCGGCGGCGATCTGATGTACCGCGAGTGGAGGGTGCTGTCTCGGGCACGGCGCCGCGGCGGCGCGGCCCTGGGCTCGGCGGATCGAGCTGCGCGCGCTCGGATCCGGAGCAGCGGGGGCGCTCGACCTCGCTGAAAAGCGATTGGCGCGAGGACGCGACGCTTGTCCTGGCAGGCGATTGCAGAAGCGCGCTGCGCGTCGCGTGACGGAAGGGCCCCGACAAGATGAGACGCATCGAGTCAGGTCGTTGGCTCCGGCAGCAGCGGCGCGAGCAGAAGCGCCTGGAGTCGGGGATGCTCCGCGCGGACGACAACGAAGCAGGGGCGCTGGCGAAGCCCGGTGATGCCAGAGAGGCTCGCGAAGTTCTCCTGCAGCGTAGGCTGCCGCAGGCTGCGTAAGCGGGCCGTTGCGCCCATTTAGCGACGACGGACTAGCCGAGGCACTTCGGACAGTTCGTTGCAGGAAGAGAGGCTTGAGCCAGCAGAGCGGCTCGGAAGCGCCAGCCCTGGGTCCGCTGACAACGGCGGACGCGAGACTGACGGCGAGGCCAGACCGCAATGCCCAATTGCGTTTTCCACGCGTGGCTTCGCGATCCATGTTCCTGCAGGCGCGGCGGAATCGACGGTGCGCTGAGGTGATGGGTAGCATGTGGCGGGGCGGGGGCAGGCGGCGTAGGCGGCGGGACTGGCGCGGCGCAGATTTGAGGCCAACTTCGTGGAAACGGGCGTGCATTCCGCAGCCCATCTGGCGCGAAAGCATCGGCAGCGCCATTTCGGTGGACCCGTGGGCCTCCCGCGGCCTGCGCCCGCCCGCGCGGAAGGGGGGGGGGGGCGGGGGGCTCGGGCGCGCGCGTGTTTGATCGGCGGCGGGCGACGGGGGGAGCGAACGTGGAAAGGCCCTGTCAGGGGGCGGCGGTGCTCCTCAGAAGACCTCCGGCCTTCTGGGAGGTCTTTTTGCGTCTTCTGGGAAGGCGCGCGGAATTTCCCGGAGGGCCAGGGGGGCTCCCGAGCCTTTTTAGAAGGCCCGCATTTTCTTATTTGCCCCACGGTCTGGCCGAGAATAATCTCGGCGATTACCTGGGAGGAGCATCTTGGACCACCTCTCGGAACAAGAAACGCAGGAAGTCGAACAACTGCACGGGACTGGGCGTCCGGGCGATGGCGAGGGGGGGGGCCGAAGAGAGCGGCGAACGAGGCGCCCTGCAGTCGAATCGATGATGAGGATGGCTCGCCCTCCAACAGGTATGGTAGGTTCGCATCGCGTGGACCAGCGGCGACCCCGCAGGCCTTCAGCGTTGAACGCCGCCGGCGAATCAGAATCGGTGAGCGGTCGGACGTTTCGGAAGCGGCCGATCTGTCAAGGTTGAAGGACCTTTGTGGCTTGAGGAAAAAACGCCGGGGTCGACACCACACGAAGACGCGGTTACCTGGCATTTCGATCATTTTTTTGTATCCAGACACTTTCGATGGCCAGCCCCGTTGGAAAACCCCGCTCGAAAAGCTTCGACGCGGGCGTTCAAAGAACTTGCTTTCTTATTGTGGATTCTTGCTGTCAGGTTTTGGTTGTACACGGCGCTGGTCAGTGCCGATGCTGGTGTTTCGCTACGGCCTGCTCTCACGCAGGCGCGGCGTTCCAGGGAGGGCGGGCCGCACCAGGCATGCGCAGCGCGACGCCGTGCATCAACCCCGCAATGGTGCCATCGGTCTTGGCCTGGGCCTCGCTGCCAGAGAAACCCACGACAAACAACAGTCATTGCATGCTCGTTTCCCGCAGGAGGAGCATGGGGAAAAGAAGGAGGCTCATCGGCGCCTGGCTCATGAAAGACGCGAGGCCGACCACGAGCCTGCACGTCGTCACCGGGGGCGGGGCTGGAGGAGCTTCGACCGGAGGAGCTGCCGTCATACACATATCAGCAACAGGCTCTTGACGCACACGGAGAGGACCAGCAACACGACAGGGCGCCTCTTCAGCGTGAGCGGGCGCTGCCGCAGGGCTCCCTGCAGCAGAGCGGGCGGAGTCCAGCGCCTGGCTCAGAACACTTGCCCGAGGCGGCACAGGGGAAAGCCGCCGGCCCCGGGTGGCGTGCCGCCGAAGGTGCACTGAGCATCTGTGGGAGCACGCGGGCCCCCGCACGCGCAGACGGGCTTCGACGCCGGGCGGCGGTGTGCTGAAGCCTCTGGGGGGCCGCGCGGCCAGGGGGCGGCGCGGAAGCACCAGCGGCGTTGGTTTGCAAGCCGCGGAGACCTGGGGTTTGAGGAATTCGGGGGCGGGGGGAGGAGGAGGAGAGGAGGGGGAGGAGGGGGGGAGGGGGAGGAGGAGCAAGAGGAGGAGCAGGAGGAGGAGGAGGAGGAAGAGGAGGAGGAGGAGGAAAAGGAGGAGGAGGAAAAGAATAATAATAATAATAATAAGAAGAAGAAGAAGAAGAAGAAGAAGAAGAAGAAGGAGGATGACGACGAGGAGGAGGAGGAGGACGAGGAGGAGCAGAAGGAGGAGGAGGAGGAGCATGAGGGGGAGAAAGAGGAGGAAGAGCAGGAGGAGGAGCAGGAGGAGGAGGAGGACGAGGGGGAATAAAACAAGTTATCATACGCAGAAGCAGGATAATACGAATGTAATATTCTGGAAAAGTCGAAGACGAACAATACTGATCACAATAATGGTTGTAAAACGAAGGCGGTTGATAACAATAGTAATACTACTACGAACATAATATTAGCAAGAGGAACAAGGAGAAAACGAACCTAGACTAATATTAAAATACGAATGCGATTAGTAATACTGGTTCTAGTAGTACCAAGAGTGCGACAGCCCATAAGTATAACAACAAGCATAACGTGCAATCATGAATACCAATATTAATAATACCAAGTTGCACACAACTAGGCGTCTTACATATTTTAGGACTACTCGTAATAATGCTACGAACCAGTAATCATACTATTATTAATAAGATAACGAATCATGCTAATACTAAGAATAAGAAGAGGAAGAGTAGGCGGAGGAGGATGTTAACGAGGATGAGGATGAGGATGAGGATGAGGATGAGGATGAGGATGAGGATGAGGATGATGATGATGATGATGATGATGATGATGATGATGATGATGATGATGAGGAGAGGAGGAGGAGGAGGAGGAGGAGGAGGAGGAGGAGGAGGAGGAGGAGGAGGAGGAGGAGGAGAGGAGGGAGGAGGAGGAGGAGGGAGGAGGATGAGGAGGAGGATGAGGAGGAGGAGGAGGAGGAGGAGGGAGGAGGATGGAGGATGAGGATGAGGATGAGGATGAGGGAGGAGAGGAGGAGGAGGAGGAGGAGGAGGAGGAGGAGGAGGAGGAGGAGGAGGGGCGAGGGATCATCATCAGGACCAGGAGGGAGGGCAACAGTGACGGAGGCGGGAAGACGACGGGGGTGATGGGGGAGCGGAGGGCATCTGACTATTTTACCGGACCCGGGCCCGTGTACTCGGGTGCCCGGGTGTCCGGGTGCCCGGGTGCCTGCCCGGGTGCCCCGGTGCCCGGGTGCCCGGGGTGCCCGGGGTGCCTGGGTGCCCGGGCCCGGCCCGGGGCCTGGGGGCCCGGGGTGTGTGGGCGGCCGGGTGCCCGGCCGTGCGTGCCCGCGCCCGCGGGGTCGACTCCTGGGGTGTCCGGGTGTCGGAGCGCCCGGGTGCCCGGCCCGGAGCCCGGGCGGAGGGGTCTGAGGGGGGGCGATAGGGAGGGAGGAGGGCGGCGGGGGCGAGGGAGGAGGGAGCAGGCGGGAAGGGGGAGTGAGGAGCGGGGGATGAGAGAGGATGGTGACGAGGAGAGGGGGAGAGGGGCGGGGACTACGCCAATCGTGAGACAGTGGAGGAGGATGGCGGGGTGCGCATGCGACTTGCGATCTCCATGGCTTCTCTGTGTCGCCCCGCAGAGGCGCTGGAGGGCCAAGGATGCTGCAGGTGCGACTACGTGGAGCACCGTGGCGGCCGGATGCGAGGCCTGCTGCGGTACGATCTGATCCTGCCGGCTAGCGCCGTGTCCGCTCACGCGTCAGATCGGCCAGTGGGCTTCACGCGCAGCGCGAAGGTGTCAGCTTGGCTTGCTGGGGGGCCGAGCTTCGGAGGAGGAAAGGGTAACCATGCCGCTACCGTTCGACCGTTTTCCATTGTTCTGGCCTCGCAGGAGGCCCTGGTCGCCACCGCTGGATTCGCCCCGAAATCTTTGTCAGAACGCACCCTGAGAGACTGCCAGGGAGTTCAGGAGCGAAAAAAGGACGTACATGTACATGAATCCAAGCTGGTTTCGAGAGTACGCATTGCGCAAATGGTCGCATAACGCGGCAGGTCTCGCGGATCGAGGGGCCGTGTTCATGTACATAGCTGGGCGCGTACGTCCTTTATGGGCTCCCTAGGAGTAGCGGTATCGGTACCTTCTGGTGTCCCCGGAGTTTGAAGTGCCGTGGGCTGAAGCTCCGGGAACAGCACCCCCCGAACTCCGTGCTGACTCATGGGGGCTCGGTGGGGGGGGACCGGGTTCGGCGGCGAAATCCGAACCCTGCTGTCGCGAATCAGCGATTCAGGCAACTCTCAGGAGGGGAAAAAACACACAGACACAATTAATCGTCGATTCCCCAGAAAATATGGGAAAATATGGGAAGTGGGGGGGAAGACAAAAACCCAGAAAATATGGAAAAATATTGGGAATATTTTTATTTGTGTGTATTTATTTGTGTGTCCTGGGGCCCCTTCAAACTCGATGGGCGGGGGTGGTAGCGTCCAGAATTCGTCGAACACGCTGCAACATCCGAGCCCCAACCCGGCCTACCATCGATGCAGGAGAAGGGTTCGGAGGTCGCCACGTTCCGGGATCCCGCAAAGGGGGTGTGTGTGCCCCAGGTTGTCTGTGTGTGTGTGAGTTCGATCGTTTCTGCACCGAACCGCCCAAAACAGATGCCCCCCCAGCCGCCGGCAACTCCCCATAGTTGCCGACAGGAGGGACATGCGGCATCTGTTTGGGGCAGCTCGGTGCACCAGCGGACAGAACTCATGCCCCCCCCCCCCAGGGTCGACCCCCCCCTTTTGGTGGATCCCGAACCTACCGGGGGTCTGCGCTATCGGGTGCCAGCAAATCCCCTCTGGCCGGCCTGGGGTTGGGAGCCACTTTGGGGCGGGCTCCCCCTTTGCTGCCCTCCGTTTGCCTGGGTTTCGGAGCTCCTGAGTGGCCGGCCGGGCTTCGTGACGGGGCCCTGGCTCGTGTTGATCCGGGAGTCAGTGCGTCCCTGAGGGGACCCCGCGTGCTTACGGTGATCCCGAAGGGGTCGGCGGGTATGCTTCATCCTTAGCGGTCTGTTCTTCGTCCTGCTTACTCTCATACAGATCCTGCACCTGAAACCCGGGGAGCTTCGGGACAGTCACCTTGACCAGCACCGCCAGTCGTCCAGCAGGCTCATTGCGAGCCCTCATCTTGGTTGGCATCGGCTCCGGGCCAGGCAGTGTGTAATTACATGCGCACCCAAGTCTGGCCTCAAACACGGACGCTTCCTGGGGTGCGTTCTGGCAAGAATTTCGATGCAGATCCAGCCGTAGTGAAGAGGAGGCCAAGAATATGCCAGAACCTCCTCAAAGTCTGGATCCCCGAACCTTCGCTCCTCGATTCTCGATCCTCATCGAGCTGACGGTTTTTGGTACTGGTCAGGTCCCTTGTCCCCAGGAGGAGATGGAGGCCGATCACCACAAAGTCCGGGAAGAGCTGCAGGGCTATACCGAGGGACGCAGAGGCGTATGCGAGGCGGAGCGTTCCTCCCGCCAGGGCTCATGCGTTGCGTGTCGAGGGAAGGGCGCCCAGGAGCAGGAGATAGGGGAAATGGCGCCCAGGAGCAGGAGAGGGATGATGGAAACAGAGATGCAGCTTAGAAGGGGAGGGGAAGATGGCAGGAAGGGGGGGCGCAAGAGGATGAGGAGGACGGATGGCTGATGTGATGTGAGGGATGAGGGACGCTGGTGATGATGAGGATGAGGATGGGGATGATGCGGTTGAGGATGAGGATGAGGATGATGATCCTGATGCTGATAATGATGATGCTGCTGATGATGATGATGATGATGATGGTGATGGTGATGGTGATGGTGATGGTGATTGTGATGGTGATGGTGATGGTGATGATGGTGGTGATGGTGATGATTATGATACTGATCATGATGATGAGGATGCAGATGAAGATGCAGATGCAGATGATGATGATGATGATGATGATGATGATGATGATGCTGATGCTGATGATGATGCTGCTGCTGATGATGATGATGCTGATGCTGATTATGATGATGATGATGCTGATGATGATGATGATGATGATGCTGATGATGATTATGATGATGATGATGATGATGATGATGATGATGATGATGATGATGATGATGATGATGATGATGCTGATGCTGATGCTGATGCTGCTGCTGATGATGATGCTGCTGATGATGATGATGTTTTTGACCATGATGACCATCTTGAGAAGGAGCTTGAGGAGGACGAGGCAACTATAGTTACAGCGAGACGGACGACTGCAACGGGCAGCGTGAGCTGCCGTGGAGGCGGTGCTGCCTGAGGGGGGCGCCTGCCCGCCCTGGCCTGGCCTCCCCCCTTCGAAAGCTGGGCGAGGGCTGCTAAAACCGTGGCTGCTCAAACGGCCCTCCCGGAAGGAAAAAAACAACTTCCCGGAATGAGGCGCGGCACGCGAAACAGTCAACGGGCTTCTTCCCGGAAGGACGAAGACAACTTCCCGGAGGTCGATTTTAGCACCCACGGATTTAGCTTCCGACCCCTCCTCGGCCCCGTTGCTTAACTTACCGAGCGCGTTCCACCACTCGCAAAGAACCTACTCGCAAACAGGTCTTCCTCTATGGAGTGTATCGTAATAGTGCACCGCGGCGGATCCGGGCCATTTGCGAGTAGTTACTTTGCGGGCCTCCTCCCGCCCCTTTTCCGTCCTCCTCCACCCCGCCTTCCCTGCCCCCCTCTCCTCGCTCCTCCTCGCACTTCTCCACAGGGGAGTGTTTCTTTATTGCTTGGGGCATGGCGGACGTCAAGGCCCCCGCCCCCCCCCCCATGACGTAATGCTCCCCTCCCAGTGCGTTCCGGGCACTGCCGCCGTGCGCATCGGGATCCGCACAGGTGTCCGCCGGCGGTGTCCGCATAGGAATCCGCATAGAAGTCTGGTAAGTTGTCGTCGTCGTCGTCTCGTCGCTCGTCGCTCGTCGCTCATCGTCGCCGTGCGCGCGGACGCGGCTGGAGCCCGTTTTTTGATTCCAGGCCGATGGCAGCAATCGTTCGGGGGTGTGGGGATGGAGAGGGCCGATGACGTCACGTTTCTCTCCGGTGGCGTCTGGGTCTGCCTAAGAATGACCGAGGACGGGTAGCAGCAGCATGTACGTGGCGATCTGCACCACAGCGCCTGTGTACACCACAGTGCCTGCGTGCACCACAGCGCCTATGTACACCACACCGCCTATGTACACCACAGCAGCCGCGTGCAACACAGCGCCAGTGTGTGCCACAGTGCCTGCCGGCACCACAGCGCTGGTGTACATCGCAGTGCCTGCGTACACCACATCAGCCGTGTGCAACACAGCACCAGTGTACACTACAATGTCTGCGTGCACTACAACGCCTGTGTACACCACGGCGCCTGTGTGCACCAGAGAACCGTGCGCAAGAGAGCACCACTGTTGCACATAGAGTTATAAATGGAATCCTTACGACAGAATGGAGTGCCTCTGGATTCCACAGAAAAGAATTGTTTTTTATAGGATTTGGAACGGAATCGTTATGGAAAAATGAGCGCCGTTGGAATGTACGAGTCCTCCCAGGTCCGCCCAGGATGCTCCAGCAAGGTTGGCCGTCCGAGAACCAACCGGAATGATTCAAAAGACCATTCTGCAGTGCACGCTGTGATTCGCACGTGCGTTGTAGCGCCGATCCGCACGACAGGGGGGAAGGGTGAGGGAGGAGGAGGAGGAGGAGGAGGAGGAAGAGAAGAAGGAAAAACAGGAGCAGGAGGAGGAGGAGGAATAGGTGGCGGAGGAAGAGGAGGGCAGACCGTCGCATTTTATTGTCCACATTTCCGTGGCGTGGCGTTGAACTGTCCGCGACAGACCCTCGCCGACAAGCACCTTCTGCCTGTCCTGCGCACGCAGGCGCTGTGGTGTACACCAGCGTGGTGTACACCAGCGTTGCGTTGCACGCGAATGTTGTGGTGTAGACAGGCGATGTGATGTGCACGGGCGCTGCGGTGCACGCGAACATTGTGGTGTACACATGCGTTGTGTTGCACATGGTTGCTGCGGTGTACACGATCGATGTGGTGTACACCAGCGCTGTGGTGCACGCAAGCATTGTGGTGAACACCGGCGCTGCGTTGTACACGGCTGTTGCGGTGTACGCGTCCGCTGTCGTGTACACGCGCGCTGTGGTGCACGCAAGCATTGTGGTGCACACGTGCTCTGTGGGGCAGTTCGCCACGTACATGCTGCTCGCGGCTCGCGTCGTCGTCGTCATTCGTCGCTCGTCGTTCATCGTCGTCTTGCGCGAGGGCGCGGCTGTGTTGCCGGAGCCACACGGCTGGGGGGGAGATTACGTCATCCCCCCCCCCCCGCACATCCCCCCCCATGACGCCCGTCATCGCCGAAAATACACAACGCTCAGCTCATCCCGGCTTTCGCCGGCCCTCCTTCCTCACGTCGGTTTCTCCTGCTCGTCCTCCTCATTCCCCTTCCCTCTCCCCTCCCTCGGCCCTTTCTCCCCACCTTCCGCTTCCCTGCGCCTTTGTCTGCCCCTTGACCATTACTTCACCTACGACTTCAGAGTGGCCATTTACTGGACGAGGATCTTCTACTCGGCGCTGTCGTTCCCGTTCTTCCTGTTCTACCTGCCGGTGCTGAACGGCATCCTGACGCACACGTCGCCGACAGGGTGCCCTTCCCCCTCCGTGGACGAAGTGGATCACGGGTAGGCGTGCGAGGAGGGAACGGAGGAGGGATACGTGTACATATGCACATGCATGCACACACACATATATATATATAAGTCGGTATACGTATCTATACATGTATACATGCACATACAGTTACGTATACGTAGAGGGGGAGGGAGAGATAGAGAAAGTGAGCTGAGGAAGAAGGGGGCGTCTCCTCTGCCCGTTTCCATCTCTCCTCCCCCGTTGCCCTTGTCCCATCTCTCATACTCCGCTCCCTCCTCGCTGCTCCCACATCTTTTCTTGACCCGCTCTCTCTGTCATTATTTTCCTTTGTATGTAAGTACGTGTATGTGTGTATACAGATTCACGCTCCACCTCTGTCTTGTCTCCCCCTCTACCACTCTTGTTTTTGTACGTATGCCTAGCGAATTCCAGATATAGACATACAGATTCACACAAACATATAGCTATCTGTATATGTATAAATCTATATGCATGGCTATAGGAGGTCGGAGTGCTGGCCCCCTTCCACTTGTCAGCGCTCAGTGACAACTGCCACCCCCCCCCCCGAAGGGTGCCCTGGGGGCCCTTGGCCAGTCGTTCTCGGGCATTGGGGTGGGGCTTTCCTCCACCGCCGAGAGCGCTCCAGGAGCACCCCACGCTTCTAGGTATCCTAGATGGGGTCGAGTAGACGAGGTCGGAGGATCGCGCCGCATCGCCGATGCATTGCCGATGCGGCTCGATGTGGATCCTGATTTTCTCGACGCCGACGTCGCCGATGCATCGCCGACGACGCCGATGCATCGCCGGTGCACCGCCGGTGCATCTCCGATGCATCGCCGATGCATTGCCGATGTATCGCCGATGTGGCGCGATCCTCCAACCCCATCTACTCGGACCCCATCTAGGAGGCCTCCAACGATGGTCTCCAGGCGGGTTAATATCGGTACGAAAGAAACGGGTACGGAAAGAACAGCACTAGTTCTGGTTCACTGTGAGCAGTGTTCGCTGTCGGCGTCGCCGCGGTCGTTGTCCGCGTGAAGCAGAAAGCCGCCTACCCAACAGCGAACAGCGGCCGTTGTCGGTGTTGGACAGCATTGGTTGTTGGGCATCGTTCCCATGTTCATCGTACCCACTTCGGGCGTCCAAACAAGAGGCCTCAAAGACAACCCAAGAGCGCTCCAAGACCTTTCAGGATGGCCTCAAGAGTGCCCCAAGAGGTCCCCCGGGAGGTTCAGGAGGGCCGTAAGAGGCCAGCATCGTCCCATTCCCTCAGAATAAACATGAGTGCATGTTTGGCACATTCATCTCCGTTTCAACTGCGCCCAGTGCGGCCTAGCCAAGACGGCCCACGAAGCCCCCAACGAGGCCCCAAGATGGCCCAAGAGAGGCCCCAGAAAGACCCAAGAGGCACCCCAGATGAGGAGGAGGAGGAGGAGGAGGAGGAGTGGGAGGGGGATATGGCCGGTTTTCATTCTGTGTCGTTTTTTGACTGCCCCAGGGCCCACTGGAGGCAGAAGATGCAGGAACACCGACCGCCCCCATTTTGTCCGAGTTCCGGATCCTTGGGCAGGTACAACAAGTACGGGGTGTGCGTGCCTTTCATGATGTACCCAGACGACGCTCCATTGGACGATCCCGTGAACTCGAACACCCAGGATCCCACGAATACCAAGGAGGTGTGACTGGGCGCCACGCGGCGGTACTATGCTGGGCATGCCCGGAGCGGAAGGCGGAGGAGGAGGAGAAGGAGGAGGACAATGATAATGTTAGCGGGCAGCGGATAGATGGAAGAAATAATGGGAGGAAGGAAGAGCACCGATGATACAGGGGCGAGGGAGGATGCAAGGAGAGAAAAGAGGAGCGTTAAGTTGTAAGGCAACAGCGAGGAGGGAGGAGGGGGAAGGGAAAGATGGACCCGAGAATTATGCGCCCTTCCCTCCCCCTCCTCCGTCTCCTCCTTCCTCCTCCCTCCACCCTGCTCCCTTCTGCCTCCGCACTCCTCCTTCCTCACTGCTCCCGCTTCTCCTGCAGCCGAGAGCGGGTCTGTCAGCAGGCTCACACCCGATGCCGCCCACCGATGCCGAAGCGCCACTCCAGGGTGGTGTGCAGCTCGCTCGGAGGGCCACCCCCCCAGAGCCAGCTCAGCCGGCCAGCGCCGCCCGGTGCAGGGCTGCGCAGGCAGCGGGGTCCGGCCCCGGAGCGGCGCGCAGCTTCAGCGCTGCGCGCGGCGGCCCGCGCTTCCGCTGGCAGTTCCGCCTGCTCGCGCGCACTGCTGGGAGGTGGCGCAGCGCAGCCATGCCATGCTGGCCACCCGGCTCGAGGGCCAGTCCAAAGCGGCCCCTATAGGCAGCGGCTCCCTGGATACCTCTGCCGCTTGTTCGCTCTCTCCCCCCTTCGGGGGCCCCCAAACGGGTGCGGTGACCACACCGCGTGGTGAGAGTCGGGGTCATCACGCGGTTTGGCGACTCAGGTCGTTCTCCAAGGACGTCTCGGGCGACTGGGGCCTCCAGGGTTCCGGGACACTGTGGTGACGGATTGTGCGGTGAGGTTTTTTGAGATCCCGAGGTCACCGCGCGGTCTGTCACCACACGGTTTCGGGACTCCCAACCTTTTCTCGTCCTGCACTTCATGTACCATATTCCATTTGAGCATCTGAATGGAGCACACAGTAACATGAACGTGGTTCCGTGGTAGCTGGAATTAGAATTCACACTACCACGCTAAAATAAACAATAACAGCATTGATCCAGAAGGACGCGTGGGCTGCTCGGCAGAGGCTCTTGGCTCCTCCGATCCCATCTAGCCGGACTCCATCTAGGAGGCCTATGAAAAAAACAAAAACGCAATCTCCTCCCCCATCATTCTTCCGTTCTTCCATTCATTTCTCCCTTCCCCTGATCCTGCCCGTCCCCCCCTGCCTGGCGGTTCCCGTTCTCCCCTTCCCCTCTCCGGCTCCTCCCCCTCCCTTCTCCCCATCTACCTCTTCCTTTCCCCACGCTCCTCTCTCCCTTCTCTCCTCTCCCTCCACTCTCTCCTTCTCCTCCTCCTCTTCCTTCTCCTCCCCCTCTTCCTGTCTTCGACGGGCCGTGGGGACGCACGCCAGGAGCGTCACCTCGCTTACTCTTCCCTGTCATGCCCACTCGGAGCTGCCTAGGGCGTCCAGCCATCCAATCGGCATTAGCTTCTGCTGGGTTGTCCCTCGGAAGAAGAAGAAGGCCGCCTTGAAGGCTTGGGCTGCGCTCCGCGAGCGGATCCGAAGAAATAGGCGGACGAAACCATTTCTGCCAGGAGGAAATGGACGAGGATGATGAGAAAGACGGGGAGGGAGAGGACGAAGAGGAGGAGGAGGAGGAGGAGGTTGAGGAGGAAGACGAGGACGAGGAGAAGGAAGAGGAGGAGGAGGAGGACGAGCAGGGGGAGGAGGAGGAGGATGAGGAGGAGGATGAGGAGGAGGACCAGTGTAAACCCAATAGTCATCAACGATGTTGAAATAACCCCTTCCTCCAACAACGATTCATTTCCACTGGAGGTGTTGCCTCGTTGGAAGACAACCGTTTGAATATCCTGAAGCATGCCAGAACATCATTCTTGTGACTCCAACGCCACGGACCAACCTAACTGTTGCGTCTTGAAGATCCTGAGTTTTGCCAGAACGCCATTCCTGGATCCAACACCGCGAATCAATGTAATTGTGGCACCCTCATAATCCCGAATATTTCCAAACATTTCTGGTACGTTGATCATGGGAATCCGTGAAACTTTTGCAAATTCATAATGTGCGCGGCGCTCAGGCGCCCTCAAGCCGTGCAACTCTTTGCAGCTGTTTGAGAGGAATGTGCGTGGCGCCAAGGCGAGAGTCGCATTTTGAAAGCCACCCGCCCTCGAGCCGTGAACATCTTGCAACTTTTTGTCAGGAATGCGCGGGGCGCTAAGGCGCGTGCCACATTTTGAAAACCACCCGCCCAGAATCCGTGCGCGGCGCTAAGGCGAAAGCTACATTTTGAAAACGACCCGTCCTCAATCCGCGCAATTCTTGCAATTTGTTAGAACGAATGTGCGCGGCGCTAAGGCGAGAGCCACATTTTGAAAACCATCCGCCCTCAATCCGTGAAAGTGTTCCGGGGGTGGATAGACCTCCTACCCTGACACGTCGATTAGTGAATTGGCCGTGTTCGGTTCGCGAGAGGGCGTCACGGCCGTTATTTTGCGGGTCCAGGTCCGTCGGTGTCGAGGAGGAGAAAGAGAAAGAGGAGGGGGGAGGCGGCGGATGACGAGGAGGGTGAGGCGGAGGCGGAGGAGTAGGAGGAGCACCAGGAGGGGAGGGGGGGAGTGAACGGGGGGGGGGGTGATGGAGGAGGAGGAGGAGGAGGAGGAGGAGGAGTAGAGTGAGGAGGAGGAGGAGGAGGAGGAGGAGGAGGAGGAGGAGGAGGAGGAGGAGGAGGAGGAGGAGGAGAGGACCAGCAGGATGCCCAGGTGCAGTTGAGGGAGGGAGGGGCTTTTGGACACCTCGTGCTCTCTGGGGCCGCAGCAGCCCCGCCTGCCTCAGGAGAGCTCCAGAGGCAGTCCGAAGAAAGCGAGCGATCGAAGGCCTCAGAAACTCGGCCTGGCCCCGCCTCTCAGTGAACGACGGGTCCGGGCAGGGCATGGCCGCGCTCTCCACGCCCGCGCGGAGCGATCCCCACGCGCACAGCACAGGAGGGCACGTGCGCCCCGAAGACCCGCAGGCCCTGTGAGCCCGCACAAGAGGCCACTCAAGCGGAGGGTCGCGGCGATGGCGCGGCGATGGCGCGCCGGCGAAGGCGTTCAAGGTTGAACTCTGCGACGCGGAGGCACCGAAGGACACGGTGATTGCACTGGGCCCGACGGAATTCAACCTTGAGCGATCGGGGCCAAGGTTGAACGATCGACGCAGTGTCAAAAATCTTGGTGCGGCCGCCAAGATGTGACCGCGCCTCATTGCGAGGCACACTAGTTGCCATTGGGACCGAAAACATTGTCGCTTGACATGGCTCGTCGCTCCCGCGACACCTCTCCCGCTCTTGGGACCTATTGTTACTACGGTAGAACAGAGTTGGATATGGGCTGCGTCTTAGGCGAAGCATTTGGTCCGGCTCCCCGACCAGCTTCAAACTTGGTAGCGGAGCTGTCCTGTGGAAGACAGCTACCGTTCTACTCCTCACCGTCCACGGCACTATCTGGTGGAAGCGGACATGGTGGAACATCAGGGTGCAGTGGCTTTGCGCGGAGGAATGTATATACTTACGCACAATCGCATGAACGCTTGCAGTGCTGCCTTTGCCCACGCGGAGGTATCCTACATGAGGCCTACCTATATGCGCTGCTACACTCCTGAAGTCCACCCACCCAGTCCAAGTGGAAATTCGTTCGGGGTTACAATGCATTGTAACGTGCGATACGACATTGTGCCGCACCCACCCCCACGCAAGCTGACGGCAACGTCACCGCACAAACAGCAGCAACACACAACCGACTACGACCCACGAGGCCATTGGATCGATATTACTCAACTTGGCCTCCTATGGGTCGCTATCGGATGCGCTGTTGGAAACATGCAGCATGGTGGAGACGACACACGTACTACTGGCCCCCATCGGGACCCTGTCGGTAACGCACCTATCCGCGAGTTCGCTCGCGAGGTACATGCTTGGATCATCGTGACCACAGTCATTATGACCCCTTTCCCAACAGCCTGCGGCTCTACAGCGTGGTCCGGGAGGGCTTGCAAGGACCATCGCCATGAGACCCCCCCCCGCAGTAGTTCAGTTCGGACTGAAAACCGGTGGCCGCCACACCGATGGCGCCACCTATATCATGTTCTCCCCCGGCAGTCAGTTCGAAAACCTGGAAGAGTAACGCCAACTCAAGTCGGGAACGGCTCTCATTGACTGTCGCGTCCATGCGGGAGAACGGATCGACCAGACGCTGGCCTGCGAAGCCGACGCCGCGGGTTTCAACTTCCCAAACTTCCAGATCCTAGCGGTTATAAGGTTCAGAGTTTTAGGTGTTCGTACATTGCGTGAACAGCGCTTACTAGAACCATCGAACCACCAAATGCCAAGGACGCAGCCGCAGGTTGACGCCTTACTAGAGCGCATGAGGGCTTACGCCCTTGTTGCTGAGCGATCCCGTGGCAACATCGGTGGCGTATTCAGCCATGGCCACCTCGCTGAAGCCTGTCATAGCGACACGCATGCAGGGCAACCTGCAAAAAAAAACGTCTGGAGTGACGATCCACAACCAAACGAGGCCACCACTCTGTTAAGCAAGGTGGCCAGACCATGGGGTCGCAAGGCTCCCGGGCTCGATATCAGGGGCCGTCGACAACGGCGGCCCCTGCTCACGCCAGTGTCGTCGTAGGCTTGGCGGGGCAACCCACGGAGTCCGGACTTGATCCTGGCACCGACACTGACGCTTCATCAGATGAGGGAATTGGTCACGTGGATTACCACGACATGCCTGCGCATCTCAAGTCTGAAGAGCAGCAGGCGCAGAGGATATCATCAGGGTACCCAAAGCACCATCGCCAATGGAGACGTTTTAGGAACACACCAGGTCGAAAGGTGCGACGTGCAGTCCGGCGGGTGTTCAAGTCAAAGGGCAAGGGTCAAGGCGGGGGTAAGTGACGGAGATTCCATGGCAGAGGTACTCTAGCATTCTTGGCATCCCTCACGGGACCACAGTATGCAGAAGTCTTCTTGGGGAGGGGTAGAGGCCGTAGGCGCGCCCCAGGACAACTCCAGGGGCGTCGGGGTGACCCGAGAGATGCCATGGGAAGAAAATGGAATGTGATATCTGCCCTCGCACCCAGCATTCTCGTCGCGAGTGCCCCCCCGAGGCGATGGGGGAGGCAGGGGTCCGTCGATGCATCTGGCTCAAACCGATCACGACATTCAGCGTGTCAATTGGGGGTTCTTCTCGCCGTGTCAGAAGACCACCCCGCGGGCGCTGCCCATTTCAAAACCGAAGGGCATCTGAGCGCCAGGGCGCCCCTCGAGAGGTGCGCCGACGAGCTTGTCGGGGAGATATGCGTTGGCCACAATGAGATGGACCTCGCAGACTGGCCGGGCATTCCTATCGCGGGGCAACCTACACACATTGAGTTCATCGAGGACTACCCCGCGCCCGCCGCTTCGAATCACGAGATGGGGGGGGGGGGGGGGGCCTGCGCGCTCCTATGATACTATGCCAGCTGCGGGGGGGAGTTCCACATGGCGCTCCGACCGCAGGCGATTGGGAACCCCGCGCGCAGGGGGGCCTGCGACGACGATCCACTGCGGGGCAACCCGCGGGGCAAAGGCGACCTTTCTGTCTGGGCGCGCGCTATGTGAGCTCGGACGCAATGAAGGCGTCCACTTCGCTTTTGTAATGCGCGACTGGTCGTTAAGCCGCCCTCTTTGGAGACGCGTATATCGCGCTGATGGTGAAATGTGGGAAGCCGAGAGCCACGCGCCATGCCGCCGTCGGCGGAGTCACTCGCGCAGGCGCTCGCGCGCCCGCGCGCCTTCGTCTACGCGGTCCGAGAGGGTCGCGTAGAAGGAGGCATCCGCGGGGAAGCCCGCGTCGGGATGACGAGAGCTCAGGTGAACCTGATGGCCCGCGTCGATTCAGAATTGCCGGTGGACAACGACGGGCTTGCCCGCTAATAGGTCCCAGACGAAGACGTGGATTGCTGGCTGGAACAGGCTTCGCACCGAGCGCCAAATGCGCCACTGGTGGTCGTTGAATAACGCGAAGCGGGACGAACGAACGAAATCGCCCGCGCCAACAGAAGAGGCGGCACCGAGACCGCCGCTACGTCGGACCATTGCGGGTCGGAAGGAACATTGAGCACAGGTCCGTGCATGCGAACATCTTGCAGACCGCGGACCGAATTGCCCGATGGGGCGCTCTTCAAGGAGCCCCAATTTCGAGCGGACCCCGCGGGTCCGGCCCCGCGGGGGTGGCCCAGACAGGCCGCAGGGCGGGCCAAATCTGCAACCCTAGAGAAGCACTTCTGACCAAGGGGGACTACAGGCCGCTAGACGATCTCCAGGCATAATGCGCTGAGCAAGAATGGGACAAACTCGGTGAGAATCACCGGCTTAAGCGGTGCAATCGAGGATGCCACGAGGCCGCGCGCGAACCGCAAGTGGCCTCTTCTGCGGGGCAACCCGCCTCTCGTCTCACGAAGGTGCCAGCAAGTCCGAGGCTGACAAAAAGGGCGACGCTTCTGGCCTCGCGCCCGCCGTTGATCCCACCGCGCCTGCGTCTGTGTAGGAATATTCACATGAGTCCTCCAGCGGCGAAGCCGCTGATCCAGACTTGGGCATCGCTGCGCAAATAGCGCAGGACATGGGCCTGGAAAGAGGCGCGACAGCGGCGCGTCGCGGCAGGAGCACTGGATGCATAACTTCCAAGGTGCGTTGCAAGCGGCCGTATGGAAGATAACAGTTTGGGTGTACATGTAAGGCTGATATGGGAAACGCTGCACTTTTCACCGACCTGCGCGAAAGTCTTCGTTAGATCTTCGCACGGGAACGCGGGGGGGCCCGTTGCGTTCGCCAGCGCGGGGAGGCCCGCTGAGAAAGTAGACGAACCCAGATGCCCCCGAAGCGGTCTGAGAAGAAGCGCCCTGAGAAGGAGATAGATTTATCTCGATCGTCGAGTGCTCCTAGGTCACGTGGGTCGAAGGGGCGAGCCATCTCAGTGGAGGCCGACACCGGTGGAAAGAAGGCGCAAATATCCGCTAGGAAACCCGCTTGTTTCGCGCGCTCAAAGGGGGCCGGCCGCGGCGGCCGCAGCGGCGGCGCTCAGGGGCAGCAGCGCGCCCAGGCCGAGGGGGCCCGCTGCGCTGCGCGTCCCCGCTCCTGGCAGGGCTCGCCAGGGAGCTGGCTGGCCCCTGTCGCTGGACGGCGCAACAATGCATCATGCTTCGCAGCCTGACGCGGGGGGGGCGGCGCCCCAAACTACATCCAAGGCACCAGGGGCCGCTCCGATGGTGAGCGGGCGCCAGTGCTCGGCTATCCGCGAAAAGAGATGGAACCCATCTGGAAGTGCAAGTTCGTCTGCAGCGCCCGCTGCCGCCGCGGCATCTGCGGGGGCACCCGCTGCGTCTGCATCTGCGTCTGCCTGGCAACCTGCCGGCGCCTTTGAAATAATCGAGGGGGGAGGGGGGGGGGGGGGGGCAACCGCTACTGGGAGACACTTGGCGCCCAACAACAGATGATGGTTGCCCTGGCGCGCAGGGCCAATGCCGACGATGGTTCGAGCCGACGCAGAGTAGCACAGCGCTCAACTGTACGCGCGGCAACGCGCGTGACATATATAGCCATCGGACGCCAGCGCGTCCGCGAGCAGCTACGGCAACAGTGGCGAAGCTGAAGCACTGAGGACGGCATCCTGGGACGAGAGCCACCCTGTTGCGGCGCTGCCGAACGAGAAAGACCAGTGCCACTGCTCGGAGTGGCTCACCACAGCCACTTGGCATTCGCCAATTTACATAGACTATCTCATCTCGTATTACGGAATGTGTTACCTCGTTCGACGTACTCGGCGGTCGGGTATGCCTCAGTGATTTGCTGGAAATAGGCCACCAAAGAGTTCGGATATTTATCCTGATATGCACTTAGGCGCCGTCAAGACATGCTTCCGGGGTAGGCATTGGGCACGCCGAGCACTAGTTGCATTGGAAATGCGTGAGACAATCGACCGCAAGTCAGGCATGCAAAGAACCGTTTCCAGGTGGAGAAGCTCAAGTTCCGCGGGGACACCCGCCCGACCTGCAACCTTACTACCAGCGGCCCAGCAATTGGCGCAGCAGTCCTGGCATTGGATGCCCAGAATCACTGCGCTCTCGAGTGACAGACTTGACGGAGGCGGGAGCCCCCCGCTATTTCATGCGCGGGACCAAATGGGCGCACACCCCGAGTATATTGAGCGTCGGTTTGTCATGCCGAGGCCAAGAAAACCCAGATAAATATTCAGGCAGGCAGATGATTCGTGGATGCCCAGATTTGCCGGGCGATGAGCGCACCCAGTCGGGCCCAACGGGCCCACGGATGGACTCCGAGGTTTTGATCTTGGTGAGCTTCGAAGACTTGATTCGAGATGGTATCCCAGTATGGCGGTGCGCCAATGATATCATCATGACTTCCGGGGATAAAGGTCGTATCCCTCGAGTTCCCGCGCCCAACTTATCGGCATCAAACACGACGAGCACGAATGTGAGCACGACCGAGTTGGGCGGGCATGGGTCAATGATTTGCACGCGGGCACTCAGCGGGGTGACCCGCCAAAGTTTAGGCGCGCACCGAAGGGGTGGCACGACGCACCGTGCGATCCCTCCGCGCTGAAGGGATGGATCATGCCAGACACTCCTTACCACCTGCGCGTGCCCACGCTGGACTCACCTACAGGAGGTGCATCGTGCCTCGATCTTCATGCTACAAGAGGTGAATCCAGCGGGGGCACCTGCAGACGGATCTGACGGACCCGACGCATCGGCACCCAGAGTGCCGACGCGTCGCGTATCACATCCAGTGGCGCAACGCGAAACAATGGGCCCTTCGCCAACGATCCGCGGCGCAATCAGGCGCAGTACAGCAACATGAGGCCCGCGACGGAGGCTGCCCAGCGGGCCGACAGCACGCTGGGACAGCCGCAGTGGATGCACAGACAGATGCAGGAGGCTATGGAGAGCATGAGGCGGGATGGGATTGACCTGCCAAATACAAATTGGAGTCCGCCTTGGGTGCATGTGGCCGACGCAAGTCAGTCGCCGAACCATCCGAACCGAGATGGATACATATTTGCTTTCTCCGGCCACCCAACCCATGATCCGACAGCTGCCAGCAGGCCGGTGGCGCCGCAGATGGGTTCGGCTATGTTCGCTGCCTATTACGCGCAGACGACAGGGGTTCCTCCGCGCGGAAGTCAACCCGAAGACCCGCACGTCAGGGCGGTAGCGGATGTCTTCTACATCTCGCAAGGAGGGCAGGATGCGAGGCTAAAGGGCACCCGCTGCATCTGCATTTGCGGGGCAACCCGCTAGGGTCTCTCAGCAATGCTTGCTATGGGGGCGGTGGCTGCGGGACCACCTACTATTATGCCAGCGAGTTCTGCAGTTCCACCTAGCTGCTGTAAAATGGGAGAAATTACATATGAGCGGCAATCGCGCACATGGCCATCCGCTATGTCACCGATCGTCAGTGACTGTGATTTCGCGACATGTGTTATATACATTGCAGAGTTTGCGTACCACGATAAGGTATGGAAGCTCCGATGCGGCCACATCTTCCACGCGCTCTGTTGGGGCCGCGCTGCGCAGGCGCACGCGGGCCGACAGCTGGAGGGTGCCCCTAACGAGGCACTGTGCCGTATGCTGAGGCGCAGGGCAGATCGCAGCTCAGTTGCGTTACGCCCTCGCAGGAGAGCACAATGCGACAGGTTCCATGATGGCAGGTTCCACGGCGCCAGCGGGGGCGCCTGCTGCTTCTGCGGGGCAACCCGCTGCACCTCCATGCCTGCGACCAATTCCAGCAGCAGCGACGCCGGCCGCAGACGCGCGGGTGCCGCTGATGGCCGAGTCAGCCGCCATTGCAGGGGCACCTGCTGCATCGACACCTGCGGGGTTGCCTGCAAATAGCGCATGGCTGAGTTGCATGGAAAGATCCAAGACGCCATGTGACAGAATGCGAGGAAGCCCGCTCGGAGCGCTGCGCCGCGGAGTCCCGGGGAGGTGGAGGCATTAGCAAGGTTTTCTCGGAGTGCTGAAGCACAGAGTTCGGAAAAGGGGTGGTTGCATTAGCGAGGTCTCCTCGGAGTGCAAAGGCCCCGGGGCAGAGTGCCGAGCCTCGGCTGACTCGGACAAGCACGCGCACGGCGCCAACTTCGCGTCAGCATCGCGCAACGAGGGGTCTGCCTCTGGAGTGCCCCACTTGGGGCAAGTGGGCATAGCTGGCGCGCCGAACAGCGGTCGGAAGAGGAAGAGAGACCTTTCGGCTGATGAAAGAAGAGCAGAGTCGATCAGCATGGACGTCGGGCGCCTCACCGTCCTCAGACGTTTCGCCCCGACTGGTAAAGTGCACGAAATGGCCCCGAAGTTCCGAGCAGAACTGGAAGCTGAATTACAGAAGCGCCATAGGAAAAAAGCCTGCATGGCAGCGCCCAGTCTACCACCCCCTGGATTAAAAAATCAGGATCGGCACTGCAGGCCACCTTGCATCGTCGCTCCCCGAGAGGTAGAAATGGTTGGCAAGAAGTACCAAGCATAATCGCAACTTTCAAGCAACACAACTGGGGCCGGAAATTTATGCGCGAGGAAGTCCCAAGCGAAATTGCCAATTTCTGGTCGCCGCTGAGAAATTCCGGTCGCCAAGCGTCCGGAAATTGTTTTGAGGAGGTATCAGGCGGAATGCGGATGTTGGTCGTCACCCCATTTGGCGATTATCATATTAGAGGGGGTGGGGATGGACCGGAAATTTAACCACGGCGGCCCCTGCAACATTGCACCGGGGCCCCGTGGCCTAACGGGAGCCAAGGTTCATTCCCCGACCTCTGCGGTCCGGATTTTTTATTCCAGGGGGTTATACCCGACCCAGTCTGTAGAACGCGTCATCCGCAAAGACGACGCGATGCGTTTCCCCCTCCCTCTTCCCATTGCAGATGCGGTGAGATGGTGAGCGGGGTACTCTGCATGCAGCGCGGCATGCGCGCAATGTAGGCGGGTCACTGCCAATGGTGGGGAGATGGGCATGGAGTACGGGGTGCTACGAGGGCGAAGGACAGCGGGGAATTCAATGCTTCCTCAGCGGGAGGAGATGGGGCCAACATATCAGAGGTACTACTTGCATATTGGTGCTGTTGGGCTGCTGGGATTACACAACTCTCTCCATGGCTCATTCTCGGTCGCCACAGCTGATCTGACTCAGCGCAGGCCTAGGCGAGCTGCGTGGCGCAGTTGCGAGGTTTCTCGGAGCGCGTTGCACGCGCGGGCCATGGCCTTCACGACCCGCAGTCAACTGGGACCTTGCGGGCGTTGCAACGATGGGTGCCAGTGCTACGAGATGATCGCAATCCGCAGAGAGCACGCGAGAAACGAACCGGGCCACGGGAAGGGCCAAGGTGGCCAAGACAGCGAATGGAAAAGAGCGCGCGTCGATTGCGAGCTGGAGCAGGGGGGGGCGGGGCGGGGGGGCTGGGGCGAAGAAGGAAGGGCGCTGCGTAGGGGAGAACAGTAGGTCGCGAGAGATCAGGTCTGCCGAGAACAAACGCGGAAGGCGAAAGGACTTGCATGGGTGGCCCAGGCCTTCGGGCAAACCGAAGTTGCTCAAATTCAGCCGGCAGAAGAAGGGGCCCCAATCAAGAAACAAAAAGGACACCTCGCAATCAGAGAACCCAGATCGCGATCCAGAAGTCAAAGGAGATGGCGGGGGCGCTGCTGGAAGATATAAAACTGAATGGAGGAACATGTTCAGCCTTCAGCAAACCAGAGGCTGGAACGACGGGGGCTCGTCGCTGCGTAGGAGAATATGACATCCTGCTCGAAAAGTACATGGCCATGGACATACATGACGAAGCAGCGCCGAAGGCTGCAGAGATGGAGTTGGAGGAGAAAGAGAGAGAGAGAGAGAGAGAGAGAGAGAGAGAGAGAGAGAGAGAGAGGGATAGATAGAGAGAGAGAGAGAGAGAGAAAGATGCACGACATTGTTGACTACAAGACGGCGAAGGAGAAGGGCGAGCAGCAGCCAGAGTATCTCGTGGCGCTGGACTTCGCGGACAAGTGGGGCGACAGCACGCCGCTGTTCAACGCGTGCAGGAGGGGCGCTGGGCGGGGCGCGAAAAGGAGAGGAGCTTGCTCGCGTGGGCTCGCATGCCCGAACAAAATGTGGCGGGGTGGCCCCAGTCCCAACTCGAGGAGCGACAAGCGACAGTCATGGCGCAAGGTGGACTGGTCGCAGCTAGTGTAGGCGCAGGAGAATCACCCAAAGGACGTGCTCTCGGCGGAAGGGCACCAGACTGCGAGCAGTGGCCAAAGACCAGGTGCGAGAGCAAGTTCTTCCCGTCCAAGAGCGGGCAACCGACGGCGGTGGAGCTCAAAGTGAGACGCGCGTGGCAAGCGCTCATTGCGGAAAGGCTGCGCGGCAACTCGACGACGCCATCGAGGTGCGCCATTGCGAGTTCTTCGGCGCGGCCAAGAAGATGAGCCCAGAGGAGCGATTCGATGTGCTCCCACTGTCTTTCACGAAGACGCGCCAGATCGGAGGCTGCGACCTCGTCGCGAGGTGCCCAGTGGTCCAGTGGGGGAGACAGGGGAAGAAGGCCTTCACAGTGCAGAGCTGGTGCGAGCTAGCGCTGAAGATCGCGCAGAACGGCGAGGACAACCTCCAAAGTAATGGGCGTCGCCACGAGCGAGTTAAGAACGAGGACAGCAGTGACCCAGAGGAAGTGAAGAGGCTGAAGGAGCGCCAGAAGCTCATGGGAAGCACCCATCGCATGCCGGGTGGTACCGAGATCTGCGCGGAGGCGCTCGGCTACCCCAAGTCGGAGGAGACGGCGACGGCCAGCTCGAGCGGCCACCAGTGAGTGCGCCCACTGGAGCCTGCAGACTGCCAAGAGAAAGCGTTCGCGAGGTTTCTCGGAGTGCTGATCGAGGCTTGTCGTGAGCTGGCCGTGCCCACAGGCAATCGGGAGAAGCATTAGCGAGGTTTCTCGGAGCGCTACTCATGGCAGACTACTTGAGCACAAAGTGCGCCCGCGCCGCCATCGCAGTGGGAAGTATTTCCCTACCTAGGCTTTGCCTAGAAGGGTTCTGACTCTCTATCTTAAAGTGGCCGGGCAGTGGAAATCGCTCCGGGCGGTTCCCCCGGGATTTGCCCCGTGTTTCCCCCAGCTGCGCCCCCTTAACTTAGCGTTGCTTATCTCTCATTGACTTAGCTGATGTCATCTTAGCTCAGCTTAGCTTCATCTTAGCTCAGGTTTAGCTTAGCTTACCTTACTCTCATCTTAGCTTCGCTGAGCGTTAGCATAGGAGAGCACAGCATCGCATAGCGCAGCGCAGCATATCATAGCAGAGCCAAGCATAGCGTAGCATAACATAGCATAGCGTAGCATAACATAGCGTAGCAAAGCATAGCACAGCGCAGCACAGCACAGCACAGCATAGCGCAACATAGCAGAGCAGAGCAGATCAGAGCAGAGCAGAGCTTAACATGGCAGCAAAGCAGCGGCAAAGCAACAGTAGCGACAGCAATTCAAAGCGCAAGCAACACACAGCAAAGCAAAGCAAAAACAAAAGCAATGGAAAGGCAAATCAAAAGCAATGCGCGACAGATGCCGAGCTACCCTCGATGGCCGGACCGGGGCCCCCGCAAGCAGTGCCTTCCGTAACCATTTTGTGTGCCAGCCGCGTTGCCAGTTTAGGTTTCTGGTCGGGTAATCAGCCTGGGTGTAATTCCTTTTCCTAGGTTTTGCCTATATGGTTAGCTTAGCTTAACTTAGCTTAGCATAGCGCAGGGCTGCATTAGCGTAGCATGCCATCGCATTGCATAGCCAATCGCATCATATCATGACATCGCATAGCGCAGCATAGCATAGCATATCATATCGTAGCATAGCATAGCATAGCGCAGGGCTGCATATCATGCCATATCAACGAATAAATTAGCATAGCACCGCGCAGCATGACATGTCATACCTTAACAGAGCATATCATATCATTGCATAACATCGCACAGCATATCATATCATAGCATCGCATCGCGTAGCATATCATGGCATACAATATCACATCACAGCATAACATAGCAACTAATTATATTTTCCTGGGGGCTCCAACTTCTAGGTAGGGTCGCATTGGGGTAAGTTTTGGAGTACCCTCAGGTGCACGTCTGCAGGTTGTGGGCGGAGAACAAAGTGATCACCATGATGCCCACCAGGGTGCTCCTTATTGGCCCTACCTGTGACTGTGTCTTCCGTTATGCTTTACTTCGCACACTCCGAGGGGGAACTGAGCTACCTCAGAGGGTCGAATACAGTGACATCACATGGAGCATGTCTCGGATAGACCGAGAAGTGAATTGGGCTGGAGAGGGGGGCGCGGAATTCAAAGTGTAGAAGTAGCAGGGGCCCCCCTTAGCAACTGTTTGGGGTCTCGGGCCTTCCGTCTCTCCCCTCTTCCCTCTTTTTGGGGTCGTGTCGTCGTCTCCTCCCTCTCCATGGCTTGGGCGCCCTGCTAAACCAGCGAATCCCCCCCCCCCAGGGCGCGCGGACGGGCCAGCAACTGCTCCCCCCGCGCTGACCCGATGGGACTCGCGTGTGAGGTAGCGAACCCCTCCTCACGGGGCCACTTCGGAGGTCGGTCCTTGAGTTTCGGGGCGTGCCCCCCGCCCGCCCTAGTGAGAAAGCAGAGCCGCATCAAAACCAAACGCAGGGGATTTTGGCAGTCGTGCGTAGATCACCCGTGTAGCTGCTCTGACGCTACCCCCTTATGCGGATGTCGTTGTCCTTCTCCTCTTCCTCCCCTTTCCTTTTCTTCCTCCTCCTCCTCCTCCCCCTCTTCCTCCTCCTCCGTTTCCCTCCTCCTCATCCTCCTCCTCCTCCCCCTCCTTGTCCTCCTCCTCATCTCCACATCACCCCTACTCACACTTCCTCCCTGTCCCCTATGTCCGCTCCCGCCGACTCCCGTCGCCCCCGCCCGTCCCGCCCACGCGCCTCCCCAGGCCCCTTGTGGAGCCAGGTTCCGACGCCGTCATATCGCTACCCGAATCTGAGCAAGACCGATCGGGATCGTCCAAAACTCCCGCCGCCCTCGCCACGGGGGAGTGCGCACTGCACGATTGGCCGTGGCCACGCTGCTGACTGGCGTCCTCCTGGGCTCTCCCAGATTTTCCCTGGCTCCCCTCCTTCACTCCTCTCCCCCCCTCTTTCATCCCCTCCCCCACTCCCTCCCCTCTCTCCTCCCCGCCTCCCCTCCGCTCCTCCCCTCCTCTCCACTCCTCCCTTTCCTCCCCTCCTTCCCTCCCCTCCTCTCGTCCCCTCCCCAACTCACTCCCTCTTCTCCGCCTCCCCCCTGGATCTCCCGAGGGTTGCCCCCCCCCCCCGCCCATCCCCCCGCGGCCCCGCAGGAAAACGCCATGCGCGTCGGAGCTATTGCGCCTTCCCGCTCTCTGAATACCCGGTCCGCCGCCTGACAGCGGGCGACGAGGGAGGATGAAGTGGAACGGGAGGAGCGAGGATGAGGGAGGTGGCAGTGGCGGTGGCGGTGGTGGTGGCAGCAGCGGAGATGGAGGAGGAAGAGGAGGATGAAGAGGAAGAGGAGGAGGAGGAGGAGGAACAACAAACAATAATAATAATAATAATGATAATAATGATGGTAATACTACTAATAATAATAATGATGATGATGATGATGATGATGATGATGATGATGATGATAAGGAGGAGGAGGAGGATGATGTTGTTGATGATGATGATGATGATGGTGATGGTGATGGTGATGGTGATGGTGATGGTGATGGTGATGGGGGTGATGATGATGATGATGGTCATGGTGATGGTGAAAAGCTGCTGATGATGATGACCATGACGATGACGGTGATGACGATGATGATGCTGCTGATGATGCTGATGCTGCTACTGATGGTGATTATGATTGTGATGGTGATGATTATGCTGATGATGATGCTGATGATGATGATGATGATGATGACGATGTCGATGACGATGATGATGATGATGATGCTGATGATGATGATGCTGATGATGATGATGACGATGTCGATGACGATGATGATGATGATGATGATGCTGATGATGATGTTGATGCTGATGCTGATGCTGATGATGATGATGATGACGATGATGATGACGATGATGATGATTATGATGCTGATGATGCTGATGCTGATGTTGATGATGATGATGATGCTGATGCTGATGCTGATGCTGATGCTGATGAGGATGAGGATGAGGATGAGGTTGAGGATGAGGATGCTGATGAGGATGAGGATGAGGATGAGGATGAGGATGAGGATGAGGATGATGATGATGATGATGATGATGATGATGATGATGATGATGATGATGATGTTGATGATGATGGAAGTTGTGGTGGTGGTGGTGGTGATGAGGATGAGGATGAGGATGAGGATGAGGATGAGGATGAGGATGAGGATGAGGATGATGATGAGGAGGAGGAGGAGGAGGATAATCATATACTTTCGAGCCCATCGAATGACGCGCCGAATCTGGCTAGAGGAGGATGGAGGAGTAGGAGGAGGAGGAGGAGGAGGAGGAAGAGGATGAGGAGGTGGAGGAGGAGGTGGAGAAGGAACAGGAGGAGGAGGAGGAGTAGGAGCACGAGGAGGAGGAGGAAGAGGGGGTGTGGCAGGGGGGGAAGGAGGTGCAGGATGGCAAGGAGGTCGGGGATGGAGAGGTTAGGGGGGGAAAGGGTGGGCGGGAGGTGGAGGAGGACGAGGCAAGCGAGGAGGAGTGCTGGTGGGCGCCGCCCCGGGCCGCCTCTCCGGGAGGCGACCAGTGGAGATGGCTGGGGCGGAGCGGGGGGGATGCGGGGCCGGGGGGGAGGGAGAGGGGACGGGGGGGCGAGGGCGGGAGTGGGCGGAGGAGACGCGCGGAAAGGGAAGGTCTGTCCTATTCCATGTTCTGCCTCTGTCCTCGCTGTTCTCCCTTTCTTCCACGGTATGTTTGACCTATCTCAGCATGGCCCCGCTCTGCTTTGTGCTCGCTGACCCGTTCCGTTGCGATTCGGATTGCGGAGTCGGGTGGGGGGCGGATGAGGGGGGGAGGAGGGCTGTCGAGGGAGGGGGAGGAGGAGGAGGAAGAGGAAGCCAGAGAGGAACGACGAGTAATAGAAACTCAGGGGAAGGCGCAGGGGAGGCGGGATGAGGGATGGGTAATTACTGGGAGGAGATCGGGGGACGTGAGTGTGGCTGTCATGGCTGGACCCCCTGCTTCGAAGAACGGACTTGCTGGAACGATAGCATCACTGATGAGGCTGATGAGAAGGAAGACAAGGACGAGGAGGAGGACGAGGACGGGCAGGAAAAAGGAGGAGCTCGACGGGGAACAGGAGGCGAAGGAGCCCGGCGGTGGCGTGGGAAGAGGAGGCAGCTCAGCAGCAGGTGGAGGCACGATCGGAGGGAAAGCTGGATGGGTCCATCTGGTGATGGTGGGGAGGAGGGGTCCTGGTGGTGGTGGTGGTGGTGGTGAGGGGGAGGGGTCCTTCCGGATCCCCTGGCAGTAGTGAGAAGGAGCAGAAGAGTCAACGAATGAGGAGGAGGAGGATCACGACCAGGAGGGTGATAGGTAGCGCTCGACCGGGCGCTTGTGCAACTGCTGGCAGAACCCCCACGGCGGCAGGTTCATGCTCTCGTTCCAGCGGGTGCGTTTGGCCCCTGTTGCATTGGGGTCCCGCGTGCTCACAGTGTTCGGTCACCGTTACAGCGCATGTTCAAGGTGATTATGGGTAAAAACAATAATGATAATCGCCATGGTGCTGGTGGCGATGAAGCGGATGCTGATGAATGATGGTTGACAAAGGTGTTGCTGGTGATGATTGCGATGACGACGGCGACCACGACACTGATGACCATGATGATGATGCTGATGATGATGCTGATGCTGATGATGATGCTGATGATGACGATAATGATGACGATGATGATGATGATGATGATGATGATGATGATGATGATGATGATGATGATGGTGGTGGTGAAATTGATGATGAGGATGGTGTTGGCGATGCGGGTACTCACGACGATGATGACGATGGTAGTGGTGGTGGTGGTGGTGATGACGACGAGTGACACCTCATACTCCTCGTTCCCTTCCCCTTTCCCCTTCCCTCCCCATCCTACCGCACTCTCTTCTTCCCGCCCTCCCCCCTTGTCTACGCTCCTTATTCCATGAGGCCCAGTCTGCCTGTTCCTTTTCACACCCTCACTTTCGCCGTCGCCAGGTCACCACGGGTTGTCAAGATCGCGCCGATTTTAGGGGCCTGAGGCGGGTTGGGTGGAGGATGGGGACCAGGAGGAGAAGGAGGAGGAGGAGGAGGAGGAGGCGGAAGGACCACCAGGCAAACAGGAATAGGAGGAGGAGGAGTAGGAGGAGGAAAAGGAAGAGGAGGAGGAGGAGGAGGAAGAGTGCAGGATTGGGAGGTAATGGGAGGGGAGCAGGACAAAGAGGCATCTGAGACAGTATGAGGAGGCAGGGAGAAGGGAACGGGGGGGATGGAGGGAGGATCGGGGGAACACAGGGGAGAGGGGAGAAACCGTGGAAGAGGCGGGGGAGGAGAAGGATGATGAGGAGGGGGAGGAGGTTCAGGGAGGAGGAGGAGGAGGAGGAGGAGGAAGAGGAGGAGGCGGCTGGAAGGAATTGAGGGATGAGGGGATGTGGGATTGATGGGGTGAAACGGGCTGGAGGGATGGGAGGAGACGTCAGGGAGTGTGGGATGGCAGATCGGCGGGAATTCCTGCGTGCGTGCAGAGAGCAGAAAACGAAAACAACGGCAGATTACCTTGCGACGTACCCAACCCATCGGCACCAAGGGCTGATACATCGTGTGCCGTCAAAAGTGCGACAACCATTTTGCAAGAGACTGTGCACGCGAATATCTATATTGTGCGAAGTGTGCGTGGCCGACTCGCAGAACAGAGGTACAAAAGGCCAGGAGGCATTGCACTGGGAAGGAGAAGCGAAAGGAAGACATCGGGGGGGAAGTACAATTACCTTGGCAGAACCAGCGAGATGATGGAGCATGGGCAAGATCAGGTTACATAGACGGAGACGCAACCAGACAATGGCATGTCGCGTTGTCTACGCCGAAACGCTCAATTCCTCATCCTCCTCCCTCTCCTGTTGCTCATCGTCGTTCTCTCGCCTCCCTCGCCTCCCTCCTCTCGTCCTACTCCTCGTCTTCCTCCCTCTCCTCCCTCTCCTCATCCTCCGCCTTTTCTTTCCTCCGCCTTTTCCTCCGCCTCTTTCACATCTTCCCATTCCCTCTCCTCCTTCCCCACCCCTCCTCGGGATCTGCGTGGGACCCACTGCGTTGCGCACCCCAGCGACCCTCGAATCCGCGGCAGTTTCACTCTTCACAGTTTCACCTTTGGCTCAAGATTGGCTCAATATTAGCTCAAGATTGGCTCAGGCATCCATCTCATTGCTAGAATTTTGCACCCATGGTTACGGTCTCACCTTGTGCCGCCTTTGACGTGCGTCCTTGTGTGAATTCTGGGTCTGCAGCGAATCCACCGTCACAAAGCAAACGTCGGAAATCGCGAGACCGAAGGGCTGTTGTTCGTCATGCTGCGGGACACAGCGCGATACTCACGCACTTGCTCAAATCTGGACAATCATGTTTTTTCCCCCTGAAGTTCATGACGTATTAGCACGCGCTCTTAACCCTGGCGCGCCGATTTCCATGCCTGAAAAATCGAACGCTAATAAGGATAACCATCCTTCATCAGTCACTTTCAGGGCGAAGCTTCCGCGGCCCACCCAGCAGCCAGAGGAGCTTCCGCACAGAGACAACTCCACACACCGCGATATCAGCATTTCCGGGGATGCTCCTTCCTTGGAACATTGTTTTGAGTTTGTCATCGGCAGCGCACCAGCACATCTGAGTGGAACGCTGTTGGAATGGGCGCGCGAGATAGAGTCGACGTGTTTTCTGGCAGATGGCCAATCGCTGCAACTTGCTTTTGAGGGTTGGTATGATCGCAAGGAGCTGGACATAATGATCTCTCAGATCAAGGTGTCGACTATTTGGAGACGCGATTTCCGACTCTGTTCCCTTCGGCTTGGCAATTGTCAAAGAGTTGCCGACGCTTTCTGCGACAGCGAAACGGCTCCACCAGGTGAGGGTGTCATCCACATCGTCTCGGATTGGCCAGGCGATAACGATACGGAAGTGACACATGATGGATATCCCCCGGAAACAATAGTGCTTTGCAGTAAACGTTCTGTTTCGTGAGAGTTGGCTCGCGGATTCATCTCGGAGCGGTTTCCGAATCCTATTTGGGGCTCAAGGGTGAATCCGACGACCTCCGACGACCTCGCATGTTCGTTCTATTCTGGAAATGTGTTGCTCGATGTAACGACTGGTATGGCAGCAGAGGATTTGGGGCTGACGTCGATTCTCACGTTCATTTGTAAATGTGACAACATGTTCGATGAGATCTTGAAGGAACAACTCAGGAGTTCACCGCCCCAGACCACGGACACACCACACAAGGGCAGCAATGTGGTTCAGGGCACAAGGCAATCCGATGAGGCTCTTGTTACGGGTGAGAGCTCCAGCCCGACAACAAAAAAGAGCTGAGGAGAGGCCATGGAGTTCGAGTTCCAAACGCGCACTTGCGCACCTTAGGGACTACGGCCCCCCCGCCGTCGCCCTCGCGGCGCGCGGCCGCTCCCGGCCGCGGAATCGGCGTCCGCCTGTCCGTCCGTCCCCAGGGATGGCGAGGTCCTCGAGCTCTGCGTGGAAACGCTGCCCCCCGCCCCCCAGGCAGCGCTCAAAAGTGTCTGGTTTCGCATTTCGCAGCCCCTCCCCCAGGGATGGCGATGTCCCCTGGCCTCCCAGCAGCCCTCGAAAGTGGCGACAGTTTCGCACTTCGCAGCCCCCCCCCCCTTCGGAATGGCGAGGTCCCGTTTGGATCTGCGTGGGGCCCCGCTGTGCTGGCCCCTTCAGCAGCCGTCGAAAGTGACGACGGTTTCGCACTTCGCAGACCATCCCCAGGGATGGCGAGGTTCCGTTTGGATCTGCGTGGGGCCCCACTGTGCAGGGATGGCGAGATACTATTTGAGTTTGCGTGTGGCCCCAATGTGCGGGGGGCTCCCCCGGCAGCCCTCGAAAGTGGCAACAGTTTCGCGCTTCGAAGCCCCCCCCAGGGATGGCGAGGTCCCGTTTGGATCTGCGTGGGATCCCTCTGCGATGGCCCCCCCAGCAGCCGTCAAAAGTTGCGACAGTTTTGCATGTCGCAGCCCATCCCCAGGGATGGCGAGGTTCCGTTTGGATCTGCGTGGGGCCCCATTGTGCTTGCCCCTCAGCAGCCTTCGAAAGTGGCGACAGTTTCACACTTCGCAGCTCCCCAGGCATGGCGAGAGGAGAGTACCGAGAGGAGAGCGTGGGGGGGCGAGGAGGTGGAGACCCGATTGCTCTTTTCAAAACGAGAACCCAACCAAGGGAGGGCTAGAAACAAAAACTCTGGCACTCCGCGTGGGTCCATTGGATCAGCGCTGGAGCCCGCTGGCGGCGCCTTCGGCGCCGCCCCCGGCGCTCTCCGCGCGCCAGGGCGGGGGCTCCAGCGCGGATCCCAGAAATCCGCGCGGACCGTCAAAGTTCATCTTTGTGCCGCTTGTTCCTCTAGCGAGAGGAATGCGGGAGGGCGGGCGCGGGGACAGAGAGCAGCAGCGCGGGGGCAGCGGGCAGAGGAAGACGGAGCCGGGAGTGCCGGCGCGGGACAGCGGGGGGCGGCCGGCATGCTGGTGCGGAGATCGTGTCGGCGTGATTCCAACATATTCATACCATGTGTGCGTGGCCCCCCAGGGGCGACGCGCGCGCCGAGTTGTCTCATAGTGGATGTGTTCCGTGGCGGGCGCTTTCTGGCCGCATCGCTCGGGAACCCATAGACTACAAGACTGTTGTACTAGGTGTTCGGTTCGGCCGTGCGTCTCCGAGGCGGACAGATTGTATCAAACTGTACCACTACGTCCATCGTGGGTGAAGCAGGTGCGCACTCTGAGTTTAGAGCATGCAGGGGGGCGTCCTCTCTCGGCCACGCGCACAGGCGGGTGGTTTGAGGGCGGGCGCCTTCTTGGGAGCACCTCTCCTTCTTGGAAGGCGTGGGCCCTGCCTGTCTGCAGAGGTGAGGCAGGCGCCGCCGACGAGGCAGCAGCCTCTTCTCCTACCCCCTCGAGTCATGCTGCATCTTCGAGGGGCCTCGCCTCTCCCAAAAATCGGCGTCTTCTCTTGGGCCCGACGCGGGCTCGATGGGTTCTCGACAGGGATTTGGCGTGGATCCGACGCCGACTCCGCACGACTTCCCCACGGATCCGAGGAGTCCGGCATGGATTCGGCGCACATCTTTTGTCCGCCGGCGGCGAGGCGGAGGCAGTCCGCTCCAGCGTGTGGCTAATCGGGGCAACCGAAGTGCGAGGTGTCCGGCGTGCAAGAGGAAGGACGGAAGACGAGGGCGGCCGCGCGCAGGAAGATGGGGAGGAGTGCTCCGACGGAGCGGCCAGCCGAGGCAGCGGGGACCTCGGGCGGGTGCTAATGGGGGGTGGCCCACGTGGGGGTGAAGAAAAGGGCCCCGAAGGGGGCCTTTAGGGCCCCTTTTGGAGCCAGGTGGTGCCCAAAAGGGGCCCCAAACGGCCCCTTTAGTTATCGGGCGAAGAACTGTATAAAAAACAAACTTTTCCGCCGTCGGGGACACCTGCCCCTGGGCGGCTGGAAAGTTCATACCCCGACGGTGCCACCGTAAGGGTATACACTTTCCAGCCGCCCTGGGGCAGGTGTCCCCGACGGCGAAAAAGTTTGTTTTGTACCGTTCTTCGCCCGTTCATTTAGGGCCACCCCCCAGCCCGAAGACCGTGGCAGCAGCCCTGGGCCGAGGCCGGGGCGCACCCGCAGCGCAGCAGCACGCACGAGCACCGGGGGCAGCCTGGTGTCCCGGCAGGCCCGCCGGGCCGAGGGCGCGGGGCCTGCTCTTCGGAGGCGCCCTCACCAGTGTCTCCTCCTCCTCCTCCTCCTCCTCCTCCTCCTCCTCCTCCTCCTCCTCCTCCTCCTCCTCCTCCTCCCCTCCTCCTCCTCCTCCTCCTCCTCCTCCTCCTCCTCTCCTCCTCCTCCTCCTCCTCCTCCCCCTCCCTCCTCCTCCTCCTCCCCTCCCTCCTCCTCCTCCTCCTCCTCCCCCTCCTCCCTCTCCTCCTCCCCCCCCTCCTCCTCCGAAGGCGGGGGCGGCAAAGAGGGGGGTGACGACTAGGGGGCGGGTGGATATCATGGCGGGGGCCATGCTATCTCCCCAGATTTTATGGCGCCTCTTCCTATTTCTTTACGTCCCTGGCCCCCCTTGCTGGGCCGCGCACATGCCGCCGGTCATGATTTGCACCCCCCCCTCTTGGACACCCCCCTCTTGGCTGCTCCCGACAGTGCCTTGGCATCGCTCGGACGTGGGCTCTTTTGCTTCGGCGGGGAGCCTTGGGGAGCATCCTGGAGCATCCTGCGATTGGAAAGCCACGCGCCCAACCAGAAGATGCACGGAGAATGCTCGGACGTGGGCACTTTTGCTTCGGCGGGGAGCCTTGGGGAGCATCCTGAGGCATCCTGCGATTGGAAAGCCACGCGCGCAACCAGAAGATGCACCGAGAATGTTCGGATAGGTGCACTTTTGTTTCGTCGGGGAGCCTTGGGGAGCATCCTGAGGCATCCTGCGAGAGAAAAGCCACGCGCGCAACCGGAAGATGCACGTGGAATGCTCGGACATGTGTTTTTTGCTTTCTTGGGGAGCCTTGAGGAGCATCCTGGGTCATCCTGCGAGAGAGCAGCCACGCGCGAGACTGGAAAATGCACCGGGAATGGACATCCGAGCGATGGCAAGATGCCGGGCAGGGGCGGGCTGGATTGGACGGGACAGTACACGACGGAAGGGGGGGGGTGCAGGGATGATCGGCAGCGCTCCTCGTCCTCCTCCTCGTGCTCGTCGTCCTCCTCCTCCTCGTTCCCCTCGCCGTTCCCCGCCCTCCTCCTCGCCCTCGTCGTCGTCGTCCTATCCTCCCCCCTGCACTTATTCTGCCCTCCTCGTTCCCCTCCTCCTCCTCTTCCCCCTCCTCCTCCTCCTCCTCCTCCTCCTCCTCCTCCTCCTCCTCCTCCTCCTCCTCTTGCTGTTCCTCCTTCTCCTCCCCCTCCTCCTCCTCCTCCTCCTCATCATCTTCCGCCTCCTCCTCCTCCTCCTCCTCCTCCTCCTCCTCCTCCTCCTCCTCCTCCTCCTCCTCCTCCTCCTCCTCCTCCTCTTGCTGTTCCTCCTTCTCCTCCTCCGATTCGTCCTTCTCCTCGTCGTCTTCGTCGTCGTCCTCGTCGTCATCCGCATCCTCCGGCGGGGGCCGGGCGGGCGATGACGAGGGGAGCCGACACCGCGCGCGGAGGCCTGCAGTATCGCGAGGACGTGCCCCGAGACGACGTCCCCTGAGTTATCAAAGGGAGAACTCTACCACGTCGAGGTGCCGCCGTCGTCCCGTTCCTCTGGCGGGGCGCCTGGTGGGGGGGGGGGCAAAGTGAGAGGGGGCAGGCCCTACGTTCCCTGAGTTATCAAAGGGAGAACTCTACCACGTCGAGGTGCCGCCGTCGTCCCGTTCCTCTGGCGGGGCGCCTGGTGGGGGGGGGGCAAAGTGAGAGGGGGCAGGCCCTACGTTCCCTGAGTTGTCAGAGGGAGAACTCTACCACGTCGAGGCCGTCGTCGTCCCGTTCCTTCGGTGGTGCGCCTGGGGTCGAAGAACAAAGCAACGCTGCAAACATGAACTTTTGGCGCTCCGCGCGAGTTTCTTGCGTCCGCGCCTCCGGCTCCGCCCCTGGCGCGCTCCGCGCGCCAGGGAAGGGGATCCACCGCAGATCCAAGAAATCCGCGCGGAGCGCCAAAAGTGTATGTTTATGGCTCTTTATTTTTCTCTACGAGGGGGACGCGAGAGGAGGCCGGCTTCTGTGGGCACTGGGAGCGGCAGGGCCGTTCTTTTATGCCAGCTCCGTTTGGCCGTTCCTGTCGCCAGCTCCGTCGCCCGTGTTTGTGGACGGTTCCGTCGCCGTTTTCATTTCGGTTCCGGCGCTGGTTCCTTTCCTGGAGCCGTCTTTGGTGGCGTTTCCGGTCGCCGGTTTTCTACCGTTTCCATTTTCGAGACATGTTTTTTTTTCGGGAACGGTGAATTCACAGCCTTGCTGTTTCAGGGGCCCACTCAGGGCATGCCTTCTTCTTTCGAAGGCGGCGGGGCTTCGCAGAAGCTCTCTGGCCATTTGCAAAGCCGTCTCTGTCTTCGGAGAGGGCCTACAGTCGGGCCGCTGAAGAAGGAACCCTTTTCGTTGGGGAGGGGCTCAACGTTCTTTATTATTTTACAGTTTGTCCCAGGTTGTCCCTAAGGTTTTCCACGGCATCGAAGCTTAACAACTCATGGAAGAAAAGGGGCCTCGTTCCTTATCTATGGTTTCTTATGACAGCATTTCGACTGTAGACAACTTCTCAGACGGCTGGGGGCCTTCCGAGCTTTCTGAGGCGGCCCGCCCCTTCCGACTCCCCCCTGGGCTCGCCCCCGATTCCTCGTGCGTCGTCGGGCTTCGGAGGAAGGCCAGTTGAGATAATGGTTGTTGTCCTTTTGGGGGGGCCCTTGTCGCCATTGCTGGACGCAGCTCAAAAACTTGGTGCGCTTGGACCCTGTGAGGGGTCCGGCGACCTATTTTGAGTCGCCGGTGTCGCAACTTGTCCAGATCCGAGCCGTCCTCTTCTTCGTCGTCGTCCTTTTCTTCGTCCTCCTCTTCTGTCGTCTCCGTGACCATTTTGGCTCAAGCCATTCTGGTTCAAGAGCCCAAGAAGATTCGAGATGGTCGAAGATCCTCAACGACACCGCCGACGCCGTCGTCGAGGCGTGTCATCGACGCGATGGCGGAGTGGCAGGCTGGGGCGAAGGCCTGGCTACGGGCGGGGGCACAGCTTAGAGCCTCCCCGGCGGAGGTTGCTTGGCCCCTCCACTGCCCTTCCGCATTCTGGGGTGATGATGTCCCTCGTTCGACACTGTTTCGATACTTTTCTGGGTGGCCGAAATTATTTCTGGGATGTGGTTCGTAAGTACGATGGCAGCAGCATATCTCTGGGGGTCGTCCTCCACCAGTGGGCGACGATGAAGGTATCGGGGCAGGCGGATCTCTCACGGAGGGAGGGGGCGGGCCGAGAGCGTGGGCGCGAACAGAGCAGGACAGGGCGCGGGATGTGCCGCGGGAGAGGGCGATGGCGCGGACGAGATCCACGTGCAGTCCAGCGGCGCGGAGGCGCCCGCCCGACCGCCCTCCCGGGAGTCCCAGCACCAGGTCAGCGAGGGTTTCGAATAGGAGGGCGTGCGGGAGCTCGACCTGGCGGAGGGGCCGCGGCCCAAAGGCCCCAGCCGCGGCGCGAGGCGGCGCTGCAAGAGAGCCGAGGCGGCCGAGCGGGAATCATTCTAAAGGAGGTTGGGCAAAGGCGAGATGTAGCGACCGTTTGTCCCCGGCCGTTTGTGCTCAAACGGCTACACCGCCAAGATATGATTGCGCCTCATCGCGAGGCACACTATTTGCCATTGGGACCGAAGACATCATCGCTTGACATGGCTCGTCGCTCCCGCGACCCTCCGCTCTTGGGGCTACCATCACTACGGTATAGCACAGTTGGACATAAACTTCGCCTTAGCCGAAGCATCTGGTTGGGCCTCCCGACCAGCTTCAAGCTTGGTAGCGGAGTTGTCCGGTGGAGGACAGCTATCGCTTTATTCCTCACCATCCACGGCTTTATCTGGTGGATTACCGACATGGTGGAACATCACGGTGCAGTGGCTATGCGCGGAGGAATGTATATACATACGCACAATCGTAAGAACGCTTGCAGTGCTGCCTCTCCTCACGGGGAGGTATCCTACACGAGTCCTACTTTTTTGCGCCACCACACCCCTGAAGTCCACCCACTTACCCCACTTGGTAATTTCTTCGAAGATACCATGCATGGTAACATGCGATACGACACTGTGCCGCCTCCACCCCCACGCAAGCTGACGACAACGTCACCGCATAAGCAACAGCAACTTACAACGGAATACGACCTACGAGGCCATTTGATCGGTATTACTAGATTTGGCCTTCTATGGGTCGTTATCGGATGCGCTGTTGGACACATGTAGCGTGGTGGAGACGACGCGCGTATTACCCGCCCCAATCGGGACCCTGCCGGCGACGTATCTTCCCGCGAGTTCGTTCGCGAGGTGCGTGCGTGGATCAGCGTGATCACAGGCACTATGACCCCCTCCCAACAGGCTGCGGTTCTACAGCGTTGTCTGGGAGGGTTCGCAAGGACCATAGCCATGAGGGCCCCCCCCGCAGTAATTAATTTCGGTGTTCATATCGGTGGTCGCCACACCGATGGCGCCACCTATATCAGGTTCCTCCTCAGCACTAAGTTCGAAAACCTGGAAGAGGAGCGCCAACCTTTGTCGGGAACGGCCCCCATTGATTTTCGCGTCCATGCGGGAGAACGGATCGACCAGACACTGGCCCGCTTCGAGATAACGCGCTTCGTGGCCGACCTCGCGGGTTTCAACATCCCAAACTACCAGGTCCCAGCAGTTATACTGGTTCGAGCTCAAGGTGATGGTACATCGCGTGCACGGCAACTACTACATCCATCGAACCACAAAATGCCAAGGACCCAGCAGCAGTTTGACGCCTTACTCGAGCGCACGAGGGCTTACGCCCATATTGCCGAGCGAACCGCTCGCAACATTGGGGGTACATTCAACCGTGGCCACCGCGCTCGCGTCTTCTCATAGCGACACTCATGGAGGGCAACCTGCCACTACCGTCTGGACTGACGATCCACAACCAAACGCTGCCACCAACTGGTTCAGCCAACAAGGTGGACAGCCCACGGGGTCGCAAGACTCCTGGGCTCGATGTCAGGGGCCGTCGGCAACGGTGGTTCCAACCCGAGCCACTACCCTCGTAGGCTCGGCGGGGCAGACCGCGGAGTCCGAATTTGATTATGGCACCGACGCTGGCGCCTCATCAGATGGGGGAATTGGCAACCTGGATTTGCAGTCCGACGGGCGGTCAGGCCAAAGGGCAAAGGTATCGGGCAGGGTAAGCGACGGAGATTACCTGGCAGAGGCACGCTGACATTCTTGGCATCCCCCACGGGGCCACAGCATGCAGGGATGTTCCTGGGGAAAGGCGGTGGCCGTAGACGCGCCCCAGGAAAAGGCGACCCGAACGATGCCAACGGTAAAACCACGGAGTGTGATATCTGCCAATAGTGCCCAGCATTTTCGTCACGAGTGCCCCCAAGGCGATTGGGCCTGGGTCAGTCGATGCATTTGGCTCAAATCGATTCCGACATTCAGTATGTCGATTGGAGGACGACTCTCGCCGAATCGGAAGACAACCCCACGGCCGCTGTCCACCTCGCGTCCGCGAGGTAACTGTGGGCCAGTTTGTCCCTCGAGAGGTCCGTCGACGAGCTTCTTGGGGAGATCTACGTCGGCCACGATGAGATCTACATTGCAGACTGGCTGGGCATTCCTATCGCGGGGCAACCTGCGCGCGTAGAGTTCATCGGGGATTGCCGCGTGCCAGCCGACTCGGATCGCGAGATGGCGGGGGTATTTGCGCACTCCGACGTTGCTGAACCAGCTGCGGAGGAGGAGCTCCCATGAGCGCTCTGACCGCGGGCGATTGGGAACCCCGCGCGCGGGGGGACCTGCGACGACGATCCTTCGCGGAGATGCCCGCGCGACGCAGGCGACCTGTCTGAGCGCAGGCAGCGCGAACTCGGACACAGCGAAGGCCCCCACTTCATTTTTTGTACTACACGACAGGTCTTCGAGCCGCCAGGTTCGGAGACGCGCGCGTCGAACCGATGATGATGACGAAGAATGGGGGGTCGAGAGCCATCCGCCATGCCGCCGTCGGCGGAGTCATTCGCGCAGGCCCTCGCGCGCCCGCTCAGGCGGCGCGCAGCGCCCTCGCCCACGCGATCGGAGAGAATCGCCTAGATGGGAACGTTCGCGGGGAATCCCGCATCAAGATGGCGAAAGCCTAGGTGAACCCGATGGCCCGTGCCAAATCAGACTTGTCGGTGAACAAACCGACTGGCTTGCCCGCCAATCTATGCCAGACGAAGACATGGTTATTGGCTGGGCACGGGTTACACCGTTCGCCGCATCCGCCATTGGTGGCCACTGAATAACGCGAAGGGGGATGACCAAGGCAAAATCGTCCGCACCGACAGAGGAGGCGGCGCCAAGACAGCTGCTACGCTGGAAAGGAAGGACGCAAAAAGGGCCATCATTGCAGATCGGAAGGGGCATCGAGAAAAGGTTTGGATGCGAACAGGTTGCAGACCGCAGACCGAAGTGCCCGATGGGGCGCCCTTCAAGGAGCCCCAACTTCGAGCGGGCCCCATGGGCTTGGCCCCGCAGGGGGCGGCCTGGGTCGCCGGGGCGGACCCGGCCGGCAATCCTAGAGAAGCACGTCTGACCAAGGATGACTATCGGCCGCTAGGCGACTACCAGGCGCAACGCGCTGAGCACGAATGGGGAGAACTCGATAATAATCACCGACTTAGGAGGTGCAATCGAGGATGCCACGCGCGAAGCGAAAGCGGCCCTTTCCGGAGGGCGCCCCCCCGCCCCCTCCTCTCGCGACGGTGGCGCGTCCGAGGCGGAGAAAAAGAACGAAGCCTCTGGCCTCGCGCCAGCCGTTGATCCTATTGCCTGCATCTGGGTCGGAAAATTCATATGAATCTTCCAGTGGCGAAACCGCTGATCCAGACATGGACATCGCTGCGTAAATGCTGGAGGACATGGGCCTGGATGGAGGTGCGACCGCGGCGCATCTTTCCAGATGCGCCGGGGGGATACATTCCATGGTGCGAGGCAAGCTGCGCGATGGAAGGCGCAATTTGGATGATAAAAAAGTGAGGCTAAGATGAAGGACGTGGCACTTTGCGAACTTGCGCGGAAGCCTTCGCCAGACAGATCCCCGCGCAAGGGCGCGGGGAAGCCCGCTGCGTCGGCCGGCGCGGGGGGGGGCCGCCGAGGAAGCAGACGAGCCCCCGAAGCCCCCGAAGCGTTTTGAGATGAAGCGCTCTGAGCAGGAAATTGATCCATCTCCATCATCGAGTGCCGCATCAGCAAGCACTCCAAGGTTACCTAGGTCGAAGAAAACCGGCTGGGTAGAGGCCGACCCCAGAGGACAGAAAGCGCAAACATATGCGGGGGAGCCCGCCTGTAGATCATGCCCCAGGGTGCCCGCCGCGGCGGCCGCGGCGGCAGCGTTTCAGGGCAGCCAGCGCGCCCGAGCCGAATGAACCCGTTACGCTGCGCGGCCCCGCCTTTGGCAGGACTCACTGGGGAGCTGGCTGGCCGCCATCATGGGGCGGCGCAACCATGCACCATGCCTCGCAGCCCGACGCGGAATGGACGGCACTCCTGAGTGCATCCAAAGCGCCAGGAGCAGTTCCGAAGGTGAGCGGGTACCAGTACTTTGATATCCGCGAAATGGATAGGAACCCATCTGGAAGTGCAAGTTCGTCCGCAGCGCCCGCTGCTTCTTCGGTTTCAGCGGGGGCACCCGTTGCATCTGCATCGGCATTTTCGGGGCAACCTGCCATTGTCCTTGAAATAATGAGGGGGGCAAGCGCTACTGGGAGACACTTGGCACTTTGCAACAGATGATGGTTAACACAGCAGACAGGGCCGATGCTGACGACGATGCGAGCCGATGCAGAGTAGTAGAGAGCCCACTTGTATGCAACGCAGCGCGCGTGACAGAGAAAGCCATCGAACGCTGGCGCGTTCGCAATCAGCCGCGGCAAGAGCCAGTCCTTGACTGCAGCATCGAGGCTGCATGCCTGTCGAGGACACTCCACGATGCGGAGATGGGTTCGCAGCTGCCGGAAGAGAAAGATCAGCGCAAAAGCTCGGAGTGGCTCACCGCAGCCACCCAGCGCAAGCCATTTTACGAAGTTGGCGTCTCGTCTCGGCGTGCGGTGATTTGTTTGAGAACTGGCCACCGAGGAACTGAGCCTTCTAGCATGATCAGCACCTGGGCCCCGTCAAGAAATGCCTCCGGGGTAGGTATTGGGCATGCCAACCGCATTGAAAATATGGGACGGTCGACCACAATTCTGGCATGCAAAGGAACCGACTCCAGGTGAAGAAGTTCTTCGGGGAGACCCGCCCGACGTACTACCTGCGGCCCAGCAGTGGGCACAGCGGCCCAGGCATTAGATGCCCGGAATCATTATACTCGCGAGTGACAGACTTGACGGAGGCGGGAGCACCCCACTATTTCATACACGGGACCAAATGGGCGCACATCCCGAGTATACGGAGCGCCGGTCTGCCATGCCGAAGCCAAGACAAGCCTAATGAATACCCAGGCAGACTTATGATTCATGGATGCCCGTATTTGCCTGGCGATGAGCGTACAGTGCCTCCGCGTGCGGATCATGAATTGAAAGATGCAGGGATTTAGTATCACAAGCAACGATGAGTTCCTGCACAAATTCATAATTATATTTTCGTCAAAAAAAAGGAAAACCGATGTATCAAAAACTGCCCTGTATCCAGTTGGGCTTACGGGTGGACTCCGAGGTTCTGATCTTAGTAAGCCTCATGAGCTTCATTAGAGATGGTATCCCGGCATGGCGATGCGCCAATGATATCATTGTGATTTCGGGGGGTAAAGGCCGTATCCCGGTGAGTTCCTGTGTCCAATTTGTTGGCATCAAGCACAACGAGTACGAATGTGGGCATGACCGAGTTAGGCGGGCATGGACCAATGATCTGCACGCTGACATTCAGCGGAGTAGCCTGCCAAAGTTTAAGCGCGCACCGAAGGAGTGGTGCGAACAGCCAGACTATCCCTCCACGCTGAAGGGATGGATCATGCCAGACACTCCTTACACACTTCGTGTACCCACGCTGTACTTACTTGAGAGGCGCATCATGCCTCGATATTCATGCTACAAGAGGTGAATCCAGCGGGGGCACCTGCAGACGGTTCTGATGGATCCTGGGTTCATGCCTAAAGTGCCGATGCGTCGGGTTTGGCAGCAACTCGTGCAATGCCAAACGATGGGCTTTTCGCCGACGATCCGTGGCGCAATCATGCGCAACAGCTGCCTGTCCCCGCGGGGCAACCTGCTGTGTTTGCGCCCATGTGCGGACCCACAACTCCGCTTGGCACTCCAGAGTGTTGCTAGCACTAACAGCCTACAGGCCAGACTTCAGAGCATGCGGATAGATCCACAGCCCTATCAAACCTTAAGGCCACATCGCCTTCTGCATCCCCACGCGCTGCAGCACCACAAACTGCGCCGAGGCGGCAGCCAGTGATCATGGACCAGTACGGCAACATGAGGCCCGCGACGGAGGCTGCCCAGAGGGTCGACAGCATGCCGAGACAGCAGCAGTGGACGCACAGACAGATGCAGGAGGCTATGGAGAGCATGAGGCGGGATGGAATCGACCTGTCATATGCAAATTGGATTCCGCCTGCGGAGTATGTGCCCGACGCAAATCCGTCGCCGAATCATCCGAACCGACATGGATGCATACCTGCCTTCTTCAGCCATCCAACCTGTGATCCGACAGGTACCAACAGGTCGGTGGCGCCGCCGATGGATTCGGCCATGTTCCCTGACTATTACGCGCAGACGACAGGGGGTCCTCGAGTAGGAAGTCAACCCGACAACCCGTACGTCAGGGCGGCCGCGGATGATTTTTACATGTCTCTTCTCACCAGGGGAGCGGGATACGAGGCTGGCATCCCCGGCCAGGTGCCGCACTACGGGTACCTGGCGGCCCCCATGGACCAAGATGTGAATCCACATGGTCCAGAGCTGGTTGCACCTGCATCGTTGGGAGAGCTGCGTCTTGAAATATTGGACATACATGAGGCGCAGCAAGCAGATCTCTCCATGCAGCTCGCACGCCAGCAGCGTAATCAGGCGCGGGGGTCACGCCGCATGATTACCGCGCGGGGGCGCCCGCTGTATCTGCATTTGCGGGGCAACCCGCTATGGGTCTCTCAGCAGCGCTTGCTTTGGGACCGGTAGCGGCGGGGCCGCCTGCCCCTATGCCGGCGAGTCCTGCAGCTCCACCTAGCCGCTACGAAATGGGAGAAAATAGATTTGAGCGGGAATCGCGCACAAGGCCATCAGCTGCGCCACCGGTCATGAGCGACTGTTGTTCCGCGTGATGTGCTGTATGCCTTGAAGAGTGTACATGCCACGATAAGGTATGTAGGTCCCAATGCGGCCACGTCTTCCGCGCGCTCTGTTGGGGCCATGTTGCGCAGGCGCACGTGGGCCGACAGCTGGGGGGTGCCCCCGGCGAGGCACCGTGCGCCGTATGCCGAGGCATAGGACTGATCGCAGCTGAGTTTCAGCGCGCCCTCGCAGGTGAGCACAATGCGGAGATGCGACATGATGAGATACTCTGGGGGGCGAGTTAACTCAGGGATCTTCGTCAAGACCTGAACAGGATCACGGCCATGATGCCGGGCTCCGCGGCGCTGGCGGGGGCCCCTGCTGCTTCTGCGGGGCAACCTGCTGCGCCTCCATGCGCGCGGTCAGATCCAGCAGCAACGCCGCCAACCGCAGACGCGCAGATGCCGCGTTGCATGGGGTACCTGCTGCGTCCACGCCTGCGGGGTTACCTGCAAATGACGCGTGGCGCAGGCCCATGGGGCAGAATGCGGGGGAACCCGCCGCGCTCGCGCAGGGCTGAAAGCCCAGTCAGTGCACGTAGTGGCGCCAGCTTTATATCCGAGCGTGACATGCCGCGCGCGGTCCTAGGAAGGCCAGAACGCAGTGCGCGCCGACGAGGACACATTTGAGAACGTGTTGCTTACGCGAGAGTACCCCTTTCGGTATAATGAATTCCCTTATAATTGGATCCCCCAGCAATGCCCAATCGCGGAGGACGGGCGCAAGGCGCACATGAACGCATTTACCTTTATGACGAGGGATCAGTGGATACTGGGCGAAAGGCTCCGCAAGGGCACGCGCGGCGCAGCTTTGCCCACTGTGCCGGGTATATTCGGTGATCGACATGAGTTAGCCCTAGCAGCAGACAGCGGGGCCACCGGTAGCAACGTATACACCATTGGTTTGAAAACTGCGCAGACATTTGAGCGAGTCTCGTGTCACATGGTCGCGACATCAAGGAACTGAGCCTAAACAAACCATTATACGTGACCGGAGTGGTCCAAGGAGCCGCGGCGTGCAGGACATCGGGGCGTTCCAGAATTGCTCGCATATATGAGGGAGACCCGTCGGGGACTCGCTATCGCGAGGCTGGACACATATTCAGCCAGAGTGGCCGAGTCGCCTGGCGAGAATTTGCCCGCAATCCTGGGGCTCAGGAGCATGGCGGACGCGCGGGCCATCCTGATCCTTGAACATGAAACCGAAACGACGGCCATCCCGGGTGCGGACATGTGCAGGCTCCTTCACGGTAAGGGCGCTAGGGTGCTTGATCTGGTAAGGACAGCATCAGGGCACCAGGCGATCAAGGTTGATGAGTGCGGCGTAGCAGCAGAGGCCGATGGAGCGACGGCTTTCACCATCTCTGCCAACCCTCAATGCGAAGAAGCGCCCGTGCTCATCAAGGAGACTGCCGACATGGAGCCGGTTGCACGGCAAGCCGCTTCAAGCAGCGCGGGGTTGCTTGCTCCTATGGACGCCCGTGCATATATGATGCCCCTGGACGCCAAGGGCATTGCCGACGCCATCCGCGAGGAGACACTTGCACATGAAATTCCGCCCATGGTGGAGACAACTCTGAGGACGTTGGTGGCGCAGAAATATCTCACGCAGTGGCAATCCCGCGCCCGCGGATCAGGACTTCGCCGCGAAGAACCTGCTGGGGAAGGTCTATCAGGCAATTTACAAAGAGGGAAGCAAGTAGACGCCGCCCAACAGCAACGCGGGGCAGCCTGCCACCGCGGGGCAACCCGCTGCATCGAGCGACGCTGCCGATAATTATGTCGTTTACCCCTCGAGCAGCGATCCCGTGCCCCGCGGCACTGGCAATCGGACGCCCCCATTGTTTGAAAATCAGTAACGGGGGCCGGCGCGCGCCACGGCCACTCGCGCTTACCCAGACAGGCCGACAATTGGGGCACTGTCTACAGGCGCTGGGCCACCGGCATACTTTGTCCCGGCGCTGGCTGCGCGCGCCAGGGACATCGGCGGGCCCGGCTATGCGACCGCCGCAGAAAATATCCCTCTCGTGGTCTTGTCATCCAAGATGAACGAACAGCTCGCGCTGAACTCCGAGCTCGAGGATACATGAGTGATCTTATCGAACACACAGGGGTTGTGACCTCTACAGGTGCACAGTAGTTAGGTGGTCTACTTTCGGGAGACTCTCAGCTGCCGTGGGTGGCAATTCCCGCTGGCTGGCATGTGCGAGCGGGGCCGCATTTTCGGCGCACCCAGAACCTTGTGGTCAAGGCTCGGGCCTTACGTATGTGCATTGTGCTGATGGGGCCTCCCGGTTACTTTTGGAGACTCGGACCCAGACGTGATACCAGCGAAGACTTAGACCTTCAAGACATGAGGCTGCGATGTTTGCACATTGGTGTTATGTTCAATCGTTCGAGTCGTTTCCCGAGCGGCGCGTACTTGCAGGTGGCAACCACATGCGCGCATTCCAGCCAATCCGTGGAAATGCACGCGGCAGGCTGCGGGGAAACCTGCTGTACAAATGAGAATAAGCACAACCTAAGTTAGACTGGTACGGCCAGGGCGCCCAGGGGGCGGAATGGCGCAACAAAACGATCGCTATCATGACTGCGCGGCTGATCGACCAAATAGGTAATCATAGGATGCAGAGACATCGCGCAAGCGCTGTACATCTCAGCTTACACACTCGAATTTACTAAGGAGCTCGGACTTACGTCCAGTCTCCTAAGAATGACCCTCATTGGGACCACGCGGTGCGCCGGGCGACGATGAACCTCGACGACATTTCGATCATGCAGGCGATCAAGGTTCAGGACCATCCTATCGGATACAACTACACTGCACGGTTGCCGAGTGGAGTAGCTAACATCCGTACTCGACTGCGTTGGGAGTTTCCAGTCCCAGCCTTGCTCAGCAACAAGGGGCAGCGACCACGCCCAAGGCGAGTTGCGACCGTCGGTGACGATCGTCTTCTTCCCCCCTCGGTTGAGCGTGGCCGCGCGCTGCACCCTATCTCATAATTTTCGACACTTATTGCGCCCGACAATGAGCAACAGCAGACAGCACTGTTAATTGATGCCCGGATAAAGCAGAAAGACAAACATAATGCTGACCAAGAACCCGGCATCAAACCACGCAGGATACCTGAGAAGGCCGAAGATGGCAACGGCGATTGCGGCGAGGACCTGGGTGGCCTTGGATGTGGAGCATACTATACTGTCGTTCCTCTGGGCTCCGACAGTGATGGGGATGAGGAAACCGTCGTTGCGCTACCAGCGGGGTTGCCTGCGAACACGCATACTGATGCGTTCCCATTATCCCAACCTTGTTACGGGCGAAACAACAAGGTAGACGTGCTCGAGTTGTGAAGGTAGCGGGGGGATATCGCAGTTAGCCTTCAGCCAAGGTTTTTCTCGGGGGCAACTTCGACATGCGTTATTACGTCGACCTTGGAAACAAGGGCGTTCAGGACGCGGTAATGCATTACTTGGATGTATGCTCTGTGAATATTGTGATCATACAGCCTAATTGCAGAACAACTGCACGACCATCCGACTGCATAGCAAAGGTCAACGATGACACGCGGTATGAAGATCACAAGGAAGACCTCCCACGCATCAAGTTTAGCGGAAGGGTCGCCGCACGTCAAGACGATTTCCGACGGTTCGATTTACGTGAGCATCCAGTGGGTCTTTGGGTGGATGAAAGTTCCACCGTGGAGGACGCTAGCCAAGCGCGAGGGCACATGCAAGGTCAGCTTGGACCAATGCACCACGGCCCCACGCAAGCCCCATGGCGTATCACAACGAAAATCTAGTGAGACCATGGCCAACCACCGTTGATTATTAACGCCCTTGGAGATCAAACGGCGCGCGGGCCATCGCCAACATGCTTCGGTTTGCAACGGGGAACTGGCCAGAGCAGCCCAGGGGCCCAGTGCGCTCCGAAGATGCAACCCCTCTGTGTGGTTATGATCCCTTTCATGATCGTGCTCATGCGTCATCTGTTCTTGTCTCGAACGCACGTGGGTTCGATTTGGATGATCCAACTGTCCTTCGACATCCTGACGGATGTATCATTTGACCACCATCAGGAAGATGGGGGCGCCTGGCATGCGCAGATAACGTCGACGTGCACTCCCCATCGCATGATAGAGACCCCAAACACTGTAGGTGGTACGACAATGAGGAATACGCTTGGGAATGTCCAAGCTGCAAGAACAACTGTGGTTAAGGCTAAGTCTGGCCACTTACCTACACCTCGCAAGTGCAAGTCTGCCAAACCGTCGAAGCTGCCCGACAAGCACGGACAGGGACCTCCAGCCCCTGCCGAACCGGCAGCCCCACCCCACCCTGCGGCGGCTGCTTCCGACGCACCACCATCCGCGGCGACAGCTGCTTCCGAGGCACCAGCCGCCGAACAAATTGCGCGGCTACGAGCTCCGAAGCCTGGCTCCAGAGCTGGACCGACAGCAGGCGCCAGCAGCCGCGACATCACAGTGGGCAGATATGCTGCAAAACCGACTGCGGGGCAATCTGCCTCAAGCGGCGCCGGAAGCTCGGACGACCACGGACGACTACCACGCACCGTAGCCAGACGTGGACGGCCACAGGGGGGTGATCCACCGCCACCACCTGCGGGTGACCCTGCTTCTCGCCGAAGGCTGCCAGACTGGTCAAGGGTCGACGCACGCGGAGCTTCAATAGCCTTGACCCAAGCGTGGTAACACGCGAGTTACGAAAGCTACGTTTTCGGTGGTTCCACGCCAAAGAGCCTAAGATGAGACTCGTCTCAACCAAGGCTGGTCTGGAGAGCGTTAGGCTAAATTTGATAAGGCGTCTGTGATACATGCCGGGGGCGCGGGGCTTGGGACATGCTTGGGCGTGCTGCCAGGCCGTCTACCGCACCGCCTGGCAAGTTCAATGATGCAGTCCAATGCAACTTGACTTTCATCTTGGTTGCATTCGGCTGCATTCGGTACGGTGCTGGAATCGAGGTACAAGAGAGACCCCTACGACCAGTATTTTATTTGCGCATCACCAGTGCTGGATGCAATTCGGACCCGCCAAAGTACCTTACTCTGACGAAGAAGGCGCTGTCAACAATGATACCGCACAGACAGTCCTACAGGCGTAGGGTACTGAGCTGAGGATGCGTGCGCGTGGGCAACGCGCTACGACTATTGAAACCAGAGATGGCATATTACGACACCTACTCCACGCCATGGAGGCTGAACTCAATAGGTTAGACATACCACTTGTGTTCACCCGGCTATTACATGAGGCTCTGTTTGCCGCCAGTGCGTTTACTTTCTTTGACGGGGGATCTCCACACAACGCATTCTTTGGCCGACGACCTATTCTGTTCTAGACCGCGAGCAACAGACGGATACATCCGATCATATTCGAGAACAGATTATCCGCCGGGTTAGCATGCAGGCCATCACCCAAGCTACTGCAACAGCTGTAACGAATCGCGCACTACGGACCAAGACGACCATCACTGGTCAGCATTACTATGACGAAGGAGACCTGGTTGATTACCATCGTCCCACTACGAAATGCGACTGGGTTGGCTGGAGCGGCCTCTTCCCGGTAGACGGAATTATCACGACAGGGGTCAAATTATCACGAGAGTTGGGGGCCGTGATGTACATATCCAGCACGGTGGCGCACGATATTCACTGTGCATTGAGGCTCTGATCACTCGAGAGATTGGCTCGGGCAACGCAGCATTACGGACTGTGTTCGCATTTAAAGCCAGACTACCAGCGGGGTGGCCCGCTATGACCTCTGGATACCTCCCGACCTAAAAGGGAGTGTTCCAGATGACGGGCGTGAGCCGTCTATGTCCTAGGGTATCTCTCTAGTTCTTCAGTACCTCGCCGGGAACTTCTTCCGCATTGAACGCGTAGTTCCTTTCAGGTTGGCCAAGAGCATTCACAAGCTGCCTCCGTTGACGCACTCTGACCGTTGTAATCTAGTGCGCTATGACAATGACGCGAACCCAGGCTCCCACTGCTACGAAGCCGAGGGCACTGCCCTAAACAGTCAAGACGTAAGTGGATCAGCACACTCAAGCATCATCCAGTGCCTGAAGTCCACCAAACGTCAAGTGGGCTTCGATCAAGACATGACGAAGTTCGAAAATCCTGCCGACATGCCAGCACAAGACAATGGCGCCAGGGAGCCCCCAGAAAGTCGCACCACCACGGGAAGATGGGCGGCTTCCCACCATCTAGCAGGGGCCAGAGGCGGACCTCGCGGCACACATTATGGCAATGTGGCACACAGAAGTACAACACGAAAGGGCGCTGTTGGAGGCAACTCCAATGGACGAGCTCCGCACTGAACCCACGCAGATGATCATTGACAACAGCGTTCTGGTCACAGCAGCTGAACAACAGCGGGGGCTTCTGGCTACGTGGGGTAACCCACAGGGCATATACACAACCAAGACAGATCATGTCCCATTGTTTTCCATGGACGAATATGACAGTTGCGGGTTGGACTCCGACGAGCACGGACAATGCGTAGAACTCTGTTTTACAGCAGAAGTGTCAAAAGTAGGCACACCCGAACAACAGCGCAGGATATTTGACTTCGGCCGCGCGACCACTATGCGAGTATATGTGACCGCTGCAGCTAAACGAGCTGGAATCGCAAAGGAGGACGACCTTCTCGCGATGGCAGGTATCCGGGCGGATCCAGCCAAGGTATCGAAGACCCTTTATATTGAACTAAAGGCATCAAGTGTTTCAAGATACGAGATATTTCCGAATCGGCAAACAACACGACTTCGAGGCGCGCATCTACATGGGAGTTCGTCAAGATCGAAAAGGGCGAGACGGAACGGACCATCATATTGCGTTTGGTACGTCGGGGATTCATGGACTTCGAAGCCTTCGAGGTGGAAGCGTTCTCAGGGGCGCCTCGGCGGTCGAGTCAGCGATTTCCCGCCAGCGCGGCGGCGCGCGGGAAGCAGTGGGCACTTGCTTCCTTCGACGTCAACATGGCTATCCTGAAGGGGCTTACTTATCAGGGGCTCGCACCAGCAACAAGTGAAAAGGGGCGCGCGGGGTGCTTTGCATTGCCGCTTGGTTCAGTCCCATGCTTCGAGCACTATGATGAGTCGAGACATTGTCTGCAGCGCCCCGAGCCAGGTATTGGCACCGAGGATGCACCGAGAGCAGTCTCACCGAAGCTCAGGACGACCACAAGAGGTTTAGGTCTTAAACCCACGTCCTACGACGAGGAGTTCGAGACAAGCTCCAACCGTCCTGCTGCCAAGCATGCTGATGACATGAACATGGCCAGTACCGAGGACGCAATTGACAAATGCGCCCAGTGCGTTGAGGGTACTTTTGGGAAGTGTAAACTCAACAAACACACATGCCAACTGCGCCGTGAGACATGCGAGCGACAGCGACGGCAACGTTACTCATGACCAGGATGAATGTATCAACCAGCTCCGCCCCGTCCAGCATCGCGAACTCACGGGTGCAAATGCTGAGGCCAAGGCGTCGAATATGGTCATTGACATGTTTGTCAGCCTCAGATGCGCTCTGGCTTACGCTTTTTATCACGCAAGTGTGGTGAATGGTCTACGTTGTATCACTACAGCGCGTCCAAGAACCGACCGACGTGCAAGTGCGACAACTGAGCGCGAGCACCAAGAAGTTGCAGGCCTTCCCTAAACAGATCGTCGATCCAGCGATGACACCAACGGGCGAGGTCGACCTGCACAGCGACTTCGGCTACCGGCACCTAAACGAAGATGCCGACGACGAAGTCAAAGGCCATGGTATTCGCGGGGCAATCTTGCTATGGCCTGGACACGCGCATGCTGGCAAGCCCGTCGTCCATTTTTTCGACGCGCGCTGCGAGTCTCATCGATTGCAGGTTCGCTCGAGCTACTCAACGGAAGCACTCGCAGCAGCCCACAACTTGGGGGACAGCTATCCCACGATCGTCGTTCTGTACGAACTCCACGCAGGGTCGCTGACACCCACTTAACTGAAGGATATGTATGCTTGAGATGGGCAGCCTGGGCATTAAGGTCACCTAGGACATCGTTGCAGAAGATGTCTTCAAGTCGTCGTCAAGCCAAGACCTGAAGAAACCGACTGAGTGTGCACTTTTGGGACACATCAGGTGGATACGACAAATGATGGAGCGAGGTATCGTGCATTGTGGGCAGTAGTGTGACACTGCGATATGACTGCGGATGGCCAGCACGAGGGGAGGGCGAGCGTATGCTGAAGGCGCTGGGCTATTTTGCCGCCCAGAGCCAGGCCGTCCTGGAAGAGGTGGCCGTCCGGGGGCTCAGAGTGAAGGAGTGCGGCGGGTTCCTGGCGAGTTCCTGACGCCAGACGTTGCTGGCGACAGGGGGAACGACGGGCGCATCCAGCAGCAAGGGCCCAGTATGATGGTGCTGCTCCAGCTGGAAAAAGGTTCAAGCGGATGTCGTTCGATGGGGGCGCCAAGCATGGCAAGGACAAGGGCAAGAAGGAGTGTGGCAAGGGCTGCAGGCCCAGCTTCAAGGGCACAGCTGGGCGTCGCCCGGAAGAAAAGGACGGCGCGGACGGCACCAAGGTGCAGGTGACGGAAGTCCGTGGCGTGAAGGCGTGCTCGGAAGAGCGGCTTGCCTGCGAGGAGGCAAGCCTGAGGACGCCTGGGGTGGCCCCATGTCAGCCAACGTCGCTGGTGCCTTTCCTGGGGCGGGGGCTGCCCAGCTCGGGCGCCTCGCGCGCCCCGCGCGTGCGGGGGGCCATCCACGCGTCTGGCGCGGATCGACGGCGTGGCGCCGTCGGAAAGCGTCTTGAGGCGTCCTCTTCTGTCGCCGTCCTCTTCCGCCCGCGGGCGGGGGCCCCCCCCTCGTCGTCCTCTTCGTTGGCGTTGTCGCCCCTCCTCTTTCTGGGGCAGTTCCAGCAAGGTGAAATTACATCTCATCGTCGGGTGGGGGGGAGCTGGCGACTTCCCCTTTGCACGGTCATCCCATTGCCGCCCCATCATGAGGAGGGAGAGGAGGAGAAGGAGGAGGAGGAGGAGGCGCAAAAGCAGGAGCAGCAAGTTCTGGATTCCCAGTGCACATGGAGCTGGCAATATTGGCTCCGCCTCTGCTCTAAGCCACAAGGCGAGCGAGCTCAGGCCAATGACAAAGGCAGTGGCCTTGCAGCGAGGAGAAGCTCGAGCAGGTCAGTTCAGATTCGAACGGGCGTATCGGAGGCCGCCATCGACAAAGGCGGCTCTGGCACAGTGAACGCGTTGGCGTCGCCTTTAGTCGCGGTAGGGTGCAAGTCACCCTGGAGGAAGCAGGGACATTGGCCTCTTCCTGGTTTAGCCCGCTGGAGGTCGAGGCCACGGTGTTTTCCACGCCTTCAGGGCCAGGGGGCGGTGTGTTTGAAACCCTCGTGGGGTCTCAGAGGCGCGAGCGGGGGAGGAGGGAGGGAGGGAGGGGAGGCCAGGCAGGGACGGGAAAGGGACTGCGAGGGGGGGGCGCCCTCTTTGCGCGCCCTCCATAGTTTTCCGAATGCGCGTCACACGATGGGCTGGTCTTGGTTTCCAAACCCGCTATGACGCGCGTCCGCGGATAGGAAATAGCGAGCGCAAGGGGAAGGGATGGGTGCGAGGGGTAGGATGCCAGATATGGCGCGAGCGCACCTCGCTTGATCCCTCCCGCACATGTCCCTCCCATCCCCCTTCTCGCGGATTGCAGGACTTTGCAGTAGGAAATGCAACGTAGGACTATAGCATTGGAGTCTGGAAACTCGAAGTGGCGCAGGGAGCCGCGCAGCATCATGGCCCGATCACGGGCCCGGCGGATTGAGCAAATAGCATTCACCACAACAGTTGTTAACCTAGATTGCACCACGCAGCTTGCATAGTTAGCAGCACATCGATGGCACCACATCTGTTTCACCATACAGTATGCACCACACATAATGTACCGCGTGCCTCGTGCCACTGAGTTTACACCACATGCGTTGCACCACATCGGTTGCACCATTAGCCTTGCACCGCATATAACCTGCATCTCATGGATCGGACCACAGATAATGAACGATACAACTTACACCACATAGATTTGAGAACGTACATCGCACCAGATAGCTTGCACCACATTTGTGCCACTACATATATGGCACGACGTAGACTCGATTACGCTTCGGAAAACGAAATTGGGGTTCACGATGGTTGACATCGTTCTTACAATCGGGACATCATTGGTGTTTCACAACGGTGTGTCCCGCTGCGCTGTCGGCCTCGTATCAGGATTGGCGATTGGCTCCCGTCCTTCAGAATATCGCTCTTGCCCCGTTGTGGGCCCCAGATCAGAGTCCTTCCTCGTCGTTGTCGCACCCTTCTCCGTTCTCATCCTCCGCCTTCCCCTGCTCCTCTTGCTCACCTCGCTGTTCCTTCTGCTGTTCCTCCTTCTCCTCTTTCTCCTCCTTTTCCTCCGTTTCTCCACATCCCCTATCATCCTCATCCTTCTGTCCATCCCAATCACATAAGTGGTTACAGGTCCGCTATGACACCAGCCAGCGGATAGTGCAGAAACAGCCCATGGGAAGAGTGATACAGCAACAGACATGGTACGAGCGCACCCAGCTTGGCATCTTCCCCTCCACACCTCCCCCCTCCACACCTCCTACTCCACGCCTCTCCCATCCCCTCCCCCTTTTCGCCCCTATCGCTCTTACCCCTCCCCCCCCTCCGCCCGCAACTCGCCCTCCCGGTTCCCGCCCCTCCGTATCCCAGTGCCCCCTCGTGCCTGCCCCCCCGCTCTGGCCCCGCCCCCTCTCGCGCGCCTCGGCGCCGCCGCGAGGCACCTATTTGACACTGGTTTTCGCCGCTGATGGACACGGAAACACCCCACAGAGCAGGGTGCACAGCAGGCGGCACAAGAGCCGAAGCTTGGCTCACAAGGAGCCCCACGCCCCCCCCCCCCCGCACGGGCCCCCCCCCCCCCGCGGAGGCGTGTTGGAGGCAGGGCCGGCGTAGGAGGCGAGGCGAAGCGGGAGCAGGGGCAGGGAGGAGGAGGGAGAGGGGGAGGGCAGGCGGGGGAGGGGAAACAGGAGCAGCGGGAGGCGGAAAGGGCCAGAGGAGGAGGAGGAAGGAGGAGGAGGAGGAGGAGAAGGAGGAGCCGAAGCAAGAGAATAATGTTGAGGAGGAGGAGGAGGAGGAAGAGGAGGAGGAGGACGACGACGAGGAATGAGGAAGCTGAGGAGTAACGAGGCGGCGCGGAGCAAAGAGGAGGAGGGAGGAGGATGAGGGCGAGTCCGAGCATGTGGATAAGGGAAGGGTGGATGGGACATTTGGGGAGGAGTAGCAGAACGGAGAGCAGTGCGTGGACAGCGGTGAGTATACAGGGATGACAGAGACTGGGATCGAGCGGAAAAACAGGCAGCAGGAGGACCGCGCAAGAGAGTCAGGGACGGGTCCAGACAGCGGCAGCTTGCAAGGGTCGCACAGAGTAGGGCCCTCGCTGTCTCGCCGTGGGCACCCTCTTTGCTGCAGAACCACGATCGTGCTTCCGTATCCTGCATTCTCTACAGTGTGTTGGCGGCCTCCTCGCGCTCGGTCAGCCCCGGTGCCTCGCAGATCGACCACCGTCCTTGTCCGGCCCTCCCTCCCCAGACATCGGGCGCTTCCATGTTTTTGAGTTGTCCCGGCGTTTCGCCTCGAGTGGTTTCATTGCAGGACCCGGGGCCCATTGAGAGCCCGGGGAGGCCAAAGTTTGTCCAAACCCGCCGCTCCAATCTTGTCGGACTCTGTGTCCCTCTGTTCTTCTCGGCCATGGGCGTCTCGCCAGGAGCCTTGTTCAACCTACGCGCCTACAAACGGCAAGGCCCTGGGCCGCGGCAGGGGCAGGGCACGAGGAAAAGGAGGGGGAAGGGGGAGGTGAGGAAACGTGTGAGTGCGAGGAGAAAGGGGAGGAGGAGGAGAATAAGGAGAAGGAGGGAGGAGGAGGAGGAGGAACCAGAGGAGGAGGAGGAGGAGGAGGAGGAGGAGGAGGAGGAGGAGGAGGAGGAGGAGGAGGAGGAGGAGGAGGAGGAGGGAGGATGAGAGGACGAGGAGGAGGGGGGAGGAGGGGGAGGAGGGGGAGGGGCAGGGGGCAGGAGGAGGGGGAGGAGGGGGAGGAGGGCAGGAGGGGGGGAAGAAGGAGGTTGGCAAGGGGATACGGAGGGTGGCATGAGGACGAGGCACGAAGGTGATGGTGTTTGGGATTGGTTTTGGTAGTGGAGGTGACGACGATAATGATTTAGACCTTGTCGAGGAGTGCGTCGAGGATGTGGTGCTGTTGACGTCGATGGTGATGGTGATGGCCCTTGTGATGGTGCTGATCATGACGGGGTCGTTGTTGATGATGATGATGATGATGATGATGATGATGATGATGGTGATGATAATGACGATGAGGCTGATGATGCTGATGATGATGATGGTGATGATGTTGATGATGATGATGATGGTCATGATGCTGATGATGCTGATGATGGTGATGATGGTGATGCCGACGACGATGATGATGCTGGTGATGATCACGGTGCTACTGATGATGATGACGATACTGATGATGACGATGCTCATGATAATGATGATGCGGATGGTGGTGATGATGCTGATGGTGATGGTGATGATGATGATGGTGATGAGGGGGAGGATG
>CAUYUJ010021570.1:529064-549064 GCA_963575745.1 Prorocentrum cordatum | reverse complement strand
CCGTTGGTGGGCCCAGCTACCTGGCGTCTCCACCCTTTAGGGCACGGTGGCCCGTGTTGCCGCGCCTGGAAATGCTGTGGCCGGCGTTACCCCCTCCCGGGCCGCCTAAGCAAGCCAGAGGCAGCGCCGCGCCTGAAAAGGCTGTGTGACCGACTCGGGGCCACCAAGCAGGCCAGAGGGGGTGAAAGGGATGTTGTGCCTGGCGGGGCACGCTTTGTCCGCCCAAGCGGCAAGGAGGAGGAGCAGTATGGGGAGCGGGGGGAGGGCAAGCTAAGTGCACAGGCGCCACATCTGACATCCTACCCTCTTCCCGTTCCTTCCACTGCGCTTCTCTATTCGTGGATGCGTGTCATAGCCGGCCTGGGACTCCCAAAAACGGTCTCGGCGTTTCATGCGTGCAGGCAGGAGGTGGCTGATGATCAGGAGGATCGGCGCAGAAGGAGCAGGACCGGAAGGAGCGGGAGGCGCAGGAGGACCAGGGGAGGGCGGACGAGGGGAAAGGATGGGGGGCCGACAGCGACGAGGAAGGCTTCGGATCCAGAACAGTGGCCCACGCTGGGGCGAGCGCGCCAGTCTGGACGACGGGAGTCAAGCACCTATCGTCGAATGACGCCCACGCTGAAGTGGGCGCACTGTTCTGGAAGGACCACGGGCGTCTGGTTTGGAAGACCACGCGGGAAGCACAACTCGGACCCGTCCTGTGCGTCAGCACTGATGCGCGGACGCGGGCGCGCTACTCTCAGGACGACCTTGTGGGATCGAGGAGATCTGTACCCACAGTGAGTGCGTGTAGAAGGAGAAGGGCAGGGGCGGAGAGAGGGGGAGGCGATGAAGGAATGGAGGAAGAGTAGGTGTTCGTGGACGACGGGGTGAGGAGCTGGAGGAGGAGGAGAACGGGGAGGAAACGAGGGAGGGAGGGAGGGGGAGGGATTATGCGAGGAGGTTCTCGCAGCATTATCCCGGATGCGCTGGCGCATTGGGGGCGTTTGTCTCTCTCTAGGTTCTGCGCGTGGTTCGCAGGACACGTCATCACCATATCGTCCCCAGTGCGGGGCAGGAGGATGGCGAGGAGGAGCGTTCAGGAGCGTTCACAATGAGAACAGTGGAGCTCCAGAAAGGGCTCCACTGGGAACCCGAACCGAATTATCTCAAGAATTCTTGGCCTTCGGCCTCTCGGACAGGGAGGCGAGGAACAAGAGGAGGAGGAGGAGGAGGAGGAGGAGGAGGAGGAGGAGGAGCAGAAGGAGGAGAAGGAGTAGGAGGAGCAGATGGAGGACTGGGCGTAAGTACGGGAGCTCGGAGGAGGAGGGGGGGAGGTGGCGTGCGGCGCCGAGGAAGACGCGCGGCGGGCGTCCAGCCGCCGCCCACCGCTTTCCGCCATGATCCCACCCCGGGGCGCGCCGCTCGCCCCGCCGCGCAGGTTGAGTTAACGCCAAGGGGCTTTTCTCAGGCGGCCCCGCCCCGCCCCGGCCTCCCCCGCGCCGGCATGGGGGGCGGCGGGGGGGGGCGCCTGGCCGCCGCGCCTCTCCCCCCGCGTCGCTCGGCGGTTCAGAGATGGGGTCCTGATGGATGGCGTCCAGGAGGAGGAGGAGGAGGAGGAGGAGGAGGGAGGAGGAGTTGAGGAGGAGGAGGAGGAGGAGGAGGGGGGAGGAGGAGGAGGAGGAGGAGGAGGAGTTGAAGGAGGAGCAGGAGGAGGAGCCGCTAGTACCCCGTCGGTAGCAACTTCTTGCCGTCCCGCCTCCTCGAACAGTGCAAGTTCCCCCCTGGATCCCGTCCTATGCTCGGTGTCCCGTCCCTCGGGGCCCCATCTCTGAGCCGCCGACGCACTCTTCGTCCTCCCCTCTCGTCCGTCCTTCGAAGGAACAATGGGGGGGGGGCCAGGGAGGAAGCCAGGGAGGCAGGGAGCGAGGCGAGCGGTCGAGGCAAGGAGGAGGAGGGGGGCTTGGAGGGAGGGGGAGGGCGGGACGGGGAGGGAGGGAGGGAGGGACAGAGGAAGGAAGAGGAGAATGAGGAGGAGGAGGAGGAGGAGGAATGCCATCAGCACAGTGTGTGCGACACTCTGCTGGGGCGGCTCTTTCTCGCACCAACGCTACTGGCCACGCACCTAGACTTCGCCCAGCACAAAAAGGGGGAGGAGGAGGAGGAGGAGGAGGAGGAGGAGGTGGCCGCACCCTTGACACCGTCGTCCTCTTCCTCCACACCCTCCTCCCTACCTCCCTCTCCTGTTGATCCTTCTCACTCCTCCCTCCTCCCCTCCTCGTTGTTTGATTCCTGTCCGTGTTTCTCCTCTCTTCGGCCCCAGCGGCATTCACACAAAGTTGCCAACCGCGTCAGTACACAATGGCATGTTTCCCGAGCCGTCCATTACTCTCTTCTTCCCCCCTCCCCTTCCTCATCTTCTGCCTCCTCATAGTCATCGTGGCCTCCTCGTCCTCGTCATCTTACTTGTTTCTCCGTGTGTCCTCCTTTGTTGTTGTTGCCTTTCTCCGCCCTGGACTTGCATTTCTTCCAACTCCATCCTCCCTCTTGCATCTCCTCCCCCTCCCTCCCGTCCCCAGGCATCGTCAGCGCGCCTCGTGTCCATCCATCTTGGTCGTCGGCGTCGTCTTGGTTGTCGTGCGCGTTACGCTGCTCGGGAACTGCTTCCTTCTGTGCAGCGGCCGCCCACGTGGCTCGTCAGGCGTCGCGCGCCGTTGGGCCGTGTCCGTCCGCCCGTTTGTCCTCCCGCCGCTCCGAGCCGCGGCGCTCAGAGCTCCTCGGCCCTGGGACGGCGCTGGCCTCCGCAGCACTTTCCCTCGTCGATGGCCCTGGCGAGGTTGGGGGAGAGTCGGAGGTGGATAGACGTCCTACCCTGACACGTCGATTAAGGTATTGGCCGCTTTCGGTTCGCGAGAGGGCGTCGCGGCCGTGATGTTTTGCGGGTCTAGGTCCGTCGGTTTCGGTCCCAGGCCGCTGTCCCTAAACGGAGGACGGAGGTTTACTAAAGGGAGGTTTGTCCACCGCCGAGAGGGGGTGCCGAAACGCCCCCCTCCTCAGCCCAGCAGAGTGCGCGGGCGCAGATCCGACATGTCGGACTGCGGAGGGGGGGGGGCTTCTGCTCGAGAGGGCAGGCCGCGGCACCGCTCGAACGAGGCATTGCGTGCCTAACCTCCTCGCAGGGTGGGCAGTGCTCCAAATCTGTGCTGCTCGGGGTGGTTCGGTAGCGTTGCGTCGTCGGCGTCGTCGTCGTGATCGTGGTGTGCGTATTGCTACGCTGTGGATCTATCCCCTTGCGCAGAGTGAACCACCATCACCACCCCTCACTCCTTTTTTGTTTGCCCTCGCCCTTCGTCCACCTCGTCCTCCGCATCCCCGTGGAGCTCATCCCCGTGGAATTCCTCCTATGGTTCGGGAGAGTCACAAGGGCGACCCGACCGTGGCGACGGAGGCCCGAAGAGCTGCGAACACGTGCCAGATCGTAGAGAGCCTCACTCCTGGATCCTCGAGTGTCGCCCCCTCGATCTCCTCGAGTGTCGTCCCTTCTGTCTCGTCCTCCGCCTCCCTCGGCCCTCGGCTGCGGCTTCACCTGCAGGTGACAGAACATCTGCTGGCAAGCCCTCGTGGTCAGAGGCTTGCCCCGGCCGCCCCCGCTCTGTGCAAGGGGTGGTTCTGCGAGAGGCGGTCAACGGAGGATCTGCTCCTGCAGAAAGGGGCGAACTCCTCCTCCTCTTCCCCTCCTCCTCCTCCTCCTCCTCCTCCTCTCCTCCTCCTCCTCTCCTACTCCTCCTCCTCCTCCTCCTCCCTCCTCCTCCTCCTCCTCCTCCTCCCCTCCCCCTCCCCCTCCCCCTCTCCCCTTTTCCTCCTCCTCCTCCTCCTCCTCCTCCGACCTCCCCAACACACACAGTCCACACAGACACACACACACATACACACAGAGAGACACACACACACACGCACACAGAGACACACACACAGACACAGACACAGACACAGGCACAGACACACAGACACAGACACAGACCACAGACACAGACACACACACGCACACGCACACGCACACGCACACGCACACGCACACGCACACGCACACGCACACGCACACGCACACGCACACGCACACGCACACGCACACGCACACGCACACGCACACGCACACGCACACGCACACGCACACGCACACGCACACGCACACACACATACATACACACGCACACACACACCACGCACACATATCCGTAGCCATTTTGGCTCAAGGCAATGCGATTCCCGACGACCGCGAATCCGAGAGGGCGGCTTGAGCGCGAGGGGTCGCGCTTTGAGCCACGATTCATCGCACTCCAATGTATTATCGTGGCCTCTGTGGCCATCAGTTTTGTGCCCTTCTGGGCCGCCCCGTTGCACACTACTGGAGTATTGTTCGAGCAGTGGTGCATGGAGCGGTCGGCGGCGGCGGAGTCGAGGGAGGACGGGCTGCGCGACGCACCAAATTAATGTGCAAGTGGTGCGCGGGCCCGAACAAGCAGAAATGCATCAACTTCGCGGACCGTCTCACGTGCCGCTCCTGCCACATGCCCAAGTCGGTGGCCTTCTGCGGCAAGGTCGTGGACGGTCCGCCCTCGAGGCATGCCTCGGGCGACAGCGGGGGCGGCAAAGGAGGGGCAGGGAAGGGGTATGGGAAGGGGGATGGTGGCAAGCTCGATGGTATCCCGTCGTGGACGGCCAGCAAAATCGCGGCCCTCCAGAAGGAGCTGGCGATCGCCAACAGCAAGCTCTCAAGGCCAAGGGCGAGGGCACAGGCGGTGCAGACCATTCCGGCGAGGCTGATGGGTACGCTGAGGAGCAGGTCCGGGTCGCGCGCCTGGCGCTCCTGGACCAGCGCGCCCGTGCCGTGGAGGCGCTGGTTGGCGACGGTGACGACGACGCGAAGAAGCTGCGGCACAGGTAAAAGACCGAGCGGGAACAGCTGCGCCTGGAGAGGCTCGACGCCAAACCGTTCAAGGCCCGCCTCCGCACGGCCGGCGACAAGGAGGCCAAGTTGGAGACCAGCATCGCGAAGGTTAAGGGCCGCGTGGAGGAGCTGCGCAACCAAGCCCAGCAGCTGCTCGATGAGGCCATCAAGCAGGAGAAAGTCGTGGATGACCAGTCTCGCGAGCCGGTGGAGCTCCAGCAGCAGCGACACCAACTCCTGGAAACGGCTCCTGGGCCGCCCGAGGCGCGCGGTCATGGTCGCGCCCCCAGCGTCGAGGAGTCAGCCAAGCAGCTGGAGGCCCTCATGCACGTTTCGCACGCAGGCGCAGCAGATGGTCCAAGGCCTGCGCCAGGCGGAGCTGACGGCGCGAGAGCGGCAGCGCCAGCAGGCGGCCGCGGCCGCGCAGGAACCCGGCGCGACAGCACAACAGGCCCCAGGTGGACAGGAGGTCCCCGTCCCTATGGAGGACGACCTGGGCTTTGATGCGCAAGGCGTGGGGTAGCTTCGCGCCCGCCTGGACAAATCGGCCACGCCGTGCCGTCGACGGAGACGGAGGTCCGAGCAGCAGCAAAGCGGGTCATGGAGGCTGCCCTGGAGACCGCCCGCGTGTTCAGGAGGCCGCGCCCAGCGGCTTCGGCCGGCGGTGCAGCTGGAGATGGGGCGTGAATTCCCCATCATGGCGGCGCAACGGTGAACGCCAGCAGTCATGGGCCGCTGCTGGAGCACCTCACCACTTGATGGTCCAATTCCGCAGATCATGGGGGCCCAGGAGCACCACGTGATCGAGCCCAAGTTGGGCGAGACTCAGGCCTCTGCCCAGGACCTGGGCTGGAGGGGGGTCTGGGCCCCCTGCGGTCGCCACAGGTGCGGCCAATGGCAGTGTGGGAAGCGAAGCGTAGCGGTGTCGGCACCGTCGCGCGTCCTCATCACTCACCCTCCTGGATTCGATACTCCGTTTCTTGAGCCAGGCCGCGCGGTGGCGGCACACGTGCGCGCGGCGCGCAAGGGTGGATTCATCTGCGCAGCAGTCTACTTGCGCACGCTCGAGGGCCTCTCCCCAGAGAACTTGGGGATCCGATGATGGAAGGTGACCAAGCACCTCAAGGCGTCAATGGCATGGGGCTGGACTGGGTGGTGCTGGGTGACTTCAGACGGCCCCGGCGGCGCTGTTCGGGCAGGGTTGGTTACGCCTCGTGGGGGGCCGATGCGTTGCGCGCATGGCTGCTACGTGCCGCGTCGCCAAGCCAGGGTCGACCATCGATTTCTTCGTGGCGTCGCGCCACTTCGCGCCCAGACTCCCCGACATTCCCGGGGTGGACAACCCCGCCAAGCTGTGGCCGCATGCGCCTGTGACGCCGGCACTGCGACATGCGTGGGTTTGGAAGCTGCTTGAACCCAAGCAATTGCAGGCGGTGCCCCCGGCGCGTGGGCTGCGCGCGATTTCCGCGGGCCTCCTGGGCAGAGGTCTTCCAGTCGGCGGCGCGCGCGGACCAGCTCGCGGCGGCGCGGGCCCCGGTGCTGCGGCGCGTCGCCCACGAGTAACTGGGCGCCTGGGCGGGCGCGACATCGTAGATCCGCGAGAGCAGAGCCCCTATCACTAGCTGCAGCGGGGGCCACGACGACGACGGCCGCCGCGCGGAGCCAATGTCACAACTTGGATTGCTGTTGTTGGCCGCGGTCCACGAGTACCTGATGGCTACTGCGCAGCGGCTGCGAGCATTGTCTGAGCCCGACGCCAGCGCGCAGGGCCAGGTATCTCCTCGGACTCTTTACCGAGCCCAGGCCTCAGCCCCTCCGCGGGCGCCGACAAGGGGAGGGGTCCGAGCACCTGTGAATGGCCTCCGCGGGCCCCGCGGGAGAGTGTGACAGGTCATGATTGCGCGCGCCAGAACCTGCGCGCCGACTCCCCCGCACATAGGGCGAAGCAGCGGGCCTTGCAGGAGGAAACATTCAAGGGCTGGGCCGCTGCAGCGTGCCAGCTCGACGGCTACGCGCGCGAGATCCGGCTCTCCACCGGGGTCTTAAGCCAGCTCGACCTTACACATCGGCAGTTCCACGAGCTGGGGCCGGGCATGCTCGCGCATGCAGCCCGACTGTCGCACCCTCTGGGGGGGCACTCGCGCGCGCGCGGTGCCCAGCAGCAGCGGGCAGGAGAGTTGCCGCCCCAGAAATCGCGGCGGTCTCGGGCCCAGGCAAAGCAAGCTTCGCACATCGCACCAGCGAGCTGCGAGCGCATGAAGAGGTCGCACCCGATGCCAACCAGACGGGGCGACCCGACGAGGCCGCCGACGCGGAGATGACCACGTGGCAGAGGATCTGGGGCACCAACCAGTTGACCTTTCGCGAGCGGCCCGCGCAGTGCGATGCCTGGGAACCGCTGCCTGCCATCGCCTCTAATCGCCTCCTCGGCGCATTTCGCAGCTTCGCGGCGAGTTCAGCCCGCGAGCCCTCGCGGCTGGTGCCCCGGTCGCTGGGCCAGCTCTCGGACGAGGCGCTCGTCGTTCTGGGAGTCCTCTGCGAACGCTGCAGGGCTTTTGGCTTTTGGGCGTCTGGCCTGAGCGACGCCTGGTCTGTGAACTTGTCCGGTTGCCCATAGAGGGAGGCGCCGCCAGGTTGACCGGCCCCCGCACCTCCCTCCTGCGCGCGTGGTCTCGGGCGCGCCGCCCGTTGTCCAAGCGCCGGAAAGCCCGCGCGCAATGCCGACAGATCTGGGGGCTGAGATCGGGGCGGAGCGCCAGCGACTGCGCATTTAACCACGGCATCTCCTCCGGGATCGGTCGACCCCGGGGCCGGCCTCCAGCGCGGTCACCGCCGACCTCTAGAAGTGCTTCGAGACGATCGATCCCGCCAGCGTGTTGCGCGAGGCCCACCTCGTCGGGTACCCACAGAGGCTCATGTGAATGCTCCTGCAGGACTTCCCACCCCGCGCATCTTGCGGCCTTTTGACAGCGTGTCCCACGAGGTCTTCAGCCTCTTGGGGGCCATCGCGGGCTGCTCGCGCGCGATCCCGGCCTTCAGCGTCCTCATCGCCCGAGCGCTGCGCAGAGCGGCTCAACTGGATGCCCCCGCCATCTTGCGGTCGTCGGTGGACGACGCGACGCTGCGCTGGACGGGCCAGCCCGGCCCAGGCGCCCGCGCCCTGGCCCAGGCCGCGGAGTTTTTCTTCCAGGACATGAAGGCCTTCCACCTCCACGTGCAGTTGTCCAAGTTGGGCTTCGCGGCCACCGACCGGAAGGTCGCGCGGATCTTCCATGGAGAGGCGCGGGCGCTGCGGGTCCCCGGGAATGCGCGGGCCCGAAACCTGGGCCATGAAATATTCGGGGGCGCGGCTCTAAACCGCGGGGCTCGCCCTGGCCGCGGGGCGCGGCGCTGGCGTCGGCGGCGTCGTCGAGCGCAGGCTGAAGGAAATCCGCACAGCGGCGGGGGCGCTGGCAGGGCATCGCCCGTCTCCAGCTGATTCACGGGCGCGCCCGCGACGCAGCTTTCGCCCAAGTGCGATCCGATGTTTGCCATCACCACCGAGCTCGTGATTCGATGTGCCGGCCGGTGGCGGCAGGGCCGGGCCAGCCCATCGGATGTGCAGCGCTCTTGGGGCCGCGCCCATGGCGAACTGCAGCAGGGCCCATCCTGGGCGCGCGCGCGCGAGGGTCCATGGCTGCGGCGTGCCTTGCCATCCGGCGGGTCAACTGGACGACGTGGACAGCCAATTTGCTGGTCGACAACCAAGGTTGCGCTTTCTCCATGATGGAGACGGCTCCGGGGCTCCGGGAGACATCCAGGACGCCCTCCGCCGGAGCATCCGACGCCAGCAGCGCGGGCAGCTGACCCAGAGGCGAATGGTGAGCTGCTCTGGCCGCGGACTATCGACGCGCGCCTCTGGGGCCCGCGCGGGGTGAATGGGGCGAAGGCACAGGGCGCGCTTCAGCGCCTCTGGGCAGCAGGCATGCGGCCGCGGGCCAGGAAGTTTGCCCACGGCATGGTGCCCGCGTGCATCTGACAGGCGTGTGGGACATCGGCGGTGCGCCTGTTGTGGCCTGGAACGCGCGAGTGCATCTACACGTGCGGCTCGTTCCAGGGCCAATGGTTTCGAGGATGCGCGCCAGCGCGGCTGGGCGATCGCGCGCGTCGACGCACGGGGCTGGCCAGCGCGGGCCCAGTTCGGCACTCTTTCTGGGCGGCGGCAGACCGCGGGACGAGCAGCGCGGCGCGCTGGCCTCCAGGCCCTGGGGGCCAACCCCAACCTTACCTCCCTCGTCACTGACTTGGAGGGCTTCACTGAGGAGGGTAACGCGTGGGACCCCCGGGCGGCGGGCTCCAGCGGCCATCGCGCTAGGTTATGGAGGGATATCTTCAACGCGGTGCAGGCGCGAAGGCCGCCGGCCTTTCTCTGGCGCCCTGCGCGCAGGACGATGGAGGATCTCATGGGGCGCGTGGACATCGACCCGATGCACTGGATAGGCAATTGCTGAGCTGATTGGTTCGCGCGGCTGGGCGCCGGCTCGGTCGCCGTCTCCCCAGGCTTCGCAAATTGACGCGCCAGCGCCGCGTGGGCGACGCTATCAGCATAGCGAAGTTCATGGCTTGGGGAGTCTGCCGTATTTCTGAGACCCAGTTTTGGGAACCTCAGGAGCACGAGCCGAAGCTGCCGCCTCGGGCCAGGGCTGCCCGAACTCAGCCGCAGGTCAGCATCATGCTGCGTGACTGCGATGAAGAACGGCATCATCCGCCGCGTGATTTGCAACTCCACGGCGGCCACCTACGAGGGCAAGCGCCGGCTCGACTGCCAGCCCTGCAGGGCCACGGCGCCTTCCCGTTAGCAGGCGGCTGCAGCGCGCAGACTCGGCGTGGAGACGAATCCATCGGAGATGTTCGGCGGCGGCCAAGTCGGGGGCGATGACCAGAGAGAGGTTCCACGGCGTAAGGTGGCATGCCTTTTGGAGGCCGCTCGGGGGACCTGGCGCGGCGCCCGCAGTGGGCGCCTCTGCTCCACTGTTGGGCGAGAGCGCCGGGCGGCTTGCGCCGGGTGCGTTCGCCCACGAGGCGCCGCTAGATGCAATCAATGGGCAGCGAGCCCCTAACCCGCGGTCGGGCCTGAGGGCAGGGCGGCTCGCGCCGGGCGCGCTTGCCCAGGTCGCGATCGACGCCTCCTTGGAGGCAGCGGTCTCTGGGGACTCTGTGGGCGTCGGCAACGGCGTCGCCCAGGCCATTGCCCGGCTGACTGAGGAGCTCGCGGACTACGAACTGTTGCGCGTGATGCTCATGGAGGCGGCAGGCCCCGTAACGGACTGGACGCCCGAGCGCGAGGCGCTCCCCGAGGCGGAGCAGGCTATGGCGTCCGCGGCGCACCCCCTGCGCAGTGCTGTCTGTAGGTGATGGTGATGGCGGGGCAGGCGGGGGCGGCGCCAGCTGGGGTGATTATGCTGCCGACGTCAGCGCTGGCCACGGCATGGAGGTGCCAGCGCTGGCTGGGGCGCTGGCTGCCATGGCCGCCGTGGCTGCGGCTGGGCATGCTCCGGCATCTCGGAGTCGCGTCGGCAGGAAACGGTTACCAGTGGCGGATGATGCTGACGGAGCTGCCGCGAAACCCTCAAGCCGGCGGGCCGAGGCGCGAGACGGCGCGGCGGTCTCCCCAGAGCTCCCCTGCTTTAGCGGAGTGGCTGCGAGGGTGACGGCGCGCCAGTTTGAGGAGGTGCCAGCCGAGGATGGCACTGGTGAGAACGAGGGGCTGGACGTTGTCGCGCCTGCTCTTCCCTCCTTCTCCCGCAGCCTCCCCAGTGGTCCTCAGGATCTTGCGTTAAGATCCCTGATCTTGTTGTGTTTTTGGGATCTTGCGTCAAGAGCCCCAACGCAATGAAATTTCAGGTTTTTGCTTATTAAGCACGCGCGCATGGAATTCATGTGCCCCCAACAAGAAAATGTAACACACCAGCCAGCGGAGTACCGCAAGCCTATCAAACAACCCTATAACAACCCATCGAGATAAGAGGATCGGCAAAATGATTCCCTCATGGTCACCATCACCAACATAACCACCAACATCTCCCTCATCATTTAGATATGTTTTGGTTGGCAAGGCAAACAGTACCGAAACGTCGACCAGTGCCTACGATGACATCCACGCAGAAATCACACATTCTGCGACATCGACACACGTCAGCTGGGACGCGCCGAATCTAAAAACTAAACTCTGGGGTTGCCTAAAAAAATGGCCAGGGCGTCTTTCCAAGCGACAGAAAAAGCATGGCACCCTTTCCTTATAATTGGTGGCGGACCCGCTTCGAAGCGCACCATTGAATAAAAAACTCTTCGGCATATCATCCCAAGTTTGACGTCTCATCCATAATCATACCCATGTTCGTGTTGTGTCTTGTTTCTCGTCCTCCTCTTCCTCCTCCGCCTCCGCCTCCTCCTCCCGCATCCTCCTCCTCCTCCTCCTCCTCCTCCTCCTCCTTCTCCTCCCCCACCCACTACCTTCGTCAAACTGTCATGGGCGGTGCGCCGAGGAGCAATTCATCGGCAAAACGCGACTGCGCTATCGCTCGGGCGCTGGAAGGGTGTGTGTGTATATATATATATATATATATAGAGACAGGAATACCGATAACGATGTTCGTGTGCGTTTGCGTGCGTGCGTGCGTGAGTGCGTGGGAGAGAGAGAGAGAGAGAGAGAGAGAGAGAGAGATTGTGTGCGTGTGTGTGTGTGTGTGTTTGCATGTGCGTTGTTAGGTCGTCCGTGAAATGCAGACGAGAGAGGTTCCCCTCAGCAACCCGATCGCGAACTCATGTGAAACGTCAGAGTGCCGCGCGCACTGGCACGCAAAAGCAACACGTGCGCCTTTATGCAAACATGCGTTGTGCTGCACTTGGGTGAAAAGGGACACCCTTGCAGAGGGTGAATGATGAACGGGCGGGGCCACTCGAAATCATCATCACTGCGCCTTGGCGGAACGGAACACAAACCGACACCGCGTGCGCGTGACGCGTCTGACACCGCATCCAACAGCTAGGATCTTGCACGCAACGCAGGGCGTGCCGATAGAAAAGCATAAACCCGTTGCAGCCCCCCCCCTCCGCGTCAACTCCTCAATCCTGCCTACGCTCCTCCGCCTTCTCCCCCCCCCCCCGTGTTCCCACTCCGTGTCGGTTTTCGTGAGCCCCGTCATCCCCCTCTGTATGCCTCATCGTATCTCGTTCACCAAATCTGATCCCACACACCCGCTACCACACACTGAACATCATATGTGTTTCACTGTTGTCTCTTCCACGTGCCTCACATGCCGCACGTGCTTCGTTTTCAAATTGTTACCCCCGACCCGTCGTTATCCTTACACCCCCGCAATCCTCGGCTATCTTACGTTCCTTATGTGTGTTCTTGTCACCGTGTTTGAGCCGACGTCCACTGGCAATGCATAACATCCCTCATCCACCTCATTACGTGCCTGCCATAGTGGGCGCAACGGTAAGGAACGCGAAATCGATGGAACGGCCAGGGACCTGAATTATGAAACAATGTCACTGATAAAACACTCGACGCATCAGATGCGCTTGCGTTGCGCTCCGAACTCATCGGCGGTGCAATCGATCGAACTCGCATCAATGGAACGATGGTGAGGCGCATGATGAGGATGGGTGGGGCCAGATGAGGAGGTTGAGTAGAATGACGAGTCACAACACAGTGCTGTTGCATTCGCACCAGTTCTCGCGAGTACAGCCCCGAGCAGCGCCTATCGAAAAGATGCGCCAAACGCTGCATCTAATCAGCGCCATCAGCGGCAGCTGCCTGCACAGAACTGCCCGCCGACCCCGAACCGAACAGGGTCGTCTGCTCAGAGACGTCCGCACTCAGCATGGCAATCGCCTTTGCCAGGTCGTCAGGGTATTTCTGCGATCCGTGCGCGTGATCCGAAGCCGTCAGCCCACCCCCAGAACCCTTAGTCAACGGGACAGCAGACTCACCACGCAATGCCAGCGATTGGTTCCCGTCCTTCTTGCTGCGAGCAAGGTAGGTCTCAGCTTTCTCCTGGGCGGGAAACTGAATTATTGCAGATGTAGGAAGTTGCCATAACACCACGGAACATCGACATTGGATCGAGAACGATTAGATTCAAATTCTGTGTATATCAAACCTAGTCAAAGCATAACGTGCGTTACACAGATGTGTACTCAATATATGGGAGAGGGAGACGGGGCGGATGTGGTGGTGGAGTCGCACGAGCAATATGAACGATTGCATCCGAAATCTCCTTGGGCAGCGTGACGTAAATCTCAAGCTGTTTATGAAAGGGCGCGCCAAACGCAGACGACCAAGTGAGTACCCTGTGAGATCTCGTAAGCACCAGCGCCTCTGCAAATGGGTGAAACTGATACAGGAGGCTGTTGATGGGCTGCTCGATGCACGCGTACACTCCACGCGTATAGCACAAATACCACAGAAAGGACCTGAGCTCGCCGGTGGTTTGAACTCCCATGGCCCAACGCGGTTCCAACGCGTTCCAACGCGTTCCAACGCGGTTCCAATGCGTTCCAACGCGTTTCCAACGCGTGCGTTGGAACGCATTGGAAACCAATGTGTTCAATGTATAGATATATACAGGTAATATAGAGAACGACGTATTTGACGAAAGCGAGCCATCACCCCCTATGGATAACCAACGCGCTCCAACGCGTGCGTTGGAAACGCGATGGAACGCGTTGGAAATCCATCGTGGGTGAGATGTGTTCGCCGTTTTCGATCTTCTGGTGTTGAAACCTTTACACAGGTATGCCATCGCTCCTAAATGTAAACTTCCACTCCTCCTCATAATCATCCATCTCGTCTCCATTCGGATTGTTGTGGCATGTGTGTAAGGTGTGCGTTATTGGGGTGTGAGGGTCAGACGATTCACGAGATAAAGACATTCGACTCTGGGGCGGGGTGATTAATGGGTGCGGGTCCACTGATCAATCACGCACGTCCAGAGCATGCACGGGCAACTTTTGACTTAACCCCTGATCTCAACACCGATCACTCGATGCACACTGAGGCACGGACAAGATAACAGCGCACGAGTTAGCTTCCTGCACGGGTCCTAGCTCCTCGTCCCCAAGAAAGCAATTGTCCGCGCTGCGCTTGTACGTGCCTCGGGACAGCCACACCAACCAAGTGCGGCACTCTGGAGACGCCCACATCGTGCCCTTTGGAACGATCTCGTACACGCAATAGATTGCGTACAGCAGTCCACAAAGAGTAAGGACGCACTGGCAAGGTTCATCAGTCCTCTCAATCGTTCTCGTGTCAACGCCGAAAGTATCCTGAGCGTGCTTTGCACTCGCGCCCTCACCAGAAAAGAGTAGGACAAGAACAGCTGTGCGTTCCACATTCCATTGTGAAGCAACTCCCAATGCGATCGGCAACAATTCAAAGACAGTGAGTGGTTCCACACATCCAGATCGGGCAAGCGCATCACGAGCCGCACACTGAATCCATGATGGCACTCTCGAGGTCCATGGCTTCTCCATGGTCGAAGTTCAACGAAGGATCTGCATCTTCGTATGTAGAGCTGATGTATGGATTGAGCCTGAGACACGCGATCAGGTTGAACGATAGATGGACTCGAATGTAAAATGTTGCCCGATGGGCTACCTCGGCAAACCCCCTGAGGACGGCGTTCAGAGACTCGTCCTTCCAACAACTGTACGCTGTCGGGTTCCCCAGAAACGGGATCCTGGGACATTTTTTGCATAATTATGGGCTGAGATGAACACTTGGCGCCTCTATCCTAAATCCTTACCACAACTTTCGGGTTTACCCCTGCGAGCCACCCTCTTGTCAATCTTCATCTCCATCACGTGTTCCCTCCCTTCCCCAAGTTCCTTCCCCTTTCCCAATTGATGTTCGTTCCTCTCATCTCTCATACCAGGCATTAGCATCAGCCCCCTCACTCTTAATCCGTACACCAACCTCCCCCTATATCATCCTCGATCCCCCAATTAGGTAACAGTAGTTAGCCTGCGTATGCATGCCCCCATGTGAAAAATGGATCCTCCTTGCCAGTTCGTACATGAAGTGGTGCTTGGGGACCATCGAAATCCTAGCTGCCTTGCTTTGGGTAAGGGCGACCTTCATGTTGTGGAATATATTGTTAAACTGCTCCTGCGTCGGTACCACTGGCGATGTCCTCAGGAGCTCGAGATAATCGGTTAGGGCTGCGCCAACTCTGGACAATTCTGTGAAGTATGGCACGCGCTGTCCATGCCGCCCCAGAACATCGCACTCATAGAGTAGTACAACTCCACTTTCATGACCTTTCAACTTTACTGGGCACCCAGGGTGGCACATCTCAGCTGTGTCCGTAGAGTCTTTTCTGTCCCCTAGCATCGCCAATGTGAGGTCACCAATTCTGTGGGATGGTTCCAGGTTAATTCTCGATTGCCATTGGAGAAAATCTGATCTAAGATGTTTAACTGCAAGATCCAGTCGGCCATCTAACGTTGAAGAGCGGACCTTAAACGGATTATTCAAGATGATCCGCCAAAGCACAGCCCCAATGAACCTCTGCACAGGACCCATGTAAACAGTACGCAGACTATCGACTGTTAAGTTCTCCACACGAATGCCAGTGCCCTCGTCAAAGATCGGGTTTGCATGAACCACAGGGTCCACAAGCTTTTTGTTCGAACCTGGTTCAAACCTAGCTCTCCAGAAAACACATTGAACCCCGTCATCTGGAATCTGGGATTTCGCAAATGTATCGGGGTCGGGCATTCCCTCGAACGGCTCCAAGCGATCGCCTGCCAGAAGACCGAAACGCGGAACATCGGCTCGCAGCGTCCTCCCCCAGAACCCTCTCCCTTCCATTGGAACCAAACCACCCGACTCAATAATAAGACGCTTCTCATCTTCAGATGCAACAATTACTTGCTTACAGTGGCTGGCAATATTGGCCGTATACATATCGTGTGTTTTTGAAGGCCATGGACAGTGGTCAACTCTGCAATCGTGGTACCGCTCGTGGCAGGAGCTAAGATCGGGTTTGCATGAACCACAGGGTCCACAAGCTTTTTGTTCGAACCTGGTTCAAACCTCCCCTAACAACAAGTAAAGACAACAAAAAAAAAAAACAACAAAAAAAAATATAGAACCATAAAACGAAAAAGGGGAACAAAAAACTCAAACAAATCCAATATAAAAAAGAACCTAACAATTTCAGAGAAGCCCGACCCGACCAACCCCATACCTCGCACGGGGCCCCCATCCCACACTAACCACGTGTCTCCCAACCGCCCTCACTCCTAACCTCCCCAGCACCACCACCCCGACCGCTGCTACTACTCCCGAGCCCCACCCCCTACCCCGCCCCCCCCACCACCACCCCCCACTTAAAACCGCTCTCCAGAAAACACATTGAACCCCGTCATCTGGAATCTGGGATTTCGCAAATGTATCGGGGTCGGGCATTCCCTCGAACGGCTCCAAGCGATCGCCTGCCAGAAGACCGAAACGCGGAACATCGGCTCGCAGCGTCCTCCCCCAGAACCCTCTCCCTTCCATTGGAACCAAACCACCCGACTCAATAATAAGACGCTTCTCATCTTCAGATGCAACAATTACTTGCTTACAGTGGCTGGCAATACTGGCCGTATTCATATCGTGTGTTTTTGAAGGCCATGGACAGTGGTCAACTCTGCAATCGTGGTACCGCTCGTGGCAGGAGCTAGCGGTGCACTCACAAAAGGGGCACATATTGTATTCTGACGAAACCGACGGGAAACCAAATGTGTGTGATAACTCAGCCAAATCCCCTTTCAGCCAAATAACTGCTGCTCTGAACCCTAGCTCTACCCCTTTAATTTTTATGATGTCTAGCAATGGGTCGGCATCGCCAAATGGCGTGTCGTCATATCGCCGATCAAACCTGCGCCCTTCGGACAATTGCGACAACTGCCACGACAAACAGTTCAGCATCGGGAATATTGAATCCCACCCCCGACAGCCACACCTACACGTTTCTAGTTCTCGAAGGCAGCCGAAGTAGTATCGTTTGGACGTCATCAAGTTTATAAGCCACACCCCGCTGATGCTATCAGCCCTGCCAGCAACGTTGGAAGAGTATCGAACCCCGTCGATAAACAACGCAAGTGGCAGTGGGTCGGCCTGTCCATTTGCGCGCGCATCCAGAGTCACGGGATGTTGGTGGTACACTGCTGGCCACGTTCGCTCTGCAATCGTACCAATCATGCTGGAATCATTTTGCACATCATTATACACGAACTCGTGCAGAGCAGCAAATGGCACAGTCTGATATGTACGGCCTAGGCTGTGGCGGTCAACCACTGGAATGTTTTCCCAAATCATAGGGCCAGCCTTAGGTAATGCTGAATCTAACTTCCGTTGATATTTACCGCTCTGTTTACCTGGTTCCAGCGCGTAGCGAGCCCAGTCAACCCCGAGAACCCCTGCATCCTTACAATAGTGAGCACACACGCAGAAATCTTGCGCAGTTATTTTACCACACACTTTAAGCGACAGCAAGTGCTTGAGCAAATGAGAGCCAGCATCCCTCCAGCGTTGCCGCTGGATCTCGGCCTCCACATTCAAATATGCAGACATGTCATGTGTCCTTCGTCGGGAACGGTTAGGGGATAGCGCCAAGAGTTGGCTTGAGGTGAAACTTGCTCCTACTGAACGGCAGAGCACAACATGCCATGTCGATAGGGCCCCCATGCTACCCACATGCCGCACGACACGCCATCTCACGAGCCCGCTGTCCCTGACGAGTGACACTCGTGTAGGATTCACATGACCTGTTACTGCTACCCCTAATGTTATAGTGATACCCCACCCGCCCGCCTTATTCAACACAAGGACGATCGCCGAACACATACTTTGGACGTTGGCACCTCGAAATCACCAATGCAAACTCATCTGAGGTGCTAACAATGCATTACAATGCAGCGCGCGTGCAAATTCATATCTTCTGAAGGCGGCCGATGCCCTCCACCGGCTTCCAACGCGTTTCCAACGGCGTTCCAACGGCGTTCCAACGGCGTTCCAACGGCGTTCCAACGGCTTCCAACGGCTTCCAACGCTGTTCCAACGCTGCTCCAATGCTATGGTTTTGTGAGGATGTCTCAGGCGATTGCTTGAATTCTTACAACTTCCAACGGTCGTCCAACGGCGTTCCAACGCTGGCGTTTCCAACGGTCTTCCAACGGTCTTCCAACGGTCGTCCAACGGTCTTCCAACGGTGACCCGCCAGGTTTTCCAAGCAAATCCACAGGGGAGCGTGTCTCGCATTGTTTTTTTACAATTTTCCAGCATGCGTCGTTACATCAAGTACCAGGAAGCACACGCACCCAATACTTCCACTGTGGGTGGTGGGAATCGCCGCTGCAGACAGTTGAGCGACCATCTTCCAAGCGAAACCGACGTCAAGGCATGAGCTTAACCATACATGTGCCCACCTCCACCCACCCGCACTATGTAGCAGCAAGAACGCCTGTGTAGTTTGCAGGCGGAAACACGCTCCCTAAAGGCCGCAACCTCTGACGCGCAGGGTTGAACCTCGCGTGCAGTCAAAAGATGCCTCATGCGCGCAAGTGGCGGTCACGCGTCTCCCCACACGAGAAACGTGACCTGCTGCGTCCAACGGTAGCACCTACGATGCCTTCATGCGCTGCATCCTCAACTCCGCCTGGTCGTTCATCATCTGCATGTGGTCCTGGATCTTGAGGATGGGAGCGTCGAGCTGGCAGCAGAAGTTCTCGAGGTTGGCGTTGAAGCTATCCTCGTTGCCCTCGTGGAGCTCGGACTTCTTGAAGAGTGCGAAGTTCGTCGCCTTGATGAAGCGCTCGTTGAAGCCACCCGTCCCTGGTGCAAGCAGGGCCGCGAACATCTCCTTGAAGATCTTGTTGTCATCGGCTGCCCATGTGCCCCACTTGGCCTCCTTGTCGTCTTCGATCTCTTTCACGAACGCTCCGCAGTTCATCAAGAGGCACGCATAGCTGTTTTTCATTTGTTTGGCCTTTGCTTCGGTGTTGCCTTTCAGTGCAGCGTATCCGCGAGGCCTGCTGGTGACCCCTGGCTTGGTCTTGGCCTTGGCCTTCGCCTTGGCCTTCGGCTGGGCGCCATCGCCGACGGCCGCCTCCTGGCCCCCGGTGGTCGCGTCGATCTCGCGCTTGCGGCGGAGGCTGCGTTTACCAAGCTGGTCAGCTGCTGCAGCACCGCCCCCCTGGCCGTGTCCAGGAGGATCTGCCTTCTGGGGCGTCTCGCCGCCCTGATGCAAGTGACCCCTCAAACGTACAACATCCCGACCTCTCACATACCTTCCCTCCCCCACCCTCCGAGTGGAGGGCAGGGGAGTAGAACTGGACGAGGAGGACATGGAGGCGGAGGAACGACAGGATACGTTGATCCGAATCCGTCCTCGAGCGCGGCCTGCTTCTTGGTCGTCTGGTCGAAGAACCACTTCAACTGCAGCTGCCAGTGCTTCATGGCGCCGTCCTCGCCCTCGTCCACGGAGTAGTGCCACCGCACGCGCTTCGTGAACGAGTGCAGCTGGAAGTAGCTCGTGCCAGCTTGCAAACAGCTCAGGGCGTTCTCGATCGCAGCAGCCATCCCTTCCTCGCCGCCGCCCTCCAACCAAGCGATCCTCCCTAAAGGGAGGAACTGCCTTTGAACAAAATAACTGCAACCCAATCCGATCGGGCGCTGTCCTTGGCGCGCAACGGGCGCACGCGTAAGGGCCTGGCCAATGCGATCGGGCATTGTCCCGACACTTTCGCGCGCACCCGTCGTGCGCCAAAGAAAAACGCATCAATTGGGTTGGAGGTATTTTATCATTCCTCGTGCCGCTTGGTGACGTCCTTCTTCCACTGAGAGGTCGTCTCCTGCCTGCTCTGCTGGTACTTGTCGTACTCGTCGCTGGCCCATTTCATCCTGAACTCCTCCTTCGCACGTGGGCCCTTGCAGCTAGTGTAGTCGGCCCGCAAGCTCTCGTTGTTGTCGACTGCCCGTTGCCAACGGCCTGCAATCGCATGCACTTTTCCAGTCGTAGGGACTTGGAAGCCCCGA
>CAUYUJ010021570.1:467919-528964 GCA_963575745.1 Prorocentrum cordatum | reverse complement strand
CCCGGAAATGGTGCCGGAGGCCGCTCTGGGCTCCTCTGGGCACCTCCCCCGGGGCCGGTTGTGTGAGGATGTCTCAAGCGAGGGCGCCGGTTTGGGATTCGTCGGCGGATCCAGCGGATCTGTCCGGAAACGGTGCCGGAAGCCGCTCTGGGCTCCTCTGGGCACCTCCCCCGGGGCCGGTTTTGTGAGGATGTCTCAAGCGAGGGCGCCGGTTTGGGATTCGTCGGCGGATCCAGCGGATCTGTCCGGAAACGGTGCCGGAGGCCGATCTGGGCTCCTCTGGGCACCGTTCCCGGGGCCAGTTTTGTGAGGATGTCTCAACCTTGAGCATCCAATACACCAATATATTGCAAACACCAATATATTAGGATTCTCTTAAAATTTCCTCCGTTCAGATTTTCTGTCAAAATTCGCACCCAAGAAAATCCCCCTAGATGAGGAACGTCGCCTTCTTTGGACCTTTTTTTTTCTTAGTCAGCGCAAGAGACGAACAACAGGCTGCCCCATAAACTTCGTCATGCGTGCTCTTGAAAACTCAGACGTGTTCGGAGCACCCCCTCTGCGCTTCCCAAACGCCGCAACGGACCCTCCAAAGTCTTCATCTCGGTAGTTCCAGTGCTTGGACGGTTGTCCTCCAGAAGAACATAATTCCAAAAATAAATGCAGCTTGGGTCTAATGCGAAATATGTTATCATGCGCCGTCGCCAAAGCAGTGAAGTGTTGAGCAAAACGCACAGAATGCTCCAGCATCGTGTCTTTCGTAAATGGGAAAGACCCTGCAAGCGCAGTGTAGCAGCGTGGTAAACTCTGCATGCAAAAATACATAGAAGACTCCACGGGGTCATTCCTGTCGCAGAACTGTTCCGCAAGTTCCATACCCCACGGTATTAGATGCCGAACCATACCAGCGCTACATCTGAGCTTGGGATAGCTGTTTGATTTGCCTTTCACAACCCCAATGCTCAAGTGAGGAAGCCTTTTCGGCGCGCCGTTCGGAGGTTGTCTATCGTAGAACCCCTGCATCATAAGGTGCATCTCTCGCATGCGCTGCTTCTGCGTGCCGCCTGGGACTTTCCTCTTGACGACGCAATACCAGATCAGAGAGCCCATAAAATCTGCAGCTACACCTAAATCCGCGCAGTGCAGCCAATCCAACATCAAAATTCGCACGCTGGCAAACGGAACCATCAACAAAGGGCATACTCGATGTCCAGAACCCAGGATGTTCATCAAAAGTTCTTGCCATGATCTGCGGTCCGTGCGCCTGGGCGCGTCGTGGCCGATCTCGGTAGAGACCGTGCGGGCATCGAAAACTTCGCTTTACCATCCTCCCCCTCCTGTTTTGCCTCTGCCTCCTCCGCCTGCTCCTCGGCTTGCCCACCCTCCTCGACGCCCCCGTCACTTGGCGCCTCGCCCTCCCCTCCTCCCCAGCGCATCGCTCCTCCCCCTCACATATGATTTCCCGTTGCGTGCCTCCTCGTCGTCGTCGTCGTCCTCCTCCTCCTCCTCCTCCTCTTCCTCCTCCTGCTCCTCCTCCTTGCCCTCCTCCTCCTCCTCCGCCCCTCCTCCTCCTCCTCCGTCTCCTCCTCCATCTCCTCCTCCTCCTCCTCCTCCTCCTCCTCCTCCCCCTCCCCCTCCTCCTCCTCCTCCTCCTTCTCCTCCTCCTCCTCCTCCTCCTCCTCCTCTTCCTCCTCCTCCTCCTCCTTCCTCCTATCCGTCTCGTGTTATTGATTTGCTTATGCGCGTTGCCATCCCTTTCCTCCGTTCCCCTCTCCCCCCCCCCCTTGCCTCCTCCAGCTAATGGTCCGCACTCCACCTCTCAACTCGCCCTGCTGGCCCCGCGCGCAGCGTTGATGGCCCTCCCCCGCTTCTTGGGCGAGCGCCCCCTAGCGACAGGGGATGGCCTTTGCAACGTCAGCGCGGGGGGCGCGCAACTTTCGCGTCGGGACCCCCCTCCTCAGGCAGCGCAGGGGGGGTGAGGCGTTGGGGCAGGGGTCGGTGGAGGCCGAACTGGGTTGGCTATGTGCTTTTCCCTGTGACCTCGGGCAGCTAGATCTTGCACTGGAAGCAGCACTCCGCGTCCTGCCACCCTGGCAGCTTCAGCACCTCCATGAACACCTTCCAGTCGCCCTTGATCTGGCAAACAACGCCCCTGAGAGGGAGTCGCCCTCTCTCGCTATGCTGTTTGGCCCTCCACTTGTCGCTCTTCCCGAAAGGCGATCCATCGTGTCTGCACGATGGCCACGTTTTGGTTGCGAGGTGCGCGAATGACCAGCGGACAATTTCAAAAATGTCATCCAGGGTGATTGGGGACAACTGGTTCTTCAGCAAGCATGCGATGGGCACGCGGAGGTTCGCGTAGCGCTCCTCTATGCCAGGCAACAGGAGCGAAACAATTTCAGCGGTCACGCTGCGGTCCCAGTTACAAGGCACACCGTCTTGCCAGATGCCGCATGGGACCGTGTCGGAGTCGCCGAGGGACGACGCTGCACTGTTGAACTGCTCCAGCGAAACGGGATCTAACCCAGACGTGCCAGTCATAACATCTGCGCGGCCGAAGAACGCCAAGCGATCCAAAATCTCGTGGGGCAGCATTAAATGCATTTTCTGCAGCTCCTCCACCTGCCTTTTAGTGTTCCACGCCCGCACGTCGCACACGCACAAGGGTGGCCAACCGTTCTTTCTGAAAATCTGGCGAAAGAAACGTGGAGCATTGCCCGGGTATTTTTCTGATGGTACTAAATCAGCAACGCCTGTGGCACCAGAGCGGTGGATGTCGTTTGCCAATTGGAGCCCCCTGGCGCCCGACACGATGTTGCGCGACACGAGGTCAGCGACATTCGCCCTCAGGCGTTTGTCTGCTGGCAGCGCGCGCCTGTCATAAGGCAGCGCGCGTTTGGACAGCATGCTGCGGCGACCTCTCTCGAGCCAAAAGCTACGGTCGTCCCTCGAGCCAAAAGCTACGGACGTATCTTGCGCACTGGCGCGCCCTACAACAGGGCCACCCCTGCAGGAGAGGGGCGACGAGAAGATGCGAAGGTTCCCCTCGAGAAGGGGTCGCGCTGGATACCGGGCGAGGCGGCGAAAGGGGGGTGGAACAGCAGAGGGAGAAAAGGAGAGAACGATATATATATATATATAGAGAGAGAGAGAGAGAGAGAGAGAGAGAGAGAGAGAGAGAGATGGAGAGAGAACAGACGAACGTGAGTGAGAGCGAGAAGCAACGAACGGACAGACAGACAGACAGACAGACAGGAAACAGACAGACAGACAGACAGAGATAGGCAGAGACAGACAGGGGCAGACAGACAGAGAGCCCCTATCAAGGCACGCGCGCATTTTTTCTTGTTGGAGCGTCGCCTTGCGCCTCCATCTCTAGCGTCTGCGCGCCGAGGGAATGATATGGATGTAACTCAGGGGGCTACGAACATGATATGGAAACGCCACTCACTCCACGTAGCGCGAGAACCTCTTGACCGCCAGTTTGATGCCGTCCAGGTGGTGCTCTGCGGTGGACTGCATGGCTGCGAGATCCTTGTTCAGATTGGCATAATCATCTTTCTTCTCGTTCGTCTCGTGAGTGATTCCCGTCTTCTCGATCAGGAGCTCCACCGCCTCCTCGTGATCAGTCGCGCTCTTGAGGGTCTTGTCAGCCTCCTTTGCCAGGTGTCATATTGGCCTTTGTCACTGTCCTTGGCAGTCTTGGCGTGATTGTGGAGCTTCGCGCGGAGCGCCTTCAGCTTCTTCATCCCAGCCTGGTACTTCGACAGGGTAGACCTAAGCGCAAGAAGAGGGAGGGGGGGAGCGTCTGCGAGGGGAGTGAGCAGGAAGACGAGGGAGAGGAGAGATTGCTGAGGCGATGGCGTGATCGAATCCTTGTTCGCCTGGACGTTCGGCCACAGCGGGTTCTCCAGCTTCACTGGGTTCGCGCTCGCACTGCTGCTGCCGCTGCGCAGCTCCCCCATCCTGGCTGCTGCCCATTCCAGCGCTTTTGCCGACTTGACGTTTCCCTCGCCCGTAAACTTTTTCTTGTCAGACGTCTCCAAGTTGTCCGCAGACATCTGTGGGAAAATGAAATAGAACTCGTGCCACAATATGCGGTCCTTCTTGTCGTACTTCACTGGAAACGCCTCCTTCGTATTGTACGTCTGCGAATTATCCTCCCACCACTCCTGGACGAACTCGAGAGCCAGCTTATGATCCTTAAAATCTGACAGTGAAAGGTTCTGTTCTTTCAAAGCTTGCGGAACTGTGACGTGCCCCTTCTTGGCCCATTCCTTATGTTTTTCTGCATTTTCGCATTCTTCGTGAAACGTATGCACCCAGTCCAAGTTCTTGCTCTTATCCTTCTGGAAGCTCTCCAAGAACATCTTGCGCTCTGAAGGGCTCTTGCAACTCGACCAAACTGCCTGCGCTCCGCTGCCTTCTTCTGCAAATCTGCATCAGTGCCCGAGGAATTGTACTTGAGCCAGTTGCGCATCTTTGTGGCCTCCTTCGGGTCGACCCCCTCCCCCTTAGAAGCCTTGCATCTCTTAGGAGCGGGGCCAGAGTCGTCGCCTTTCTTCCCGCACACCATCGACGAACAAAGAATCATCATCGGCACGACATACGCGAAGCAAGAAACCGCGGCGGGAGGAGGCATGCTGTCGAACCGTACAAGGATCCAACACTCGCAAATGTAAATATGACAATCAGCGCGCCGAGAACAAGCGGACCTTGAGCCGAAAAGCACTTGCGGGATGCATGCTGCCCCCTCCCCCCTTTGGCCCTACCTGCCTCCTTCCTCGTCGGTCCTTCCTTGCCGTAGCGCCCTGATCCACATAAATCCGCCATGCTCATCCTGCCCCCCAGAAAGCCCCTACAGTAGGGGCACGAACCAAGAGGACAATGAGATCTAGGCTAGATACCCCTATCAAGGGGTGATCACGGACTGCGAGCGAATGGTAAGCATTTGCACTGCCGCTATTAAGCTGATCAGAGTGTAGGGTCAGAAGCCCCGTGGTCAAACCACCAGTCTTTGTTCGGAAGTGTTGGTTTCATCAGGCAACGCAAAGTGAACCAATCTGCCGCTAGAAAGCGGGCAATCTCGTTTCTGAAATTCTATTAAATAGAATTTCTATTTAATAGAATGTGGGTTTTGCTTGATAGTTCCTTCAATTCTATTAAATAGAATTTCTATTTAATAGAATCGGGTGTGTCTTCTGTGGCCCAGCTGAGCGGGCTTCCAGTCGCAGCCAGCGTGCAACGACTGTCGTAGATATGGATGTGAAACCCACCGCGGGTCTCAGGCCCCCTTCGCGCCGCACACGAGGAAGTCGCCCTCTGGGAGGGGGGGGGGGGGGGGTGCGCAAGTGCAATGTGTGGGAGGGAGACAGATCCACTACAGAAGTGGTGACGGCTCTCAAGGAAAAGCATCGCGGTCCTAGTTCCCCTTGCGGCCGCCCTTCTTGCCGTCTTTCTTGCCCCCGCCCTTCTTCGCCTGGGCGCCCTCGTCTTTCTTCCGCTTCTCCTCCTCGTCTTTCTTCCGCTGGTCCTCCTCGCGTTTCTTCCGTTCCTCCTCCGCCTTCCGATCGGAATCCTCTTTCTGCTTCCTCTCGGCTTCTGCCCTCGCGTCGTCCTCTTCCTTCTTCTTCCTCTCTTCCGCTGCTGTGCGGGCCTGCTCTGCTCGCGGCAGTCTCCGCTCCTCTGCAGCCTTCCTGTCGTTCTCCTCTTTCTGCCGCCTCTCTGCGTCAGCCCTCTCCTGCTCCGCAGCCGCCGTGGCCATAGAAGCCGCCGTCGCCACCTCCAGCGGACTCGCAGTGCTTGCGCAACTGCCCCCGCCTCCCCCGCGCCTGGCGTCAGCTCTCTTTTTCTTGCGTTATCGCTCGTGGCGCCTGTCCTCTTCCTGCTTGCGCTTCCGACTTTCTTCGGTTGCGCTCCTGGATTCCTCCTCTTGCAGCCTCATCGCCGCAGCCTCCTCTTCTTCCTTTTGCCTCTGTTTTTCACGCTCCTCCGCCTCTTTTCGCTCCTGCTCGATTCGTTGGAAAGCTTCGGCTGCTCTGCTAGCGACGCTCACCTCTGCTTGCTCCAAGACGCGCAGGACTTGCCTCGTCATCTCTGCTCTCCTCCTCCTCTCGTCGGCCTTCGCTGGAATCTCCCTTTCTTCCGCCTGCCTGGCTGCTTCCTTCCTCTCTTCCTCTTGTCGCCGAAGAGCTGCTTCCGCGCGTCGTCGGGCTGCATCCTCGTCCCTCCGCGCCTGCCCCTGCAGAGCCCTCCTGTCCATCTCCTCGCGTGAAGCCGTTCTCTCGCGCCTCCCCCTCGTCAGCCTCTTCAGGATTTCGCGCCCTCTCTCGTTGAGATCCTCCGTCTCATCGCCGCTAGTGTCGTCTGCGTCCGCCTCTGGGCCGAGCGGGGCCCCCTCGAAGGTCTCGGTCTGCATTCCTGCCTCCTGCGTCGCAGGCTGCGTCGCTGGATGCGCGCCTGCAGCTCCTGCTTCCGCGCCTCCTCCTCCTGCTTCCGCGCCTCCTCCTGCTCCCTCGGCCAAGCCCTGGGGATTGCGGACAATATGCCCCTAGCTGAGGGGTCACTAATACAAGTAGGGATGTTTGCACCCCTAGCAAAGGGGAATCTTATCGTAGGGCTGTTTTGGCGTCCCCTAGCGCAAGGGTGCTTTGTCTCCTGATCCCCATCGCGTCCTCGGTGGCGTTCACGAGAGCTTGCTCGTTCCTGTCCATCCTCTGCTGCTGCCACCTGGTAGGGGGAAAGGGGGGGGGCAGGAGGAGGAGACGGTGGAGGAGGAGGAGGGGGGGGGGAGGGGGGAGGGGGGGAGAAAGGGGAGAGAAAAGGATGAGGAGGAGGATGAGGAGGAGGAGGAAGAGAAGGGGGAGGAGGAAGAGGAGGACAAGGAAGGAGAGGAGGAGGAAGAAGGGAAGGAGGAGGAGAAAGAGGAGGAGGAGGAGGAGGAAGAACCCTGCAATAACAGAAACTCGGATTGAAAAACTGCGAAAAGTTTTTCATACCAAACTCTGGTGACAAGAAAGGTTTATCATGTCAAACTTAGGTTTCCAGTGGGCGCGAAGTGTAATGGGTTCCCATGGGGGCCACCTGGCGCGCTCGGCCTCCGACTTGCGGCCGCGATAGCGGCGACCTCATGTGGAGATGAAGCCCCGCTCCGTCCACCAGCGAGAGGCGTGGTGCTCCTGGCAGGAACGCGACACGCACGTGAAGACCCACGTGCGCCTGCTGCACTTATTGCACAGCTGGATCTTGTCCGTGCGCAAGAACGGCCGTGTTGGGGCCCTCGTGTACCGCTTCTCCCTAATATCCCTCAGCATCTCAGCCTCATCCTCCTCCTCCTCGTCTGAGACGGCGGTCGCGTCGTCCTATAGGGGAGGAAAGGGGGGGAAGACGAAACAAATCTTCTATTGAAGAGGCGTCCCCTAGCAAGGGGTAAGCTTTTGCATCCGACCCAGCGTCCTTCGCGTCATCGAGATGACGCCTCAGCGGAGGATCGCCCCACTGGTCGCCGCCGCTGCCTCCCGGAGCAGATCCGCTGCCAGCGATCATCGCCTGAGGGATGGGGGGGGGGGAGGGTTGGCGCGCGCCCTCGCTCTTCTCTGGCTCTACCCAAGGAGTTCCTGGAGGGAGAAGGTTTCTCTTAGAAAACTTTGGTTTCTGAATTCCCTGATCCCCATCTCGCCCCTGACATCCGAACCTCCTGATTTGTTTCCAAGACTCGCGGCCTCCGCCCCCTGCGAAGCGAGCCATGCGGCGAGCGCCGCGAGCGCAAGAGCCACGCGGCGAGCGCCGCGAGCACAAGAGCGGCACAAGGCCTTCTCGCGAGCCTCGCGGGCTCGATCGCCTTGAGCCGCAAACGGCTGCACTGAGCGTAAACAATCGAAATCTCTTGCTGTGGTTCCCCCGAATGAAGGGGCGCGTCCCCTAACAAGGGGTTCGTGACGCCCCTGGTGGAGGGGATGTAAACATTATATAATAGCGTGAAGAGATGAGATGGCGAGCCCCTGACAGAGGGGAAGTGCCGCGTAATATGACGATGTGTGCTGATGATGGTGATGATGATCGTGATGATGATGAGGAGGGGGAGGATGAGGGTAATTCCATCGATCAGCTCCTCCATCAGAGCGTCCGCAGCGCCCCGCGCAACATCCTTCCTCTCAGCAATCGCGCCCTCCTTGAGCTGCTCGCACACCAGCCTGCCGATGTCGAGCAGCTCCTCCTTCGACACCTTGTCCCTCGCAGCGGCGCCTCCGAACGAGCATAGCTGATTCTTCTTCCCCTGCAGCAGTTTGATCCCCACCCTGTAGTCCCTCTTGTACCAGTCAAGGTGATAATCGCGCCCGTCGACAGCGCCTCCAACTGCTTCGTCGGCTAGCTCGTCCTCCGCCTCGTCGTCGCCACCGCCTCCCGCGTCCTGCTGCTCCTCCTCCTCCTCCTCCTCTTCGTCTTCCTGCCCGCCGCCTTCTTCTCCGTCCGAAGCCTCGCCGGCAGCCTTCGCGTGGGCAGGGCGCTTCCTGGGAGGCCCCTTCATCGCTGCAGCAGGGCGCTTCCTGGCTGCTTTCCTACACTTTTTCTTCATTGTTTTTTTGTCAGGTTTCGTCAGCGCCCCCTTCTCTTGGGCCTCCCGCTTCTTCCGCCCCTCAGCATGGGCAACGAGCAAGGCGTTGGACTGGTCTGTCTCGATCTTGTCCCCACCAGGCGCGCGTGCGATCAAGGAACCCACCTCGCCTGCTGACAGCGGCATGCGCGTCTCCTGGCCCGACTCATCAGCAACGACCATGGACGGCGGGTCGGAGTTCCAGTCGTACCACGTCACCTGTGATAAAGAAGACGGATGAGTTGGACGGATAGAAGAGGATGATCACAGCAGGAGAAATTAGCAGGCAGCAGAAAGGGATGGAGAGAAGGTGAAAAGTGACCTTCTTCGCAGAGCTAGAAGCGGCAGGTGCAGCGGAAGGGCGCGCAGGTGACTCCATCACCTCCTGGCTGGAGAAAACGATGAGCGGGCTGTGCACTTCGTCCTTCTTGGTCTTCGCCTTGGGCGGTGGAGAAATCCCATGTAGCTCCTTGATCAGCTTGTGCCTTGCGTCTGCTGGACTGCGTGGTGCACTCGCGGCTGGGGCCGAGCTCTCGGCACGAGTGTCATCCGCGGAGGTGCTCTCGACGACGTCATCACTGCGTGGCGTCCCCTTCTTTTTGCCAGAAGAAGTACGACCGCACTCCAAGTTCATCGCCTGTCCGAGGGTCCTCGCGTAGTGATCCAGCTTCTCCGCGGTCACGGCGCCCCTGAACTTGTTCACTACGTAGCTGACGCACCTGCTCATCTCAGTGGCCCAGCGCTTCGCTTCCTCTGCCGTGAGGTGCGTCTTCTGCGAAATGATGGCCTTCGTGAGCGCTGTGGAGCTCAAGCGCTGCGACGCCTGGCACGCATCCAACAAGAACGGCATGTTATATTTGATGATCTGCTCCGTTGTGCCATTGATGTAGTTCTTCTCGATCAATGACACGCGCTGCTTCACCAAGTCAACCATGGCCTCATCGCCGAGCTGGCAAGTGCGGTAGAGGCGCGGCTTCTCCTTAGAAGCGCCCCCCATCTCAACGCAATGCCTGCTGCCACTCGCGTTTGAGCAAATGGCTACAGAAAAAAAAGGTAAACGAAAAGGAAGTGCCCCTAAATTTGAAGGGGTCGCAGGAAGCTCTTCCCCTAGCAAGGGGTGACGTCGCGCAACCATGAGGGATCATGTCGAACACAACATAGGAAAGCGTACTTAATATATTGGCGCCCGCCGCGAGCGAATATATTCGAACATGGGTTCTCGCTAAGAGCAAATATATTGGCGTTTGCTATATATTGGTGTATTGGATGCTCAAGGAAGCGAGGGCGCCGGTTTGGGATTCGTCGGCTGATCCACCGGATCTGTCCGGAAACGGTGCCGGAGGCCGCTCTGGGCTCCTCTGGGCACCTCCCCCGGGGCCGGTTTTGTGAGGATGTCTCAAGCGAGGGCGCCGGTTCGGGATTCGTCGGCGGATCCAGCGGATCTGTCCGGAAACGGTGCCGGAGGCCGCTTTGGGCTCCTCTGGGCACCTCCCCCGGGGCCGGTTTTGTGAGGATGTCTCAAGCGAGGGCGCCGGTTTGGGATTCGTCGGCGGATCCACCGGATCCAGCGGATCTGTCCGGAAACGGTGCCGGAGGCCGTTCTGGGCTCCTCTGGGCACCTCCCCCGGGGCCGGTTTTGTGAGGATGTCTCAAGCGAGGGCGCCGGTTTGGGATTCGTCACCGGATCCGGATCCCGGATCTGTCCGGAAACGGTGCCGGAGGCCGCTCTGGGCTCCTCTGGGCACCTCCCCCGGGGCCGGTTTTGTGAGGATGTCTCAAGCGAGGGCGCCGGTTTGGGATTCGTCGGCGGATCCCGGATCCACCGGATCTGTCCGGAAACGGTGCCGGAGGCCGCTCTGGGCTCCTCTGGGCACCTCCCCCGGGGCCGGTTTTGTGAGGATGTCTCAAGCGAGGGCGCCGGTTTGGGATTCGTCGGCGGATCCACCGGATCTGTCCGGAAACGGTGCCGGAGGCCGCTCTGGGCTCTTCTGGGCACCGCCCCCGGGGCCGGTTTTGTGAGGATGTCTCAAGCGAGGGCGCCGGTTCGGGATTCGTCGGCGGATCCAGCGGATCTGTCCGGAAACGGTGCCGGAGGCCGCTCTGGGCTCCTCTGCTCCCCGCGCCGGGGGCGAGGATGACGGTAGTTCCACAGAAACTCCCTCAAGCGACCTAAGGTCTGTGGTTTCTGCGGAGTATCAGGACGTGGCGCGCCAGGGGGATCGGGAATCGACACACACACAAACACACACACACACACACACACACACACACACACACACGCACGCACGCACGCACGCACGCACGCACACACACACACACACACACACACACGCACGTACACACAGACACACACCACACACAAACAGACACACACACACACCACATACACAAACACACACACACACACACACACACGCTGTTCCGTCAGCGGCCAGGCGGAGTCCATGCGCTGGCGATGGGGCGTAATTGGGATGCACGAAACGCGAATTAAGCCGCAATGCGCGGGGGAGGGAGTAGAGGTCCGGCACGGGCAGGAGGTCGGCATGAAAACCAGGCAAGGAGGCAGGCAGACTGGGCCAGACGCACGAGTGCCGGCCTGTGAAGGAATAGGTTCCGTGGGGAACCTTGAAACGGGGGTCAGCCAGGGCGCCAGATCCTGCAGGATCCTGCGAAGACCCCCTTCTGGCTGACCCGGGTTAGCGAGCCGCTCGTAGCCGCGAGGCGGCCGCGCGTATTGGCTGACCCAGGTTTGCGAAGATCAGCGCTGCAGTTTTTTTGTCCTGCATTGCAGTTTTTGATTTCTTGCTGACCCGGGTCTGGATTGACCCGGGTCAGAAGATCCCCGATTCCGGACGCGCACCGCGGGTGCCGAGGTCGCGGATGACCTGCAAGGCACCCCTGAGGCGGAGCAAGCCGGACCAGCCTGCCGAAATCGCTCAGACGGGGCAGGGCGGGCCAGGGAGCTGGGGGCGGCAGCGCGGACGGGGGCGGCAGGCAGCGATGGAGGTGAGCGAGGAGCCCGCGGGAGCCAAGGTCACGAGTGACCTGCGAGGCAACCTGGGAGGCCAGCGTAGGACCACCTCAGCGTCGGCGCGGGAGCCGGCGATAGGGACAGAGTGGACACAAGGCGAGCCAGGCGGAGGAAAGCAACCGGCGGCCAAGCGCCGTGGATGCCGAGGTCGCGGATGACCTGCAAAGCATCCCTGTGGCGCGAGCCAGAATCGGCCTGACAGGGGCGTCCGGAGCGGACCGTGCCCCAGGGGAAAAGGGAGGCAGCGGCGAAGGAAGGGCGGGGGGGGGGGGGGGCAAAAGGCCGGGGGGGGCGGGCGGGGCGCAACGGCACCCGGCCGGAGGTGGCAGCCGTCCCGGGCGGAGGCAGCGGGCAGACGGTCTGGATCGAAGGACCTGCAGGGCCACCGCGCCGCCATTGCGGGCGGACCCGAGAGCGGCTGGGGCAGCGAGGCAGGTGCCTCCGCCCAGAAGGCGAACGGGACGGGTGCGTAGAGCAGGCGGTCCGGGCCGCGGTGGCCGAGGCAGGGCACCGTGCGGCCGGTGCCAGGAGCCGAGGGCGGGCGTGAGGAAGAGCCAGGCAGAGTGCACCCCGAGGGAGGGGTGGGCGCTGGGCGCAGCCTCGCTTCTGCGGGGCGCCCCCCTGCGGCTGTAGCAAGAGGCAGTGGCGCGGTCGCGTTTGCCAGCGTGGGCTCCAGACATTGGAGGGTGAAAGTGGGGGTCGGGCGCAGGGTCCCGGCAATGATGTTTTTTAAAGTCGTGAATGGGCGATGCATCCTCGATTGCTGTGTTCGGCGGGGGAACTAATTGAAGCCCCCCGCCTGCGCCCGCGCGCGAGACTTGAGGGGAAAGGAAGCAAGGGGGCGGGGGGTTCGGGAAAGGCGACGAAGGCAACGTGCGCTAAGGGCGCAACAAGAACAGGCTGGAACACACGAAAGCGGTCAGGTGAGTGTCGAAATCTGCCCAGCCAATCTGGCATGCGGAACACTGCGCCTCAGCATTGGGGATCTTGAAGGCCAGGGCAACATGTGAATTCACATTGTGGGGAAAAGCAAAATGTGAATTCACATTTTGGGAAAAAGGAGAATGTGAATTCAGATTTTGGGAAAAAGGAAAATGTGAATTCACATTTTGGAATTTTGTGTAGGATTCTTCATGAAGGGGCCAGAATGTGAATTCACATTTTGGGAAAAAGGAAAATGTGAATTCACATTTTGGGAGAATCGCGGGGCCCATTCCAAATCTGTCTTGGGGGTCGAGAAGTCATCGTTTGGGAACATACGCGATCAGCAACCATACAATCAAGACACACTTGCACTCCACTTCGCCGACCCACGCGCAATATGCAAGAACGCCCGCACGCATGAACGATAATGGATGGACGGCGCGTGTGCCCGCGCGGGCAACGCGCGGGCACGAATGACTGGCCATCAATGACCGCCAGCATTGGATGCCAATCGTACCCGATCACATACATGAGCGATACATCGAGCATACATGGGCCATTCAGCCCCCACTGAAGACCCCCTGTTGCAGACCCACTCTTTCACCCTCCAAAGACAGAAAGTAAGATGGCACTGTGGATATGTGAGCTGTGTGATGCACGAGCGTCTCCGCGGTCGTTTTTCGAAGGGCAAGTCTGCATTTCCTCGGGGCACCCCTACTCGCGGCCACGGGGTGGCCACGGGCCAGAACATGGCGGATCCTCGGGGCACAGATCCAATCCATGAGAAGCGCAAGCAAGAACCCCAGACAGCGCAAGCACCGTTTGGGGAATGAACCTTCGAACGTTCGCGCTGATTTCTTGGATCTGCGGCTGGATTCGCCCGGCTGCGCCTCCAGCGCCGTCCCTGTGCGCTCCGCGCGACAGGGGGGGGGGTCCAGCGCCGACCCAGGACTCTGCGCGGACCTCTGTCAGCTTGTGCGTTGTGCAGGTTTATCTTCCCCTGAAGGGAGCGGCAGGCATCGAAGGCGCCCACGGCGAGCCGCCGCCGCCCACTGCATTTCTCGAAGCACCTGGCCGCCGGCCCATTTCGCATCACGGTGGCTGCATGGTGATGTGCTCGTGCCCATGGGGAACGGTAAGGCAGGCAGGACTGGTGTCGAGGAGATCGTTGGAGATGAGGCCCTCATGACGGGGCCGTCATGCAGGCCTCTTGTGCCGTCTTAGGGCCATCTTGGGCCATTCGGGGACCCGCTTGGAGGCTTTTTGTTCCGTCTTTGGTGCGATCTTGGGGCCTTTTGGGCCGCTCAGGGCGGTCGGCAGCTCGAAAAGGCGGTACTGCCCAAATCGTCCAGAAACCCAAGCCAAGTCAATGATGTTCGCGTCTTCAGGGGCCTCTCGTTGTCCTCTTGGAACCCTCATGGGGCGTCTCGGGCGCTTCTTGGGCCGTCTTGGGACCAACGTGGGCTATCTTGGAACTACCCCATCTTGGCCAGCACCCCTCCCCAAGGCGATCATCCCTGTTCTGTCAGACCCCTCCGTGCTCATCCTACTCCTTCTGACCCAAATCCTCCTTTCATCTTCCATTACCTCCGTCTTCTCTCCCCCGTGCCCTTTCGAACGTTTCGTTTCATTGCACTAGACTGCAATGGTGCGCGCTGCATCACGTAGCAGGCAAAGTCGACGCCGATGTCGGCTACTACAGTCATCCACAGAGACAGTGGCTGCACCGAGGACGGCTGCAGCATCGACACTGACCACGCCAGTACTGCGGCAGCTAGGATAACCAGAACTGGCAATTCACAAGCGACCGCCGAAACCTGCTGCCGAAGCGCTGCACCACTACAGCACTACAGCCGAATCAAGTCACAGCCGAATCATCTCCTGGGCTCGTTGACCCCAGGGCCCCCCCTCAAGGGCACCCTGACCTAAGCGTCCCTTCCCCTTCCTGGAGCCTCTCCGAAGCCTCCTCGAGGCCCCCCCCCAGAAGGCTCCAGGACGGCCCGAGTGCCCACCTACACGTCCCAAGGGGCCGTCTTGGGTCCATAGCAGTTTGGCTCAAGCATTTGTAAACTCTCCTTCAGCAGCCGCTCCTGCAGCCGGAGCCCCTGCGTCACTGAGCGCACCCTCGAACTATTTCTGTTTGATTGCGGGTCGGGCTGCTCCGTCACAATGACCCGCTCTCTATTGGTCGCCGCCCCCCTGTTGTCGTCTTTCATCGGAGGCGGGGCCGCTCTGCATGTGGTGTCCATGACCCAGGGAATGCCAAACAGCAGTGGATATATCAATTCGACAAGCTTGGGCACTGACACGTTCGACGAGAAGTTCGCCAACGTCAAGAAGCGCGGCATGGTGACAGCCTCATGGTTACAAGACACGTCTTGGGTCGTTGGCTGGGTAGCAGCTTACCCTACTCAAGAGGGGCCTATGACTATGGATGGTGATGCGGACACGAAGTGGAATCCATGGAATCTTGGTAGACATTACAACAAATGGTGGATCGAGTTTAATATCCAGCTGCCTGCGGCAACTCCCGCCACCGTGCCAGCCCAGCTTTCTCGGTCTGTGCACGAGGGAGCACGGAGGTTCCAACGTCTGGCTTCTTGTCTCTTCGGCCTTCGAAGAGCCGTGGCACGTGGCGCGCTTTTCGTAGGGCCGTCGTGGGGGACCTGGGAGCTGGGTATACATTTTTGCTGTCACGTCTGACACATAGGCTGTCTTGGGTTTTGTGGTGCGTCGTCGAAGTCTGTGAAGCCTTCATGGGCGATGGTGATGACGATGACAATGATAATGCTGATGCTGACGATGATGATGATGCTGCTGCTGATGATGATGACAATGACGGCGACGACGATGATGATGACGAGGATGCTGAGATTGGTGATAATGATGATGCTATTGATGCTGGTGGTGATGGTGATGTTGATGATGGTGATGCTGACGATCATGACATGGGGATGATGTGGTGATGGTGATGATGGTAACAATGATGATGCTGACGATGGCGATGATTATATAGGCTCATACCACATCCGCAGACCCCTATATAAATTATTGCGCCTCCAGGACTGCATTTCACGAGGCGTCTCCAAATCATGACACGGCGCTCGACATCGTTCCTGTTGCTGCGTTGTTGTTATCGTACCTCTTGGTGCTCTTTTGTGGCCTTTTGGTGGCATTTTGGCCTGTCTGCAGGCCATATCCGGCCGCCTCGAGGCATCTTGGGCCAAGTTTTGGGGCCTCTTGGGGGCTTCCTGGGGGCTTATTGGAGGCTTTTGAGGTTCTCTTGGGGATCCCTCAGGGCCTCTCGGGGTGTTCTCGGGGCAGCCTGGGGGCGTCTTGGAGCCGAAGGCTCGAACAGGTGCCCTCTGGACTCCGTCTTGGAGCCGTCTGGGGGCCCTCTTGGGCTGTCTTGGGGGCTTCGTGGGCTGTTGTTGGACCCTGTTCGATCCTTTTGGGGGGCCCTTTTGGCCGTCTGGGGGCGATATTGAAGGTTTGCCCGTCTGGGACGTTGTGGAAACCGAATAGGCGAGCATGCGAAACATGCTTATTCTTTTCTGAGGGAGTGGGACCATGGTTGTTTCTTGGGAACCTCTTGGGGCGCATCTTGGGGGCCTTTTGGGGCGTCTTGGCAGCTTCAGAGGCTGCCTTGAGGCCATCGTGGGCGTCCAGGGGCGATATTTCGGCGAATCGTGGCCCCCAGGGACCGTCTGTGGAGCGTTTTGGTGCCTTCTTGGCGAGTTTTGGAGCCCTCCGCTCCCCCGTGGCGCGTTCGGTACGGGGTCGAGCTCGGCCAGGGGGGGGTCAAATTGCCCGTTTGGGGTCCCTGGGGGGGATTATGGGGGGAGGGGGGGATGATCTCACGCGCCAAGAGACCCACAAGGGGTCGGTGGATTATGATTCTTATGATGACTACGATGATGGTAGCGATGATGCAACTGATGATGAGGATAATGTTGAGGATTCCGATTGTGTAGTTGATGATGATATGGTTGTTGCTGCTGATGACGATGATCATGGTGACGATGCTGATGCTGCTGTTGTGGTTGATGCTGATACGGATGATGATGCACGCGAGTCGGGTAATGCTGATAATGCTGATAATGCAACGGATCCTCATGAAGATGCTGACGATGTCGAGGACATTGATGATGATGCTGGTGATGCTGATGATGATGCTGGTGATGGTGATGTTGATGATGATGATGCTGATGCTGATGATGGCGATGCTGATGAGTATGATGGTGCTGCGGCTGGTGATGGTGTTGCTGCGGCCGTTGCTGCTGATGCTGATGATGACGATGCTGCTGATCATGATGACGATACCGATACTGATGATGATTAAGCTGATGCTCATCATGATGCGGACGACGATACTGATAATGATGACACTGATGGTGACAACAATGCTGATGGCTCCGATGATGATGCTGATGATGTTGATGCGGAGGATGACGCTGCTGGCGATGATGAGAGCGCGGGGCACAGCATTGATCGTTCTTCCCCGCGGCCGTTTTCAACCCTCATGGTTTTTGCTGCGCATCAGGTGCGCACGGACCATCCCCGCGCGTGAATGCTCTGGGCCTTTCTCGCCTCGACCGCGTCTGTGCAGGTCGCGACCAGCAGCGTGGTCACCGCCTTCTCGGCCTGGGTGCTACGCGGAGTCTTCTCTGACGCCGCGGAGGCCGCGCGAGCGGCGGGAAGGGCAGAGGTAAAGTGCCCAGACATCCCGGAGCCGATCTGCCACTGTCACTGTCAGTGTGAGGCGCTGTCGGCTCCAAGCAGCGGGGGTCACCAGGCTTGGCAGCTCATCGTGTGCGCGCTGGTCTGCCTGTTCTTCTCGGTCGTGCAGGTGGCAGTCACGTGCGTCCATTATGGCGCTGGTTGGGCTTCCAGTCGGGCCACCGCCCCATCCAGGTCCTCGAGTCCGGGAAGCGGACGGGTGGCCCTTATCGATGGGACCAGGGGGACTTATGCTACGACGGGCTCGGGTGAAGTACGCGGGCGCGGGAGAGGATGTGTCACACGAGCGGGTGTTCTTGAATGATATGGTAGGAGGGCTCGTCCCAGTCGCGACCCCAGACTTCGACGTGTATGGCGAGGATAGGAGCGATGAGAACGTGTTCGAGATGGTGAGGTTCCTCGGCGACAACGGGGAGTCCCGCTCGGTCTTGGTGGGGCCCGCCTGCACCGCTTTCAGCAGCCGCCTACCGACGCGGAGGTGGACCAGCTGCTGGCCGAGGCGATCGACGTCGTCGCTTTTCGCGGGGAGGGGGGGCCGCGGGTGGCGCTGGCGGCCCAGCCGCTGGCGCCGCGGGCGCCGGCGCTAGCGGCGCCGCCACTGCGGCCCCCGCCGTCGCGTGGGTGATCGCGGAGCAGGTGGGCAGTCACAGCATCGGCGAGATCGTCGCACTGCCCGCGGGCTCGGTCCAGGCGAACGGCCACGGGCTCATGGTGCTGCCCAACAGGCAGATACCGCGGCCCGTCTTGGTCAAGCAGCTGCACTACTTTCAGGCGAAGGTCGACAACGCGTTATGCGAGGAGCGGGTCAAGGGGTGTCGAGCGGCTACGGCGACTCACGGCAACGTCCAAGCGGCGTGGGACGACGCGCGGACGCTGTTGGCGAAGTACGAGCCCGACGGGACGCGTAGGCGCGAGTCCAGGCAGCCAGTGGAGGAGGTGACCATGACGGACTTCGACGACTGGCCGTTGAGCGGTGCTCGCACTACCGAGCGGATGCGCCGCGAGATGGTCGAAGTGGCTGAAGGGCCGCGGGCGCAGCACTCGAAGTGGCTCTCGGAGGCGAAGATCCCCGATGGAGATCGGCCCGTCCACGAGGACGGCAACCTGGCGCTGGGGCATGAGCTCGCGGTGACGTCCGACGGGCTCAACGTGATGAATCTCGCGCGCATGGGGGCATTTGCCCGCAGGCGCCAGTTGATTGCCGAAGCTCGTCACGCCAAGCCGAGGGCGCTGAGCTACGAGGGAGCGGCTCGCCTCATGGGCGATGGGACGCGCGCAGGCGGAGCGCTGGTGTCACCGGCGCTGACGGCCCGCGTGTCCGACCGGCTGCGAGCGGAGGCGGCCATTTCGAAGGAGAAGCGCAAGGCGGCGGAGGCGCGCTCGCTTGCACCTGGTCGCGGCCGCGGACGCGGCGGCAGGGTCGCTGGAGCTGGCGCCGACGCCGCCGGGGCTGGCTAGCCTGCGGGCTCAGAGGTGCGGGCTGGATCGACCGCACTTCGCCGCTCCCCGAGAGCCTGCGCGCAGCGCGTGGAGGGCGGGCTTCGATTCATTCCGTTCGCCACGATTACCTGTTCTCAGTCATGGCTGAGCTGCGCAGCGAGGCCACTTTTGCTGAGGGGGAGAGCGCCCCAAGCAGGTACCGCGATATCTCCCCATTGCCTCGACTCGCTGAGGGGCGACGAGGCGACCTGCGAAGGATGTGCCTTTCGACGACGCGACGCCTGACACGTCGGTGGGCTGTGGCCTCTGCAGTCAACAAGTCGGTGGACGCTCTCAACTCGATGTACTTTTGTGCTCGTGATGTGCCTGCCCCTCCTGCCGTCTCTGACCTGATGACGTTGCCGCAGTGCCAGCGCGATGCTCTCGCGCATCTGATGGGGGCGGGTTCGTGAGCTGGGCCCAAAGCCTCCGAGTGTCACTCGCCCAGGAGCCCTTCAGGAGCTGTGGATTTTTTAGCACGATTGTGCAGGGGACCTGGGGCAGGGCCCCCGGGCCCCCATGGTTTTGGAGAAGTTGTCGCTTCTGGACGTGGAGCGCTCGCCTGTTGATTTGGAGTCAGTCTTCGTTGGTTTGCCCCAGGAATGCCTTCAGAAGTTCGAAGACAAGATGCTCGTCGGGGCGGCGGTCTGGAGCCAGCTGTCGGACGAGGCAACCCGAGTTCCCCCTTACACGGACCCGCTTTGGAAGACCCCCTGGGGGTTTCAAGGCCTTCGCCACCAGGATGGCCTCTCGGGGGCTTGTGAGGTTCACTCGGCGCCCTGCTGCTCGAATCGGGGCGATCACGGTGTTAAAGAAGTCGGGGATGCAACGTTTGGTCCGCGACTGCCGCCAATGTAATCTTAGGTTCGCCCCTCCCCCGCATACTGAGTTAGGCGGTTTAAGTTCTTTGAGCGACCTGGAGGCCCCCGTAGGTCAGGCCCTGCGTTGGGCCGAGGGTGACATCAAGGACCTGTTTCTACGAGTGCGGGATCTCCGATGAGCTCTCAGATTTCTTCGCGTTCGAGGTCGATGCCGTCGTCGGGGATCTGCTGGGGGCTGGTGTATCGGGGGAGCTTTTGAGTGATTTCAGTTTGGAGGAGAAGGTATCAATGTGCTTGACTGTCCCGCCAATGGGTTTTACCTGGTCGTTGTGGTTGGCCCAAGAAAACCACATGCAAGTTGCGCGAAGGGAGGTCTCGGAAAAGTTTGTTCTTGTGGACGGGCGCCCCGTCCCGGGCATGCAGGCAGGCGAGCGCGTCTACATGGCGTACTGTGATAGTTTAAATGCGGGCGCTTTTTTTCGCGCAAGCAAGCTGGGGAGCTGCGTGATGATGTTCAGAAAGATATGGGGCAGGACGGTTTCACCATTCATTACATCTCGGGACCGCCCCTCGTCGCCCGCGTGCTGGGTTCGGTTCTAAATGGGGATGCAGGTACTCTCAGCCCGGACCCCGACAAGCTTTGGAAGTTGATCGCGGTGTTTGACTGGTTGAGTACTGGGCCCGTGGTTTCCGCAAAAACCGTGGAGAGGCTGATCGGGCACTACATATATAAATATACATATATCGCTATGTTGAATCGAAGCACGCCCCCAGTCTTGCGGCACCTGTGTGATTTCGTTGCGCAGAGCTGCGAGCCCCGAACGTCCCTGGCTGAGTTGCTGCAGAGAGAATGGCATCATTACTGGTATTCTGCCACTCGCCGTCGCTGATCTTCGCCAGGAGTGGAACCCCACCGTCGCGTGCGCCGATGCCTCGCCGACGGGGTACGGAGTATGCCAGCGCGATCTCGATGTCGAGAGCGTTCGAAGCATTGGGATGTGGAGTGAGAGGTGGCGTTTTAAAATACTTGCTCCTGACCAATGGGCCCCAAGGTCTCGCTCTCTAGGGCTGGCCCCCCAGGAGGACCTCGCTTCCGCTGGGTGCGTTTGGGCCCCTGGTGTCTCCAAGGGGGGTCTTTGGGGCGATGCTGGTGATTGGGGCTCTTTCAAGTACGTCGAGGACCCCGATTTCCCCGAGGCGCCTTTGGGTCTCATGAAGCAGGATTCCTGGGACGTCGTCTTGTATGGTACCTGGAAGTTCCTGGACGAACATATCACGATCAAGGAAGGTAGGACGGTTATCCTGGCGCTCAGATGTCTTTCTCGGGCTCACCGTAATTTTGGGAAGCGTCATTTGTTACTTGTCGACAACATGGGGTTGTGCTCCGCGCTGTCGAAGGGCCGTGCCTGCTCGTGCGATTTGCTCAGAGTGTGCCAGCAGGCGGGCGCCCTTTTGCTCGCCACCAACAGTCGCCTTCGGCCGCGCTGGGTTCCCAGCGAGTTCAATGTTGCGGACGAGCCCTCACGCCGTGAGGAGCGGGCGGACGCTCGCCGCCGGGCCCGCGCGGCTGCCGGGCGTGGGCAAGGAGAGGCAGCTGGCCGGCAGGAAGCAGGCAGCTGGCGCCCTCTCCCGTGCGCAAGCGGCGGCGCCGACGGGCTCCCGGAGCCTCCGGGCTTGGGGCGCTGGCGAGAGGGAGCGCAACCACCGCGCGTCTCCCAAGGAGAAGCGCCTGCTGACGGCGCTGGCGGAGGCTCCGGAGGAGCGCTGTGTCTCGGACAGGATGAATCAATATTACCACTTCGATTTGAAGGAGTTTCTGCACGGAGAACGCGTTGCCCACGGCCATCTCGGCGCAGACCGACTTGCTGCTCGTGGACTACTTCGACGGGCAGTTCCTGGACGGGCACGGCCCCTCGCTCGCGGAGAAGACCATCGCGGCCGTCCAGTTCGCGGAGGCCCGCACGAACAGCGGCCAGATCTGGTCGCTGGTGCGCGCCCAGAGGTCTTTGAAGGGGTGGAGGAAGGTCGCTCCTGCCATCAGCCTGCTGCCGCTGCCTTGGGGCATCCTGGCGGCGCTGGCGATGCACCTGGCGCAGCAGGGAAGGCAGGACATGGCGTTGTACCTGGCGGTGTGCTTCGAGGGCTACCTGAGGCCGTCGGAGGGGCTGAGCTTTCGAGCAAAGGATGCGGTCCCGCCGGTGGCGGGGGCGGGGCGCGGTTTCCGCCAATGCACGGCGATCATCAGGGGGTCCGACGAGAAGGTGCCAGACAAGGTCGGGGGCTTCGACAACAGCCTCATCATCGACCAAGGTCACTTGCCCAGCCTCGGCGTGGAGCTGCACTGGCGGGGTCGGGGCAAGGCGAGGGGCGCCTTCCTGTTCGATTTCCACCTGAAGGAGGTGCACGAACTGATGAACAAAGCTGCTCTCGACCGTGGACTTCGCGATCGCCTGCCGCTTTACCAGTGCCGGCACGGAGGCGCCGCCCACGACCTCGTCGGGGAGCGCAGGGGCAGGGCCACGGTGAGGGCCCGCGGCAGGTGGCAGACAGAGAGGTCCGTTCGTCGATATACCAAGATCGGACAGGTTCAAAACATGCTCGCGACGGTCGTGCCTCACGTCCTCGACCATGTGCAAAAGTGGCGGCCGTCCTGGGCGACGTGCTGATGGGGCGCAAGGCCGCCCTGCAGCCGCCGAAGGCGGCAAGGAAGGGACGAGAGCTCGGCGCAGGTCCCCGGCCCCGCGCCCGGGTGGAGCTCGATGGGGGCTTGTTGGTCGCCGAGGCTGCCTCGAGGTCTCCTCAGGACCAGGCCGCTTAACTGCATCGTTGAGAAGGCACCGCGTCCGAGCTGAGGGCTTGGACATATTGAATAATGTGAACCTGCTGGATAAGAGAAACCAGCAGCGCGTCCTCGCCCAGATTAGAAGCAGGAGGGTTGGCTGCCTGCGGTTCGGGCTGCCCTGCAATACTTGGAGCGGGGCGAGGCGATGGGGCGGCACTGGCCCAGGGCCACTTCGGGGCGAAGGTAAGTTCATCATGGGACTCCCGGGCCCGGGGGAAAAAGATGCCAAGAAAGCCAAGGAAGGAAATCAGCTGATGTGGTTTGTTGTGCGATGTTGCCGTGCCGCGTCTAAGGCTGCGATCCCCTGGGCGATCGAGAACCGTCGCGCGAGTCGTGTCTGGAAGGCCCTCGCTGTGAAAAAGCTCGCGAAGCTGACTTCCTTTGGGGCCGAGGCTCTATCTCCCGCTTTTGTGCATTTGGATTTCTGTCAGTACGCAGAGGCTTGGAAAAAGAGTGCAACCCTGTTATCCCATGGACTTGATCCCTCTCTTGCAGAGTGCAGATGTTTTCTGTCAAAGGGTGCATGTCCCCGCACAGGCTGCCGCCATGTCGTCTTGGAGGGAAAAGATTGTTCGAGAAATTGGAATACTCTACGTGCTAAAGCCTATCCTAAAGAACTGACTAGGGTGCTATCTGAATTAATTTATAAACGCCTTTTAAGAAGTCCACGTCGTGGATAAGGGAAATCTCCAGGCCTCGCCAGACCAAGCTGTAACTGCTTGCAGCCGCCCAAGGCGGCTGTCCGTCAGCTCGCGCCTCTAACCCTGTAACTTGCCGCGTTGCCACGCCGCGCGTCTGGAAAGGTTTTCTGGTCAAGGGGCGAGGTAGATCATGAGAGCGCGGGGCGCAGCATTGATCGTTCTTCCCCGCGGCCGTTTTCAACCCTCAAGGCTTTTGCTGTGCCATCCCGAACCCCGCCCTGCCCCCTCTCTCTCTCTCTCTCTCTCTCTCTCTCTCTCTCTCTCTCTCTCTCTCTCTCTCTCTCTCTCTCTCTCTCTCTCTCTCTCTCTCTCTCTCTCTCTCTCTCTCTCTCTCTCTCTCTCTCTCTCTCTCTCTCTCTCTCTCTCTCTCTCTCTCTCTCTCTCTCTCTCTCTCTCTCTCTCTTTTAACTTGGGGGAGATCTCCCGGCCCCGCCAGGCCAAACTGTAACTGTTTGCAGCCGCCCAAGGCGGCTGTCCGTCAGCTCGCGCCTCTAACCTTGCACTTTGCCGCGTTGCCACGCTGCGCGTCTGAAAAGGTTTCCTCGCCAAGGGGTAGGGTAGATCATGATAGTGATGATGTTGATGCTGATGCTGATGACGATGGCGATGCTGATGGTGATGATGCTGATGATGCTGATGATGCTGCTGATGCGGATGGCGCTTCTGGTACTGCTGACGACGTTGGTAATGGTATGGATCCTGATAGCGATGCGGACGATGACCAAGATACGGATGCTGATGATGATGACGATGCTGCTGGTGATGGTGGAGGCGGTGATGATGAGTATGATGTTGTCGCGGTTGGCGATGATGACGTTGCTGCGGCTGCTTCTGTTGATGCTGGTGATCATGACGATGCTACCAATCATGATGATGATGAAGATGATGATGATGATACGGCTGAGGATCCAGGTGATGCTGATGATGGTGATGGTGGTGACGATGTTGATGATGATGACGATGCTGACGGCTATGGTAATGGTGATGTTTCTGATGATGATGTGGATGTCCATGATGATAACGATGACGCTGATGTTGATGAGGATGATGATGATGACGATACTGTTTTTGTTGTTGATGCTGACGATGCTGATGATGATGACAATGATGGTGATGATGCTGCTGATGATGATGCGGATGCTGATGATGATGATGTTGATGATGGTGATGATTATGGTGCTGATGGTAATGGTGTTGCTGATGATGACGGCGATGCTGCTGGTGATGATGATGCTGCTGTGTATGATGATGCTGATGATGATGACGCATGGTGATGCGGATGATGATACGAATGAAGATACATATGAAGATCCTGGTGGTGCTGGTGATGGAAATGGTGGTGACGATGCTGTTGATGATGGAGATGCTGACGACTACGATGGGGATGTTTTTGATGATGGTGCTGATGCTGATGATGATAAGGATGCTGCTGTTGCTGATGATGATGACGATGACGGTGGCGATGCTGTTTGTGTTGTTGATGATAACGATGCTGATGATGACGATGATGATGCGAATGATGGTGATGATGCTGCTGATTATGATGCGGGTGATGATGATGATGCTGCTGTTGATGATGTTGATAACGATGCTTTTGTTGATGATGTCGATGGTGACGATGATGATGAGTATGATGATGATGATGCTGATGATGATGATGCTGGCAATGATGATGATGATGATGATGATGATGATGATGATGGTGATGTTGATGATGCTGCTGGTGATGATGATGCTGACGGCGACAGCCACGACGACTATGATGCCGATGAAGGAGCTGGAGGCGGAGGAGGCGGAGGAGGGTGAGGCGTGCCGTCACATGTGACACGTTCCGTCTTCAGTTCAGGAGCTGTCATAAGCCTCGTTTGGGCGGTCGTTGGGCCTCTTGTGGGCCTCTCGGGGGCAGATTTTAGGCCTTCTGGGCCTCTTGGTGGCCTCGTTGGGTGGGAGGTTCGAATTGTGGGCTCGTGTTCCCCCTCGTGGGCCCTTTCTTGGGGTTGTCTTGGGGCCCTTTGGGGCCGTCTTCGGCGCCCTTGGCGCTGTCTTGGAGCCCTGTCGGGTCGTCTTGGGGCCTTGGGGGCCTCTTGAGCCGCCTCGGGGCAGTCTTGTGGGCTTCTCTGGCCACCTTACAGCGTCGGAAACGTGAAAAGGCGACAACCCCCCAAAACACATTGATGCACCCAGAGGAATCAATGATGTTTGCCCCTCGAGGCTTTTTGTTTGCATTCTCGGGGCCCTCTTTTGAGCCTCCTGGGGCCTCTTGAGACTTCTTGCGGCGGAAGGGTCGCATTGTCGGATTGTGTTCCCGTCTTGGACCCTTCTCGGGGGCCTTCTTGGGCAGTCGTGGGCGCCTCTTGGGCCGTCTTGGAGCCCTCTTGGGCCGTCTTGGGGCCCTCTCGTGGCCCTGTTGGGCCGTGCTGGGGCAGTCTTGGGGCAGTCTTGGGAGCTTCTTCGGTAGTCTTTGGACGTCGGAGGGTCAAACAGGTGAGAACCCCAAACGCATAGAAAACCTGGACGAACATCACTGACATGTATTTCTCTATGCCCTCTTCGGACGTCTCGAAGGCCTCTTGGGCCGTCTTGAGCCCATCTTGGCAGTCTGGAGGCCAAAGTGGGTCGTCTTGGAGCCAGACTGGGCCGTCTAGATGGTATGCTGGCCTCGGGAGCGCGAATTTGTTGTCTTGCTAGGGATTGTGGCCACGGGACGGAGGCAGGTCATGCAACCCAGTTCGACGAGAGGGGGGGGGGCTAGAAGATGACATACCCCTACCAGACAGCACTTGGCGTTCTAGCACGCCTGGACGTACCAGGGGTCACGGTGGCGGATCGGCTCGGAGTACACGGTGCACGGCATTCGAATCCAAAATTGGGGCGATACGACACATGATGTAAAACAGGCTGTGTTGTACGCGTCGACGACGCAAGGCGGAGCATTCAACACGGTTGTTGCTTCATTAGGATCAGTGGCCATTGGAACTAGTAGCGCGCAGGACTTTGCCATCGTTTATAGTTCCCCTGTGCAACACCTTCGATTGGTGATCACACGAACAGGCACTGGTCACCAACCATATATTCGGGAAATCGCGTTTCAACTTGAGGCCAGTCAGACACCCAGCCCGACGCCCAGCCCGACGCCCAGCCCGACGCCCAATCCAGCAAATAGCGCTGCCGCCACTGGAGATCCACACCTGCATAATATTTTTGGGGAACAATTCGACTTAATGAAGACGGGCAGCCATGTTCTAATCAACATTCCTCGTGGAACCAGTGCCGAAAACTCATTGCTTCGCGTTCAGGCCGAGGCGCGCCGATTTGGTGGCAGTTGCGCGGATTTGTATTTCCAAGCATTGAATGTTACAGGTTTGTGGGCAGAGGCTAAGCAAGCAGGAGGGTACCACTTCGACTCGCACACGGGTGTCAATGAGAATTCAAAATGGTTCACTCTTGGCTCCGTCGAGGTCAAAGTTGCCCATGGGCGAACGCAAGGCGGTATCCTGTATCTGAACTTCTACGTTAAACATCTGCGGCACGCTGGCTTCCCCGTGGGGGGCCTGCTGGGGGAGGACGACCACCAGGACGCAACCACGCAGCCAGCTGAATGCAAGGAGCTAGTGGCCTTGCGCACAGCTCGTCAGAACACCGACACTTCTGCGCGTTCTGTTGCCACCGCGAAGTTGGCATGAGGTTTCTCCAGCTCCACTGAGCCACGCGAGGGCCGTTATACACACCATGGGCGCCAGTGGTTCACATGTGCCCTCATCGGCATTCTTTTGCTTCGCCCGTCTCCTCGCCCGGTCTTCGCTTGCTTTTTTTCTCCTCGGTGTTCTCCCAAGGCTTTCTCCGTCCTCGGCGGCTTCGCCTCCTTTTCCTGCCGCTTCTGGGGCGCGGCGCGCGGAGCAGAAGGACCGCGCGCTGCCGAGCAGAGGCGACGTGAGCAGGGCCACGCACCTTCCGCAGATTTCCCCTTCACTGAGGGTACGCCGGTTCTGGTGGCACCTTGCTCTCCCCTTCTGCTTCAAAGGACAAAAAGAGGAGGGGCCGGCTCCATGGCCGCCTGTGGTCGGGCGGGGCTGGGGCAGGAATCGATCGTTCCAGAGCGTGCCCGAACGCGCTCAGAGCGCTCCGGAACGCTCCGCGAAGGCCGCGGCGCCCGATCATTTTCCAGAACTGCCGCATCTCAGAGGTTCCCGGTGTATACGATTATGACAGTCGTGGCTGTGTGATGACGGCGACGATGACAATTTCGGTGACAGCTGATGACAACTGATGGCGACGACGACGATGACAATTGGATGACAATTCGATGACAATGTGGTGACCATCTCAGAGGTTGCCAACTTATCCCTGTCCGATCTTGTCCCTGTCCTTGCCTTGTCTCCTGTGGGCGCGCTGGCCGTCCTGGGGGCCATCTTGGCGTCTGCGAGGAGGTGCCGCGCCAGGTAGCCAAGGGGCCCCCCCGGCGGCCTGGGACAGGGCGCCAGCCTGGAGGCTTCTGCGGGAGGAGGGGTTGGGGGGGAGAGGAGGAGGAGGAGGAGGGGGAGGAGGAGGAGGAGGGGGCGGAGGCGGAGGAGGAGGAGGCGGAGGCGGAGGAGGAGGAGGGCGCAGCCTCGCTTCTGCGGGGTGCCCCCCTGCGGCTGTAGCAAGAGGCAGTGGCGCGAGCGCGTTTGCCAGCGTGGGGCCCATGCAGAAAGTAAGACGGCACTGTGGATATGTGAGCCGTGCGATGTACGAGCGTCTCCGCGGTCGTTGTTTCGAAGGGCAAGTCTGCATTTCCTCGGGGCACCCCTACTGGCGGGCACGGGGTGGCAGTGGGCTAGAAAATGGCGGACCCTCGGGACACAGATCCAATCCATGAGAAGCGCAAGCAAGAACCCCAGACAGCGCAAGCACCGTTTGGGGAATGAACCTTCGAACGTTCGCGCTGATTTCTTGGATCTGCGGCTGGATTCGCCCGGCTGCGCCTCCAGCGCCGTCCCTGTGCGCTCCGCGCGACAGGGGGGGGGGTCCAGCGCCGACCCAGGACTCTGCGCGGACCTCTGTCAGCTTGTGCGTTGCGCAGCTTTATCTTCCTCTAGAGGGAGCGGCAGGCATCGAAGGCGCCCACGGCGAGCCGCCGCCGCCCACTGCATTTCTCGAAGCGCCTGGCCGCCGGCCCATTTCGCATCACGGTGGCTGCATGGTGATGTGCTCGTGCCCATGGGGAACGGTAAGGCAGGCAGGACTGGTGTCGAGGAGATCGTTGGAGATGAGGCCCTCATGACGGGGCCGTCATGCAGGCCTCTTGTGCCGTCTTAGGGCCATCTTGGGCCATTCGGGGACCCGCTTGGAGGCTTTTTGTTCCGTCTTTGGTGTGATCTTGGGGCCTTTTGGGCCGCTCAGGGCGGTCGGCAGCTCGAAAAGGCGGTACTGCCCAAATCGTCCAGAAACCCAAGCCAAGTCACTGATGTTCGCGTCTTCAGGGGCCTCTCGATGTCCTCTTGGAACCCTCATGGGGCGTCTCGGGCGCTTCTTGGGCCGTCTTGGGACCAACGTGGGCTATCTTGGAACTGCCCCATCTTGGCCAGCACCCCTCCCCAAGGCGATCCTCCCTGTTCTGTCAGACCCCTCCGTGCTCATCCTACTCCTTCTGACCCAAATCCTCCTTTCATCTTCCATTACCTCCGTCTTCTCTCCCCCGTGCCCTTTCGAACGTTTCGTTTCATTGCACTAGACTGCAATGGTGCGCGCTGCATCACGTAGCAGGCAAAGTCGACGCCGATGTCGGCTACTACAGTCATCCACAGAGACAGTGGCTGCACCGAGGACGGCTGCAGCATCGACACTGACCACGCCAGTACTGCGGCAGCTAGGATAACCAGAACTGGCAATTCACAAGCGACCGCCGAAACCTGCTGCCGAAGCGCTGCACCACTACAGCACTACAGCCGAATCAAGTCACAGCCGAATCATCTCCTGGGCTCGTTGACCCCAGGGCCCCCCCTCAAGGGCACCCTGACCTAAGCGTCCCTTCCCCTTCCTGGAGCCTCTCCGAAGCCTCCTCGAGGCCCCCCCCCAGAAGGCTCCAGGACGGCCCGAGTGCCCACCTACACGTCCCAAGGGGCCGTCTTGGGTCCATAGCAGTTTGGCTCAAGCATTTGTAAACTCTCCTTCAGCAACCGCTCCTGCAGCCGGAGCCCCTGCGTCACTGAGCGCACCCTCGAACTATTTCTGTTTGATTGCGGGTCGGGCTGCTCCGTCACAATGGCCCGCTCTCTATTGGTCGCCGCCCCCCTGTTGTCGTCTTTCATCGGAGGCGGGGCCGCTCTGCATGTGGTGTCCATGACCCAGGGAATGCCAAACAGCAGTGGATATATCAATTCGACAAGCTTGGGCACTGACACGTTCGACGAGAAGTTCGCCAACGTCAAGAAGCGCGGCATGGTGACAGCCTCATGGTTACAAGACACGTCTTGGGTCGTTGGCTGGGTAGCAGCTTACCCTACTCAAGAGGGGCCTATGACTATGGATGGTGATGCGGACACGAAGTGGAATCCATGGAATCTTGGTAGACATTACAACAAATGGTGGATCGAGTTTAATATCCAGCTGCCTGCGGCAACTCCCGCCACCGTGCCAGCCCAGCTTTCTCGGTCTGTGCACGAGGGAGCACGGAGGTTCCAACGTCTGGCTTCTTGTCTCTTCGGCCTTCGAAGAGCCGTGGCACGTGGCGCGCTTTTCGTAGGGCCGTCGTGGGGGACCTGGGAGCTGGGTATACATTTTTGCTGTCACGTCTGACACATAGGCTGTCTTGGGTTTTGTGGTGCGTCGTCGAAGTCTGTGAAGCCTTCATGGGCGATGGTGATGACGATGACAATGATAATGCTGATGCTGACGATGATGATGATGCTGCTGCTGATGATGATGACAATGACGGCGACGACGATGATGATGACGAGGATGCTGAGATTGGTGATAATGATGATGCTATTGATGCTGGTGGTGATGGTGATGTTGATGATGGTGATGCTGACGATCATGACATGGGGATGATGTGATGATGGTGATGCTGGTAACAATGATGATGCTGACGATGGCGATGATTATATAGGCTCATACCACATCCGCCGACCCCTATATAAATTATTGCGCCTCCAGGACTGCATTTCACGAGGCGTCTCCAAATCATGACACGGCGCTCGACATCGTTCCTGTTGCTGCGTTGTTGTTATCGTACCTCTTGGTGCTCTTTTGTGGCCTTTTGGTGGCAGTTTGGCCTGTCTGCAGGCCATATCCGGCCGCCTCGAGACATCTTGGGCCAAGTTTTGGGGCCTCTTGGGGGCTTCCTGGGGGCTTCTTGGAGGCTTTTGAGGTTCTCTTGGGGATCCCTCAGGGCCTCTCGGGGTGTTCTCGGGGCAGCCTGGGGGCGTCTTGGAGCCGAAGGCTCGAACAGGTGCCCTCTGGACTCCGTCTTGGAGCCGTCTGGGGGCCCTCTTGGGCTGTCTTGGGGGCTTCGTGGGCTGTTGTTGGACCCTGTTCGATCCTTTTGGGGGGCCCTTTTGGCCGTCTGGGGGCGATATTGAAGGTTTGCCCGTCTGGGACGTTGTGGAAACCGAATAGGCGAGCATGCGAAACATGCTTATTCTTTTCTGAGGGAGTGGGACCATGGTTGTTTCTTGGGAACCTCTTGGGGCGCATCTTGGGGGCCTTTTGGGGCGTTTTGGCAGCCCATCGTGGGCGTCCAGGGGCGATATTTCGGCGAATCGTGGCCCCCAGGGACCGTCTGGGGAGCGTTTTGGTGCCTTCTTGGCGAGTTTTGGAGCCCTCCGCTCCCCCGTGGCGCGTTCGGTACGGGGTCGAGCTCGGCCAGGGGGGGGGTCAAATTGCCCGTTTGGGGTCCCTGGGGGGGATTATGGGGGGAGGGGGGGATGATCTCACGCGCCAAGAGACCCACAAGGGGTCGGTGGATTATGATTCTTATGATGACTACGATGATGGTAGCGATGATGCAACTGATGATGAGGATAATGTTGAGGATTCCGATTGTGTAGTTGATGATGATATGGTTTTTGCTGCTGATGACGATGATCATGGTGACGATGCTGATGCTGCTGTTGTGGTTGATGCTGATACGGATGATGATGCACGCGAGTCGGGTAATGCTGATAATGCTGATAATGCAACGGATCCTCATGAAGATGCTGACGATGTCGAGGACATTGATGATGATGCTGGTGATGCTGATGATGATGCTGGTGATGGTGATGTTGATGATGATGATGCTGATGCTGATGATGGCGATGCTGATGAGTATGATGGTGCTGCGGCTGGTGATGGTGTTGCTGCGGCCGTTGCTGCTGATGCTGATGATGACGATGCTGCTGATCATGATGACGATACCGATACTGATGATGATTAAGCTGATGCTCATCATGATGCGGACGACGATACTGATAATGATGACACTGATGGTGACAACAATGCTGATGGCTCCGATGATGATGCTGATGATGTTGATGCGGAGGATGACGCTGCTGGCGATGATGAGAGCGCGGGGCACAGCATTGATCGTTCTTCCCCGCGGCCGTTTTCAACCCTCATGGTTTTTGCTGCGCATCAGGTGCGCACGGACCATCCCCGCGCGTGAATGCTCTGGGCCTTTCTCGCCTCGACCGCGTCTGTGCAGGTCGCGACCAGCAGCGTGGTCACCGCCTTCTCGGCCTGGGTGCTACGCGGAGTCTTCTCTGACGCCGCGGAGGCCGCGCGAGCGGCGGGAAGGGCAGAGGTAAAATGCCCAGACATCCCGGAGCCGATCTGCCACTGTCACTGTCAGTGTGAGGCGCTGTCGGCTCCAAGCAGCGGGGGTCACCAGGCTTGGCAGCTCATCGTGTGCGCGCTGGTCTGCCTGTTCTTCTCGGTCGTGCAGGTGGCAGTCACGTGCGTCCATTATGGCGCTGGTTGGGCTTCCAGTCGGGCCACCGCCCCATCCAGGTCCTCGAGTCCGGGAAGCGGACGGGTGGCCCTTATCGATGGGACCAGGGGGACTTATGCTACGACGGGCTCGGGTGAAGTACGCGGGCGCGGGAGAGGATGTGTCACACGAGCGGGTGTTCTTGAATGATATGGTAGGAGGGCTCGTCCCAGTCGCGACCCCAGACTTCGACGTGTATGGCGAGGATAGGAGCGATGAGAACGTATTCGAGATGGTGAGGTTCCTCGGCGACAACGGGGAGTCCCGCTCGGTCTTGGTGAGGCCCGCCTGCACCGCTTTCAGCAGCCGCCTACCGACGCGGAGGTGGACCAGCTGCTGGCCGAGGCGATCGACGTCGTCGCTTTTCGCGGGGAGGGGGGGCCGCGGGTGGCGCTGGCGGCCCAGCCGCTGGCGCCGCGGGCGCCGGCGCTAGCGGCGCCGCCACTGCGGCCCCCGCCGTCGCGTGGGTGATCGCGGAGCAGGTGGGCAGTCACAGCATCGGCGAGATCGTCGCACTGCCCGCGGGCTCGGTCCAGGCGAACGGCCACGGGCTCATGGTGCTGCCCAACAGGCAGATACCGCGGCCCGTCTTGGTCAAGCAGCTGCACTACTTTCAGGCGAAGGTCGACAACACGTTATGCGAGGAGCGGGTCAAGGGGTGTCGAGCGGCTACGGCGACTCACGGCAACGTCCAAGCGGCGTGGGACGACGCGCGGACGCTGTTGGTGAAGTACGAGCCCGACGGGACGCGTAGGCGCGAGTCCAGGCAGCCAGTGGAGGAGGTGACCATGACGGACTTCGACGACTGGCCGTTGAGCGGTGCTCGCACTACCGAGCGGATGCGCCGCGAGATGGTCAAAGTGGCTGAAGGGCCGCGGGCGCAGCACTCGAAGTGGCTCTCGGAGGCGAAGATCCCCGATGGAGATCGGCCCGTCCACGAGGACGGCAACCTGGCGCTGGGGCATGAGCTCGCGGTGACGTCCGACGGGCTCAACGTGATGAATCTCGCGCGCATGGGGGCATTTGCCCGCGGGCGCCAGTTGATTGCCGAAGCTCGTCACGCCAAGCCGAGGGCGCTGAGCTACGAGGGAGCGGCTCGCCTCATGGGCGATGGGGCGCGCGCAGGCGGAGCGCTGGTGTCGCCGGCGCTGACGGCCCGCGTGTCCGACCGGCTGCGAGCGGAGGCGGCCATTTCGAAGGAGAAGCGCAAGGCGGCGGAGGCGCGCTCGCTTGCACCTGGTCGCGGCCGCGGACGCGGCGGCAGGGTCGCTGGAGCTGGCGCCGACGCCGCCGGGGCTGGCTAGCCTGCGGGCTCAGAGGTGCGGACTTGATCGACCGCACTTCGCCGCTCCCCGAGAGCCTGCGCGCAGCGCGTGGAGGGCGGGCTTCGATTCATTCCGTTCGCCACGATTACCTGTTCTGAGTCATGGCTGAGCTGCGCAGCGAGGCCACTTTTGCTGAGGGGGAGAGCGCCCCAAGCAGGTACCGCGATATCTCCCCATTGCCTCGACTCGCTGAGGGGCGACGAGGCGACCTGCGAAGGATGTGCCTTTCGACGACGCGACGCCTGACACGTCGGTGGGCTGTGGCCTTTGCAGTCAACAAGTCGGTGGACGCTCTCAACTCGATGTACTTTTGTGCTCGTGATGTGCCTGCCCCTCCTGCCGTCTCTGACCTGATGACGTTGCCGCAGTGCCAGCGCGATGCTCTCGCGCATCTGATGGGGGCGGGTTCGTGAGCTGGGCCCAAAGCCTCCGAGTGTCACTCGCCCAGGAGCCCTTCAGGAGCTTCGGGTTTTTTAGCACGATTGTGCAGGGGACCTGGGGCAGGGCCCCCGGGCCCCCATGGTTTTGGAGAAGTTGTCGCTTCTGGACGTGGAGCGCTCGCCTGTTGATTTGGAGTCAGTCTTCGTTGGTTTGCCTCAGGAATGCCTTCAGAAGTTCGAAGACAAGATGCTCGTCGTGGCGGCGGTCTGGAGCCAGCTGTCGGACGAGGCAACCCGAGTTCCCCCTTACACGGACCCGCTTTGGAAGACCCCCTGGGGGTTCAAGGCCTTCGCCACCAGGATGGCCTCTCGGGGGCTTGTGAGGTTCACTCGGCGCCCTGCTGCTCGAATCGGGGCGATCACGGTGTTGAAGAAGTCGGGGATGCAACGTTTGGTCCGCGACTGCCGCCAATGTAATCTTAGGTTCGCCCCTCCCCCGCATACTGAGTTAGGCGGTTTAAGTTCTTTGAGCGACCTGGGGGCCCCCGTAGGTCAGGCCCTGCATTGGGCCGAGGGTGACATCAAGGACTGTTTCTACGAGTGCGGGATCTCCGATGAGCTCTCAGATTTCTTCGCGTTCGAGGTCGATGCCGTCGTCGGGGATCTGCTGGGGGCTGGTGCATCGGGGGAGCTTTTGAGTGATTTCAGTTTGGAGGAGAAGGTATCAATGTGCTTGACTGTCCTGCCAATGGGTTTTACCTGGTCGTTGTGGTTGGTCCAAGAAAACTACATGCAAGTTGCGCGAAGGGAGGTCTCGGAAAAGTTTGTTCTTGTGGACGGGCGCCCCGTCCCGGGCATGCAGGCAGGCGAGCGCGTCTACGCGGCGTACTGTGATAGTTTAAATGCGGGCGCTTTTTTTCGTGCAAGCAAGCTGGGGAGCTGCGTGATGATGTTCAGAAAGATATGGGGCAGGACGGTTTCACCATTCATTACATCTCGGGACCGCCCCTCGTCGCCCGCGTGCTGGGTCCGGTTCTACATGGGGATGCAGGTACTCTCAGCCCGGACCCCGACAAGCTTTGGAAGTTGATCGCGGTGTTTGACTGGTTGAGTACTGGGCCCGTGGTTTCCGCAAAAACCGTGGAGAGGCTGATCGGGCACTACATATATATATACATACATATATCGCTATGTTGAATCGAAGCGCGCTCCCAGTCTTGCGGCACCTGTATGATTTCGTTGCGCAGAGCTGCGAGCCCCGAACATCCCTGGCTGAGTTGCTGCAGAGAGAATGGCATCATTACTGGTCTTCTGCCACTCGCCGTCGCTGATCTTCGCCAGGAGTGGAACCCCGCCGTCGCGCGCGCCGATGCCTCGCCGACGGGGTACGGAGTATGCCAGCGCGATCTCGATGTCGAGAGCGTTCGAAGCATTGGGATGTGGAGTGAGAGGTGGCGTTTTAAAATACTTGCTCCTGACCAATGGGCCCCAAGGTCTCGCTCTCTAGGGCTGGCCCCCCAGGAGGACCTCGCTTCCGCTGGGTGCGTTTGGGCCCCTGGTGTCTCCAAGGGGGGTCTTTGGGGCGATGCTGGTGATTGGGGCTCTTTCAAGTACGTCGAGGACCCCGATTTCCCCGAGGCGCCTTTGGGTCTCATGAAGCAGGATTCTTGGGACGTCGTCTTGCATGGTACCTGGAAGTTCCTGGACGAACATATCACGATCAAGGAAGGTAGGACGGTTATCCTGGCGCTCAGATGTCTTTCTCGGGCTCACCGTAATTTTGGGAAGCGTCATTTGTTACTTGTCGACAACATGGGGTTGTGCTCCGCGCTGTCGAAGGGCCGTGCCTGCTCGTGCGATTTGCTCAGAGTGTGCCAGCAGGCGGGCGCCCTTTTGCTCGCCACCAACAGTCGCCTTCGGCCGCGCTGGGTTCCCAGCGAGTTCAATGTTGCGGACGAGCCCTCACGCCGTGAGGAGCGGGCGGACGCTCGCCGCCGGGCCCGCGCGGCTGCCGGGCGTGGGCAAGGAGAGGCAGCTGGTCGGCAGGAAGCAGGCAGCTGGCGCCCTCTCCCGTGCGCAAGCGGCGGCGCCGACGGGCTCCCGGAGCCTCCGGGCTGGGGGCGCTGGCGAGAGGGAGCGCAACCACCGCGCGTCTCCCAAGGAGAAGCGCCTGCTGACGGCGCTGGCGGAGGCTCCGGAGGAGCGCTGTGTCTCGGACAGGATGAATCAATATTACCACTTCGATTTGAAGGAGTTTCTGCACGGAGAACGCGTTGCCCACGGCCATCTCGGCGCAGACCGACTTGCTGCTCGTGGACTACTTCGACGGGCAGTTCCTGGACGGGCACGGCCCCTCGCTCGCGGAGAAGACCATCGCGGCCGTCCAGTTCGCGGAGGCCCGCGCGAACAGCGGCCAGATCTGGTCGCTGGTGCGCGCCCAGAGGTCTTTGAAGGGGTGGAGGAAGGTCGCTCCTGCCATCAGCCTGCTGCCGCTGCCTTGGGGCATCCTGGCGGCGCTGGCGATGCACCTGGCGCAGCAGGGAAGGCAGGACATGGCGTTGTACCTGGCGGTGTGCTTCGAGGGCTACCTGAGGCCGTCGGAGGGGCTGAGCTTTCGAGCAAAGGATGCGGTCCCGCCGGTGGCGGGGGCGGGGCGCGGTTTCCGCCAATGCACGGCGATCATCAGGGGGTCCGACGAGAAGGTGCCAGACAAGGTCGGGGGCTTCGACAACAGCCTCATCATCGACCAAGGTCACTTGCCCAGCCTCGGCGTGGAGCTGCACTGGCGGGGTCGGGGCAAGGCGAGGGGCGCCTTCCTGTTCGATTTCCACCTGAAGGAGGTGAACGAACTGATGAACAAAGCTGCTCTCGACCGTGGACTTCGCGATCGCCTGCCGCTTTACCAGTGCCGGCACGGAGGCGCCGCCCACGACCTCGTCGGGGAGCGCAGGGGCAGGGCCACGGTGAGGGCCCGCGGCAGGTGGCAGACAGAGAGCTCCGTGCGTCGATATACCAAGATCGGACAAGTTCAAAACATGCTCGCGACGGTCGTGCCTCACGTCCTCGACCATGTGCAAAAGTGGCGGCCGTCCTGGGCGACGTGCCGATGGGGCGCAAGGCCGCCCTGCAGCCGCCGAAGGCGGCAAGGAAGTGACGAGAGCTCGGCGCAGGTCTCCGGCTCCGCGCCCGGGTGGAGCTCGATGGGGGCTTGTTGGTCGCCGAGGCTGCCTCGAGGTCTCCTCAGGATCAGGCCGCTTAACTGCATCGTTGAGAAGGCACGGCGTCCGAGCTGAGGGCTTGGACATATTGAATAATGTGAACCTGCTGGATAAGAGAAACCAGCAGCGCGTCCTCGCCCAGATTAGAAGCAGGAGGGTTGGCTGCCTGCGGTTCGGGCTGCCCTGCAATACTTGGAGCGGGGCGAGGCGATGGGGCGGAACTGGTCCAGGGCCACTTCGGGGCGAAGGTAAGTTCATCATGGGACTCCCGGGCCTGGGGGAAAAAGATGCCAAGAAAGCCAAGGAAGGAAATCAGTTGATGTGGTTTGTTGTGCGATGTTGCCGTGCCGCGTCTAAGGCTGCGATCCCCTGGGCGATCGAGAACCGTCGCGCGAGTCGTGTCTGGAAGGCCCCCGCTGTGAAAAAGCTCGCGAAGCTGACTTCCTTTGGGGCCGAGGCTCTATCTCCCGCTTTTGTGCATTTGGATTTCTGTCAGTACGCAGAGGCTTGGAAAAAGAGTTCAACCCTGTTATCCCATGGACTTGATCCCTCTCTTGCAGAGTGCAGATGTTTTATGTCAAAGGGTGCATGTTCCCGCCCAGGCTGCCGCCATGTCGTCTTGGAGGGAAAAGATTGTTCGAGAAATTGGAATACTCTACGTGCTAAAGCCTATCCTAAAGAACTGACTGGGGTGCTATCTGAATTAATTTATAAGCGCCTTTTAAGAAGTCCACGTCGTGGATAAGGGAAATCTCCAGGCCTCGCCAGACCAAGCTGTAACTGCTTGCAGCCGCCCAAGGCGGCTGTCCGTCAGCTCGCGCCTCTAACCCTGTAACTTGCCGCGTTGCCACGCTGCGCGTCTGGAAAGGTTTTCTGGTCAAGGGGTGAGGTAGATCATGAGAGCGCGGGGCGCAGCATTGATCGTTCTTCCCCGCGGCCGTTTTCAACCCTCAAGGCTTTTGCTGTGCCATCCCGAACCCCGCCCTGCCCCCTCTCTCTCTCTCTCTCTCTCTCTCTCTCTCTCTCTCTCTCTCTCTCTTTCTCTCTTTCTCTCTCTCTTTTAACTTGGGGGGGATCTCCCGGCCCCGCCAGGCCAAACTGTAACTGTTTGCAGCCGCCCAAGGCGGCTGTCCGTCAGCTCGCGCCTCTAACCTTGCACTTTGCCGCGTTGCCACGCTGCGCGTCTGAAAAGGTTTCCTCGCCAAGGGGTAGGGTAGATCATGATAGTGATGATGTTGATGATGATGCTGATGACGATGGCGATGCTGATGGTGATGATGCTGATGATGCTGATGATGCTGCTGATGCGGATGGCGCTTCTGATACGGCTGACGACGTTGGTAATGGTACGGATCCTGATAGCGATGCGGACGATGACCAAGATACGGATGCTGATGATGATGACGATGCTGCTGGTGATGGTGGAGGCGGTGATGATGAGTATGATGTTGTCGCGGTTGGCGATGATGATGTTGCTGCGGCTGCTTCTGTTGATGTTGGTGATCCTGACGATGCTACCAATCATGATGATGATGAAGATGATGATGATGATGATGATACGGCTGAGGATCCAGGTGATGCTGATGATGGTGATGGTGGTGACGATGTTGATGATGATGACGATGCTGACGGCTATGGTAATGATGATGTTTCTGATGGTGATGCGGATGTCCATAATGATAACGATGACGCGGATGTTGATGAGGATGATGATGATGACGATACTGTTTTTGTTGTTGATGCTGACGATGCTGATGATGATGACAATGATGGTGATGATGCTGCTGATGATGATGCGGATGCTGATGATGATGATGTTGATGATGCTGATGATTATGGTGCTGATGGTAATGGTGTTGCTGCTGATGACGGCGATGATGCTGGTGATGATGATGCTGATGTGTATGATGATGCTGATGATGATGACGCTGGTGATGCGGATGATGATACGAATGAAGATACATATGAAGATCCTGGTGGTGCTGGTGATGGAAATGGTGGTGACGATGCTGTTGATGATGGAGATGCTGACGATTACGATGAGGATGTTTTTGATGATGATGCTGATGCTGATGATGATAACGATGCTGCTGTTACTGATGATGATGACGATGACGGTGGCGATGCTGCTTGTGTTGTTGATGATAACGATGCTGATGATGACGATGGTGATGCGAATGATGGTGATGATGCTGCTGATTATGATGCGGGTGATGATGATGATGCTGCTGATGATGATGTTGATAACGATGCTTTTGCTGATGATGACGATGGTGACGATGATGATGAGTATGATGATGATGATGCTGATGATGATGATGCTGGCAATGCTGATGATGATGATGATGGTGATGTTGATGATGATGCTGATGATGATGATGCTGACGGCGACAGCCACGACGACTATGATGCCGATGAAGGAGCTGGAGGCGGAGGAGGCGGAGGAGGGTGAGGCGTGCCGTCACATGTGACACGTTCTTCCGTCTTCAGTTCAGGAGCTGTCATGAGCCTCGTTTGGGCGGTCGTTGGGCCTCTTGTGGGCCTCTCGGGGGCAGATTTTAGGCCTTCTGGGCCTCTTGGTGGCCTCGTTGGGTGGGAGGCTCGAATTGTGGGCTCGTGTTCCCCCTCGTGGGCCCTTTCTTGGGGTTGTCTTGGGGCCCTTTGGGGCCGTCTTCGGCGCCCTTGGCGCTGTCTTGGAGCCCTGTCGGGTCGTCTTGGGGCCTTGGGGGCCTCTTGAGCCGCCTCGGGGCAGTCTTGTGGGCTTCTCTGGCCGCCTTAGAGCGCCGGAAACGTGAAAAGGCGACAACCCCCCAAAACACATTGATGCACATCGAGGAATCAATGATGTTTGCCCCTCGAGGCTTTTTGTTTGCATTCTCGGGGCCCTCTTTTGAGCCTCCTGGGGCCTCTTGAGACTTCTTGCGGCGGAAGGGTCGCATTGTCGGATTGTGTTCCCGTCTTGGACCCTTCTCGGGGGCCTTCTTGGGCAGTCGTGGGCGCCTCTTGGGCCGTCTTGGAGCCCTCTTGGGCCGTCTTGGGGCCCTCTCGTGGCCCTGTTGGGCCGTGCTGGGGCAGTCTTGGGGCAGTCTTGGGAGCTTCTTCGGTAGTCTTTGGACGTCGGAGGGTCAAACAGGTGAGAACCCCAAACGCATAGAAAACCTGGACGAACATCACTGACATGTATTTCTCTATGCCCTCTTCGGACGTCTCGAAGGCCTCTTGGGCCGTCTTGAGCCCATCTTGGCAGTCTGGAGGCCAAAGTGGGTCGTCTTGGAGCCAGACTGGGCCGTCTAGAAGATATGCTGGCCTCGGGAGCGCGAATTTGTTGTCTTGCTAGGGATTGTGGCCACGGGACGGAGGCAGGTCATGCAACCCAGTTCGACGAGAGGGGGGGGGGCTAGAAGATGACATACCCCTACCAGACAGCACTTGGCGTTCTAGCACGCCTGGACGTACCAGGGGTCACGGTGGCGGATCGGCTCGGAGTACACGGTGCACGGCATTCGAATCCAAAATTGGGGCGATACGACACATGATGTAAAACAGGCTGTGTTGTACGCGTCGACGACGCAAGGCGGAGCATTCAACACGGTTGTTGCTTCATTAGGATCAGTGGCCATTGGAACTAGTAGCGCGCAGGACTTTGCCATCGTTTATAGTTCCCCTGTGCAACACCTTCGATTGGTGATCACACGAACAGGCACTGGTCACCAACCATATATTCGGGAAATCGCGTTTCAACTTGAGGCCAGTCAGACGCCCAGCCCGACGCAAAGTCCGACGCCCAGCCCGACGCCCAGCCCGACGCCCAGCCCGACGCCCAATCCAGCAAATAGCGCTGCTGCCACTGGAGATCCACACCTGCATAATATTTTTGGGGAACAATTCGACTTAACGAAGACGGGCAGCCATGTTCTAATCAACATTCCTCGTGGAACCAGTGCCGAAAACTCATTGCTTCGCGTTCAGGCCGAGGCGCGCCGATTTGGTGGCAGTTGCGCGGATTTGTATTTCCAAGCATTGAATGTTACAGGTTTGTGGGCAGAGGCTAAGCAAGCAGGAGGGTACCACTTCGACTCGCACAGGGGTGTCAATGAGAATTCAAAATGGTTCACTCTTGGCTCCGTCGAGGTCAAAGTTGCCCATGGGCGAACGCAAGGCGGTATCCTGTATCTGAACTTCTACGTTAAACATCTGCGGCACGCTGGCTTCCCCGTGGGGGGCTTGTTGGGAGAGGACGACCACCAGGACGCAACCGCGCAGCCAGCTGAATGCAAGAAGCTAGTGGCCTTGCGCACAGCTCTTCAGAACACCGACACTTCTGCGCGTTCTGTTGCCACCGCGAAGTTGGCATGAGGTTTCTCCAGCTCCACTGAGCCACGCGAGGGCCGTTATGCACACCATGGGCGCCAGTGGTTCACATGTGCCCTCATCGGCATTCTTTTGCTTCGCCCGTCTCCTCGCCCGGTCCTCGCTTGCTTTTTTTCCCCTCGGTTTTCTCCCAAGGCTTTCTCCGTCCTCGGCGGCTTCGTCTCCTTTTCCTGCCGCTTTTGGGGCGCGGCGCGCGGAGCAGAAGGACCGCGCGCTGCCGAGCAGAGGCGACGTGAGCAGGGCCACGCACCTTCCGCAGATTTCCCCTTTACTGAGGGTACGCCGGTTCTGGTGGCACCTTGCTCTCCCCTTCTGCTTCAAAGGACAAAAAGAGGAGGGGCCGGCTCCGTGGCCGCCTGTGGTCGGGCGGGGCTGGGGCAGGAATCGATCGTTCCAGGGCGTGCCCGAACGCGCTCAGAGCGCTCCGGAACGCTCCGCGAAGGCCGCGGCGCCCGATCATTTTCCAGAACTGCCGCATCTCAGAGGTTCCCGGTGTATACGATTATGACAGTCGTGGCTGTGTGATGACGGCGACGATGACAATTTCGGTGACAGCTGATGACAACTGATGGCGACGACGACGATGACAATTGGATGACAATTCGATGACAATGTGGTGACAATCTCAGAGGTTGCCAACTTATCCCTGTCCGATCTTGTCCCTGTCCTTGCCTTGTCTCCTGTGGGCGCGCTGGCCGTCCTGGGGGCCATCTTGGCGTCTGCGAGGAGGTGCCGCGCCAGGTAGCCAAGGGGCCCCCCCGGCGGCCTGGGACAGGGCGCCGGCCTGGAGGCTTCTGCGGGAGGAGGGGTTGGGGGGAGAGGAGGAGGAGGAGGCGGAGGCGGAGGAGGAGGAGGCGGAGGCGGAGGAGGAGGAGGGCGCAGCCTCGCTTCTGCGGGGTGCCCCCCTGCAGCTGTAGCAAGAGGCAGTGGCGCGAGCGCGTTTGCCAGCGTGGGGCCCATACAGAAAGTAAGACGGCACTGTGGATATGTGAGCCGTGCGATGTACGAGCGTCTCCGCGGTCGTTGTTTCGAAGGGCAAGTCTGCATTTTCTCGGGGCGCCCCTGCTGGCGGGCACGGGGTGGCAGTGGGCTAGAAAATGGCGGATCCTCGGGACACAGATCCAATCCATGAGAAGCGCAAGCAAGAACCCCAGACAGCGCAAGCACCGTTTGGGGAATGAACCTTCGAACGTTCGGGCTGATTTCTTGGATGTGCGGCTGGATTCGCCCGGCTGCGCCTCCAGCGCCGCCCCTGTGCGCTCCGCGCGACAGGGGGGGGGGGGGTCCAGCGCCGACCCAGGACTCTGCGCGGACCTCTGTCAGCTTGTGCGTTGCGCAGCTTTATCTTCCCCTGGAGGGAGCGGCAGGCATCGAAGGCGCCCACGGCGAGCCGCCGCCGGCCCACTGCATTTCTCGAAGCGCCTGGCCGCCGGCCCATTTCGCATCACGGTGGCTGCATGGTGATGTGCTCGTGCCCATGGGGAACGGTAAGGCAGGCAGGACTGGTGTCGAGGAGATCGTTGGAGATGAGGCCCTCATGACGGGGCCGTCATGCAGGCCTCTTGTGCCGTCTTAGGGCCATCTTGGGCCATTCGGGGACCCGCTTGGAGGCTTTTTGTTCCGTCTTTGGTGCGATCTTGGGGCCTTTTGGGCCGCTCAGGGCGGTCGGCAGCTCGAAAAGGCGGTACTGCCCAAATCGTCCAGAAACCCAAGCCAAGTCACTGATGTTCGCGTCTTCAGGGGCCTCTCGATGTCCTCTTGGAACCCTCATGGGGCGTCTCGGGCGCTTCTTGGGCCGTCTTGGGACCAACGTGGGCTATCTTGGAACTACCCCATCTTGGCCAGCACCCCTCCCCAAGGCGATCCTCCCTGTTCTGTCAGACCCCTCCGTGCTCATCCTACTCCTTCTGACCCAAATCCTCCTTTCATCTTCCATTACCTCCGTCTTCTCTCCCCCGTGCCCTTTCGAACGTTTCGTTTCATTGCACTAGACTGCAATGGTGCGCGCTGCATCACGTAGCAGGCAACGTCGACGCCGATGTCGGCTACTACAGTCATCCACAGAGACAGTGGCTGCACCGAGGACGGCTGCAGCATCGACACTGACCACGCCAGTACTGCGGCAGCTAGGATAACCAGAACTGGCAATTCACAAGCGACCGCCGAAACCTGCTGCCGAAGCGCTGCACCACTACAGCACTACAGCCGAATCAAGTCACAGCCGAATCATCTCCTGGGCTCGTTGACCCCAGGGCCCCCCCTCAAGGGCACCCTGACCTAAGCGTCCCTTCCCCTTCCTGGAGCCTCTCCGAAGCCTCCTCGAGGCCCCCCCCCAGAAGGCTCCAGGACGGCCCGAGTGCCCACCTACACGTCCCAAGGGGCCGTCTTGGGTCCATAGCAGTTTGGCTCAAGCATTTGTAAACTCTCCTTCAGCAACCGCTCCTGCAGCCGGAGCCCCTGCGTCACTGAGCGCACCCTCGAACTATTTCTGTTTGATTGCGGGTCGGGCTGCTCCGTCACAATGGCCCGCTCTCTATTGGTCGCCGCCCCCTTGTTGTCGTCTTTCATCGGAGGCGGGGCCGCTCTGCATGTGGTGTCCATGACCCAGGGAATGCCAAACAGCAGTGGATATATCAATTCGACAAGCTTGGGCACTGACACGTTCGACGAGAAGTTCGCCAACGTCAAGAAGCGCGGCATGGTGACAGCCTCATGGTTACAAGACACGTCTTGGGTCGTTGGCTGGGTAGCAGCTTACCCTACTCAAGAGGGGCCTATGACTATGGATGGTGATGCGGACACGAAGTGGAATCCATGGAATCTTGGTAGACATTACAACAAATGGTGGATCGAGTTTAATATCCAGCTGCCTGCGGCAACTCCCGCCACCGTGCCAGCCCAGCTTTCTCGGTCTGTGCACGAGGGAGCACGGAGGTTCCAACGTCTGGCTTCTTGTCTCTTCGGCCTTCGAAGAGCCGTGGCACGTGGCGCGCTTTTCGTAGGGCCGTCGTGGGGGACCTGGGAGCTGGGTATACATTTTTGCTGTCACGTCTGACACATAGGCTGTCTTGGGTTTTGTGGTGCGTCGTCGAAGTCTGTGAAGCCTTCATGGGCGATGGTGATGACGATGACAATGATAATGCTGATGCTGACGATGATGATGATGCTGCTGCTGATGATGATGACAATGACGGCGACGACGATGATGATGACGAGGATGCTGAGATTGGTGATAATGATGATGCTATTGATGCTGGTGGTGATGGTGATGTTGATGATGGTGATGCTGACGATCATGACATGGGGATGATGTGGTGATGGTGATGCTGGTAACAATGATGATGCTGACGATGGCGATGATTATATAGGCTCATACCACATCCGCCGACCCCTATATAAATTATTGCGCCTCCAGGGCTGCATTTCACGAGGCGTCTCCAAATCATGACACGGCGCTCGACATCGTTCCTGTTGCTGCGTTGTTGTTATCGTACCTCTTGGTGCTCTTTTGTGGCCTTTTGGTGGCAGTTTGGCCTGTCTGCAGGCCATATCCGGCCGCCTCGAGGCATCTTGGGCCAAGTTTTGGGGCCTCTTGGGGGCTTCCTGGGGGCTTCTTGGAGGCTTTTGAGGTTCTCTTGGGGATCCCTCAGGGCCTCTCGGGGTGTTCTCGGGGCAGCCTGGGGGCGTCTTGGAGCCGAAGGCTCGAACAGGTGCCCTCTGGACTCCGTCTTGGAGCCGTCTGGGGGCCCTCTTGGGCTGTCTTGGGGGCTTCGTGGGCTGTTGTTGGACCCTGTTCGATCCTTTTGGGGGGCCCTTTTGGCCGTCTGGGGGCGATATTGAAGGTTTGCCCGTCTGGGACGTTGTGGAAACCGAATAGGCGAGCATGCGAAACATGCTTATTCTTTTCTGAGGGAGTGGGACCATGGTTGTTTCTTGGGAACCTCTTGGGGCGCATCTTGGGGGCCTTTTGGGGCGTCTTGGCAGCTTCAGAGGCTGCCTTGAGGCCATCGTGGGCGTCCAGGGGCGATATTTCGGCGAATCGTGGCCCCCAGGGACCGTCTGGGGAGCGTTTTGGTGCCTTCTTGGCGAGTTTTGGAGCCCTCCGCTCCCCCGTGGCGCGTTCGGTACGGGGTCGAGCTCGTCCAGGGGGGGGGTCAAATTGCCCGTTTGGGGTCCCTGGGGGGGATTATGGGGGGAGGGGGGGATGATCTCACGCGCCAAGAGACCCACAAGGGGTCGGTGGATTATGATTCTTATGATGACTACGATGATGGTAGCGATGATGCAACTGATGATGAGGATGATGTTGAGGATTCCGATTGTGTAGTTGATGATGATATGGTTGTTGCTGCTGATGACGATGATCATGGTGACGATGCTGATGCTGCTGTTGTGGTTGATGCTGATACGGATGATGATGCACGCGAGTCGGGTAATGCTGATAATGCTGATAATGCAACGGATCCTCATGAAGATGCTGACGATGTCGAGGACATTGATGATGATGCTGGTGATGCTGATGATGATGGTGGTGATGGTGATGTTGATGATGATGCTGATGCTGATGATGGCGATGCTGATGAGTATGATGGTGCTGCGGCTGGTGATGGTGTTGCTGCGGCCGTTGCTGCTGATGCTGATGATGACGATGCTGCTGATCATGATGACGATACCGATACTGATGATGATTAAGCTGATGCTCATCATGATGCGGACGACGATACTGATAATGATGACACTGATGGTGACAACAATGCTGATGGCTCCGATGATGATGCTGATGATGTTGATGCGGAGGATGACGCTGCTGGCGATGATGAGAGCGCGGGGCACAGCATTGATCGTTTTTCCCCGCGGCCGTTTTCAACCCTCATGGTTTTTGCTGCGCATCAGGTGCGCACGGACCATCGCCGCGCGTGAATGCTCTGGGCCTTTCTCGCCTCGACCGTGTCTGTGCAGGTCGCGACCAGCAGCGTGGTCACCGCCTTCTCGGCCTGGGTGCTACGCGGAGTCTTCTCTGACGCCGCGGAGGCCGCGCGAGCGGCGGGAAGGGCAGAGGTAAAATGCCCAGACATCCCGGAGCCGATCTGCCACTGTCACTGTCAGTGTGAGGCGCTGTCGGCTCCAAGCAGCGGGGGTCACCAGGCTTGGCAGCTCATCGTGTGCGCGCTGGTCTGCCTGTTCTTCTCGGTCGTGCAGGTGGCAGTCACGTGCGTCCATTATGGCGCTGGTTGGGCTTCCAGTCGGGCCACCGCCCCATCCAGGTCCTCGAGTCCGGGAAGCGGACGGGTGGCCCTTATCGATGGGACCAGGGGGACTTATGCTACGACGGGCTCGGGTGAAGTACGCGGGCGCGGGAGAGGATGTGTCACACGAGCGGGTGTTCTTGAATGATATGGTAGGAGGGCTCGTCCCAGTCGCGACCCCAGACTTCGACGTGTATGGCGAGGATAGGAGCGATGAGAACGTGTTCGAGATGGTGAGGTTCCTCGGCGACAACGGGGAGTCCCGCTCGGTCTTGGTGAGGCCCGCCTGCACCGTTTTCAGCAGCCGCCTACCGACGCGGAGGTGGACCAGCTGCTGGCCGAGGCGATCGACGTCGTCGCTTTTCGCGGGGAGGGGGGGCCGCGGGTGGCGCTGGCGGCCCAGCCGCTGGCGCCGCGGGCGCCGGCGCTAGCGGCGCCGCCACTGCGGCCCCCGCCGTCGCGTGGGTGATCGCGGAGCAGGTGGGCAGTCACAGCGTCGGCGAGATCGTCGCACTGCCCGCGGGCTCGGTCCAGGCGAACGGCCACGGGCTCATGGTGCTGCCCAACAGGCAGATACCGCGGCCCGTCTTGGTCAAGCAGCTGCACTACTTTCAGGCGAAGGTCGACAACACGTTATGCGAGGAGCGGGTCAAGGGGTGTCGAGCGGCTACGGCGACTCACGGCAACGTCCAAGCGGCGTGGGACGACGCGCGGACGCTGTTGGTGAAGTACGAGCCCGACGGGACGCGTAGGCGCGAGTCCAGGCAGCCAGTGGAGGAGGTGACCATGACGGACTTCGACGACTGGCCGTTGAGCGGTGCTCGCACTACCGAGCGGATGCGCCGCGAGATGGTCAAAGTGGCTGAAGGGCCGCGGGCGCAGCACTCGAAGTGGCTCTCGGAGGCGAAGATCCCCGATGGAGATCGGCCCGTCCACGAGGACGGCAACCTGGCGCTGGGGCGTGAGCTCGCGGTGACGTCCGACGGGCTCAACGTGATGAATCTCGCGCGCATGGGGGCATTTGCCCGCGGGCGCCAGTTGATTGCCGAAGCTCGTCACGCCAAGCCGAGGGCGCTGAGCTACGAGGGAGCGGCTCGCCTCATGGGCGATGGGACGCGCGCAGGCGGAGCGCTGGTGTCACCGGCGCTGACGGCCCGCGTGTCCGACCGGCTGCGAGCGGAGGCGGCCATTTCGAAGGAGAAGCGCAAGGCGGCGGAGGCGCGCTCGCTTGCACCTGGTCGCGGCCGCGGACGCGGCGGCAGGGTCGCTGGAGCTGGCGCCGACGCCGCCGGGGCTGGCTAGCCTGCGGGCTCAGAGGTGCGGACTGGATCGACCGCGCTTCGCCGCTCCCCGAGAGCCTGCGCGCAGCGCGTGGAGGGCGGGCTTCGATTCATTCCGTTCGCCACGATTACCTGTTCTGAGTCATGGCTGAGCTGCGCAGCGAGGCCACTTTTGCTGAGGGGGAGAGCGCCCCAAGCAGGTACCGCGATATCTCCCCATTGCCTCGACTCGCTGAGGGGCGACGAGGCGACCTGCGAAGGATGTGCCTTTCGACGACGCGACGCCTGACACGTCGGTGGGCTGTGGCCTCTGCAGTCAACAAGTCGGTGGACGCTCTCAACTCGATGTACTTTTGTGCTCGTGATGTGCCTGCCCCTCCTGCCGTCTCTGACCTGATGACGTTGCCGCAGTGCCAGCGCGATGCTCTCGCGCATCTGATGGGGGCGGGTTCGTGAGCTGGGCCCAAAGCCTCCGAGTGTCACTCGCCCAGGAGCCCTTCAGGAGCTTCGGGTTTTTTAGCACGATTGTGCAGGGGACCTGGGGCAGGGCCCCCGGGCCCTCATGGTTTTGGAGAAGTTGTCGCTTCTGGACGTGGAGCGCTCGCCTGTTGATTTGGAGTCAGTCTTCGTTGGTTTGCCTCAGGAATGCCTTCAGAAGTTCGAAGACAAGATGCTCGTCGGGGCGGCGGTCTGGAGCCAGCTGTCGGACGAGGCAACCCGAGTTCCCCCTTGCACGGACCCGCTTTGGAAGACCCCCTGGGGGTTCAAGGCCTTCGCCACCAGGATGGCCTCTCGGGGGCTTGCGAGGTTCACTCGGCGCCCTACTGCTCGAATCGGGGCGATCACGGTGTTGAAGAAGTCGGGGATGCAACGTTTGGTCCGCGACTGCCGCCAATGTAATCTCAGGTTCGCCCCTCCCCCGCATACTGAGTTAGGCGGTTTAAGTTCTTTGAGCGACCTGGGGGCCCCCGTAGGTCAGGCCCTGCATTGGGCCGAGGGTGACATCAAGGACTGTTTCTACGAGTGCGGGATCTCCGATGAGCTCTCAGATATCTTCGCGTTCGAGGTCGATGCCGCCGTCGGGGATCTGCTGGGGGCTGGTGTATCGGGGGAGCTTTTGAGTGATTTCAGTTTGGAGGAGAAGGTATCAATGTGCTTGACTGTCCTGCCAATGGGTTTTACCTGGTCGTTGTGGTTGGCCCAAGAAAACCACATGCAAGTTGCGCGAAGGGAGGTCTCGGAAAAGTTTGTTCTTGTGGACGGGCGCCCCGTCCGGGCGTGCAGGCAGGCGAGCGCGTCTACATGGCGTACTGTGATAGTTTAAATGCGGGCTTTTTTTTCGTGCAAGCAAGCTGGGGAGCTGCGTGATGATGTTCAGAAAGATATGGGGCAGGACGGTTTCACCATTCATTACATCTCGGGACCGCCCCTCGTCGCCCGCGCGCTGGGTCCGGTTCTAAATGGGGATGCAGGTACTCTCAGCCCGGACCCCGACAAGCTTTGGAAGTTGATCGCGGTGTTTGACTGGTTGAGTACTGGGCCCGTGGTTTCCGCAAAAACCGTGGAGAGGCTGATCGGGCACTACATATATATATATATATATATATATATATATGCATACATATATCGCTATGTTGAATCGAAGCGCGCTCCCAGTCTTGCGGCGCCTGTATGATTTCGTTGCGCAGAGCTGCGAGCCCCGAACATCCCTGGCTGAGTTGCTGCAGAGAGAATGGCATCATTACTGGTCTTCTGCCACTCGCCGTCGCTGATCTTCGCCAGGAGTGGAACCCCACCGTCGCGTGCGCCGATGCCTCGCCGACGGGGTACGGAGTATGCCAGCGCGATCTCGATGTCGAGAGCGTTCGAAGCATTGGGATGTGGAGTGAGAGGTGGCGTTTTAAAATACTTGCTCCTGACCAATGGGCCCCAAGGTCTCGCTCTCTAGGGCTGGCCCCCCAGGAGGACCTCGCTTCCGCTGGGTGCGTTTGGGCCCCTGGTGTCTCCAAGGGGGGTCTTTGGGGCGATGCTGGTGATTGGGGCTCTTTCAAGTACGTCGAGGACCCCGATTTCCCCGAGGCGCCTTTGGGTCTCATGAAGCAGGATTCTTGGGGCGTCGTCTTGTATGGTACCTGGAAGTTCCTGGACGAACATATCACGATCAAGGAAGGTAGGACGGTTATCCTGGCGCTCAGATGTCTTTCTCGGGCTCACCGTAATTTTGGGAAGCGTCATTTGTTACTTGTCGACAACATGGGGTTGTGCTCCGCGCTGTCGAAGGGCCGTGCCTGCTCGTGCGATTTGCTCAGAGTGCGCCAGCAGGCGGGCGCCCTTTTCCTCGCCACCAACAGTCGCCTTCGGCCGCGCTGGGTTCCCAGCGAGTTCAATGTTGCGGACGAGCCCTCACGCCGTGAGGAGCGGGCGGACGCTCGCCGCCGGGCCCGCGCGGCTGCCGGGCGTGGGCAAGGAGAGGCAGCTGGTCGGCAGGAAGCAGGCAGCTGGCGCCCTCTCCCGTGCGCAAGCGGCGGCGCCGACGGGCTCCCGGAGCCTCCGGGCTGGGGGCGCTGGCGAGAGGGGGCGCAACCACCGCGCGTCTCCCAAGGAGAAGCGCCTGCTGACGGCGCTGGCGGAGGCTCCGGAGGAGCGCTGTGTCTCGGACAGGATGAATCAATATTACCATTTCGATTTGAAGGAGTTTCTGCACGGAGAACGCGTTGCCCACGGCCATCTCGGCGCAGACCGACTTGCTGCTCGTGGACTACTTCGACGGGCAGTTCCTGGACGGGCACGGCCCCTCGCTCGCGGAGAAGACCATCGCGGCCGTCCAGTTCGCGGAGGCCCGCACGAACAGCGGCCAGATCTGGTCGCTGGTGCGCGCCCAGAGGTCTTTGAAGGGGTGGAGGAAGGTCGCTCCTGCCATCAGCCTGCTGCCGCTGCCTTGGGGCATCCTGGCGGCGCTGGCGATGCACCTGGCGCAGCAGGGAAGGCAGGACATGGCGTTGTACCTGGCGGTGTGCTTCGAGGGCTACCTGAGGCCGTCGGAGGGGCTGAGCTTTCGAGCAAAGGATGCGGTCCCGCCGGTGGCGGGGGCGGGGCGCGGTTTCCGCCAATGCACGGCGATCATCAGGGGGTCCGACGAGAAGGTGCCAGACAAGGTCGGGGGCTTCGACAACAGCCTCATCATCGACCAAGGTCACTTGCCCAGCCTCGGCGTGGAGCTGCACTGGCGGGGTCGGGGCAAGGCGAGGGGCGCCTTCCTGTTCGATTTCCACCTGAAGGAGGTGAACGAACTGATGAACAAAGCTGCTCTCGACCGTGGACTTCGCGATCGCCTGCCGCTTTACCAGTGCCGGCACGGAGGCGCCGCCCACGACCTCGTCGGGGAGCGCGGGGGCAGGGCCACGGTGAGGGCCCGCGGCAGGTGGCAGACAGAGAGCTCCGTTCGTCGATATACCAAGATCGGACAAGTTCAAAACATGCTCGCGACGGTCGTGCCTCACGTCCTCGACCATGTGCAAAAGTGGCGGCCGTCCTGGGCGACGTGCTGATGGGGCGCAAGGCCGCCCTGCAGCCGCCGAAGGCGGCAAGGAAGTGACGAGAGCTCGGCGCAGGTCTCCGGCTCCGCGCCCGGGTGGAGCTCGATGGGGGCTTGTTGGTCGCCGAGGCTGCCTCGAGGTCTCCTCGGGATCAGGCCGCTTAACTGCATCGTTGAGAAGGCACGGCGTCCGAGCTGAGGGCTTGGACATATTGAATAATGTGAACCTGCTGGATAAGAGAAACCAGCAGCGCGTCCTCGCCCAGATTAGAAGCAGGAGGGTTGGCTGCCTGCGGTTCGGGCTGCCCTGCAATACTTGGAGCGGGGCGAGGCGATGGGGCGGAACTGGTCCAGGGCCACTTCGGGGCGAAGGTAAGTTCATCATGGGACTCCCGGGCCTGGGGGAAAAAGATGCCAAGAAAGCCAAGGAAGGAAATCAGTTGATGTGGTTTGTTGTGCGATGTTGCCGTGCCGCGTCTAAGGCTGCGATCCCCTGGGCGATCGAGAACCGTCGCGCGAGTCGTGTCTGGAAGGCCCCCGCTGTGAAAAAGCTCGCGAAGCTGACTTCCTTTGGGGCCGAGGCTCTATCTCCCGCTTTTGTGCATTTGGATTTCTGTCAGTACGCAGAGGCTTGGAAAAAGAGTTCAACCCTGTTATCCCATGGACTTGATCCCTCTCTTGCAGAGTGCAGATGTTTTATGTCAAAGGGTGCATGTTCCCGCACAGGCTGCCGCCATGTCGTCTTGGAGGGAAAAGATTGTTCGAGAAATTGGAATACTCTACGTGCTAAAGCCTATCCTAAAGAACTGACTAGGGTGCTATCTGAATTAATTTATAAACGCCTTTTAAGAAGTCCACGTCGTGGATAAGGGAAATCTCCAGGCCTCGCCAGACCAAGCTGTAACTGCTTGCAGCCGCCCAAGGCGGCTGTCCGTCAGCTCGCGCCTCTAACCCTGTAACTTGCCGCGTTGCCACGCTGCGCGTCTGGAAAGGTTTTCTGGTCAAGGGGTGAGGTAGATCATGAGAGCGCGGGGCGCAGCATTGATCGTTCTTCCCCGCGGCCGTTTTCAACCCTCAAGGCTTTTGCTGTGCCATCCCGAACCCCGCCCTGCCCCCTCTCTCTCTCTCTCTCTCTCTCTCTCTCTCTCTCTCTCTCTCTCTCTTAACTTGGGGGGGATCTCCCGGCCCCGCCAGGCCAAACTGTAACTGTTTGCAGCCGCCCAAGGCGGCTGTCCGTCAGCTCGCGCCTCTAACCTTGTACTTTGCCGCGTTGCCACGCTGCGCGTCTGAAAAGGTTTCCTCGCCAAGGGGTAGGGTAGATCATGATAGTGATGATGTTGATGCTGATGCTGATGACGATGGCGATGCTGATGGTGATGATGCTGATGATGCTGATGATGCTGCTGATGCGGATGGCGCTTCTGATACTGCTGACGACGTTGGTAATGGTACGGATCCAGATAGCGATGCGGACGATGACCAAGATACGGATGCTGATGATGATGACGATGCTGCTGGTGATGGTGGAGGCGGTGATGATGAGTATGATGTTGTTGCGGTTGGCGATGATGATGTTGCTGCGACTGCTTCTGTTGATGCTGGTGATCACGACGATGCTACCAATCATGATGATGATGAAGATGATGATGATGATGATACGGCTGAGGATCCAGGTGATGCTGATGATGGTGATGGTGGTGACGATGTTGATGATGATGACGATGCTGACGGCTATGGTAATGATGATGTTTCTGATGGTGATGCGGATGTCCATAATGATAACGATGACGCTGATGTTGATGAGGATGATGATGATGACGATACTGTTTTTGTTGTTGATGCTGACGATGCTGATGATGATGACAATGATGGTGATGATGCTGCTGATGATGATGCGGATGCTGATGATGATGATGTTGATGATGCTGATGATTATGGTGCTGATGGTAATGGTGTTGCTGCTGATGACGGCGATGATGCTGGTGATGATGATGCTGATGTGTATGATGATGCTGATGATGATGACGCTGGTGATGCGGATGATGATACGAATGAAGATACATATGAAGATCCTGGTGGTGCTGGTGATGGAAATGGTGGTGACGATGCTGTTGATGATGGAGATGCTGACGACTACGATGAGGATGTTTTTGATGATGATGCTGATGCTGATGATGATAACGATGCTGCTGTTGCTGATGATGATGACGATGACGGTGGCGATGCTGCTTGTGTTGTTGATGATAACGATGCTGATGATGACGATGATGATGCGAATGATGGTGATGATGGTGCTGATTATGATGCGGGTGATGATGATGATGCTGCTGATGATGATGTTGATAACGATGCTTTTGCTGAAGATGACGATGGTGACGATGATGATGAGTATGATGATGATGCTGATGATGATGATGCTGGCAATGCTGCTGATGATGATGATGATGATGATGATGATGATGGTGATGTTGATGATGATGCTGATGATGATGGTGCTGACGGCGACAGCCACGACGACTATGATGCCGATGAAGGAGCTGGAGGCGGAGGAGGCGGAGGAGGGTGAGGCGTGCCGTCACATGTGACACGTTCCGTCTTCAGTTCAGAAGCTGTCATGAGCCTCGTTTGGGCGGTCGTTGGGCCTCTTGTGGGCCTCTCGGGGGCAGATTTTAGGCCTTTCTGGGCCTCTTGGTGGCCTCGTTGGGTGGGAGGCTCGAATTGTGGGCTCGTGTTCCCCCTCGTGGGCCCTTTCTTGGGGTTGTCTTGGGGCCCTTTGGGGCCGTCTTCGGCGCCCTTGGCGCTGTCTTGGAGCCCTGTCGGGTCGTCTTGGGGCCTTGTGGGCCTCTTGAGCCGCCTCGGGGCAGTCTTGTGGGCTTCTCTGGCCACCTTAGAGCGTCGGAAACGTGAAAAGGCGACAACCCCCCAAAACACATTGATGCACCCAGAGGAATCAATGATGTTTGCCCCTCGAGGCTTTTTGTTTGCATTCTCGGGGCCCTCTTTTGAGCCTCCTGGGGCCTCTTGAGACTTCTTGCGGCGGAAGGGTCGCATTGTCGGATTGTGTTCCCGTCTTGGACCCTTCTCGAGGGCCTTCTTGGGCAGTCGTGGGCGCCTCTTGGGCCGTCTTGGAGCCCTCTTGGGCCGTCTTGGGGCCCTCTCGTGGCCCTGTTGGGCCGTGCTGGGGCAGTCTTGGGGCAGTCTTGGGAGCTTCTTCGGTAGTCTTTGGACGTCGGAGGGTCAAACAGGTGAGAACCCCAAACGCATAGAAAACCTGGACGAACATCACTGACATGTATTTATCTATGCCCTCTTCGGACGTCTCGAAGGCCTCTTGGGCCGTCTTGAGCCCATCTTGGCAGTCTGGAGGCCAAAGTGGGTCGTCTTGGAGCCAGACTGGGCCGTCTAGGAGATATGCTGGCCTCGGGAGCGCGAATTTGTTGTCTTGCTAGGGATTGTGGCCACGGGACGGAGGCAGGTCATGCAACCCAGTTCGACGAGAGGGGGGGGGGGGGCTAGAAGATGACATACCCCTACCAGACAGCACTTGGCGTTCTAGCACGCCTGGACGTACCAGGGGTCACGGTGGCGGATCGGCTCGGAGTACACGGTGCACGGCATTCGAATCCAAAATTGGGGCGATACGACACATGATGTAAAACAGGCTGTGTTGTACGCGTCGACGACGCAAGGCGGAGCATTCAACACGGTTGTTGCTTCATTAGGATCAGTGGCCATTGGAACTAGTAGCGCGCAGGACTTTGCCATCGTTTATAGTTCCCCTGTGCAACACCTTCGATTGGTGATCACACGAACAGGCACTGGTCACCAACCATATATTCGGGAAATCGCGTTTCAACTTGAGGCCAGTCAGACGCCCAGCCCGACGCAAAGTCCGACGCCCAGCCCGACGCCCAGCCCGACGCCCAGCCCGACGCCCAATCCAGCAAATAGCGCTGCTGCCACTGGAGATCCACACCTGCATAATATTTTTGGGGAACAATTCGACTTAACGAAGACGGGCAGCCATGTTCTAATCAACATTCCTCGTGGAACCAGTGCCGAAAACTCATTGCTTCGCGTTCAGGCCGAGGCGCGCCGATTTGGTGGCAGTTGCGCGGATTTGTATTTCCAAGCATTGAATGTTACAGGTTTGTGGGCAGAGGCTAAGCAAGCAGGAGGGTACCACTTCGACTCGCACAGGGGTGTCAATGAGAATTCAAAATGGTTCACTCTTGGCTCCGTCGAGGTCAAAGTTGCCCATGGGCGAACGCAAGGCGGTATCCTGTATCTGAACTTCTACGTTAAACATCTGCGGCACGCTGGCTTCCCCGTGGGGGGCTTGTTGGGAGAGGACGACCACCAGGACGCAACCGCGCAGCCAGCTGAATGCAAGAAGCTAGTGGCCTTGCGCACAGCTCTTCAGAACACCGACACTTCTGCGCGTTCTGTTGCCACCGCGAAGTTGGCATGAGGTTTCTCCAGCTCCACTGAGCCACGCGAGGGCCGTTATACACACCATGGGCGCCAGTGGTTCACATGTGCCCTCATCGGCATTCTTTTGCTTCGCCCGTCTCCTCGCCCAGTCCTCGCTTGCTTTTTTTCCCCTCGGTTTTCTCCCAAGGCTTTCTCCGTCCTCGGCGGCTTCGTCTCCTTTTCCTGCCGCTTTTGGGGCGCGGCGCGCGGAGCAGAAGGACCGCGCGCTGCCGAGCAGAGGCGACGTGAGCAGGGCCACGCACCTTCCGCAGATTTCCCCTTTACTGAGGGTACGCCGGTTCTGGTGGCACCTTGCTCTCCCCTTCTGCTTCAAAGGACAAAAAGAGGAGGGGCCGGCTCCGTGGCCGCCTGTGGTCGGGCGGGGCTGGGGCAGGAATCGATCGTTCCAGGGCGTGCCCGAACGCGCTCAGAGCGCTCTGGAACGCTCCGCGAAGGCCGCGGCGCCCGATCATTTTCCAGAACTGCCGCATCTCAGAGGTTCCCGGTGTATACGATTATGACAGTCGTGGCTGTGTGATGACGGCGACGATGACAATTTCGGTGACAGCTGATGACAACTGATGGCGACGACGACGATGACAATTGGATGACAATTCGATGACAATGTGGTGACAATCTCAGAGGTTGCCAACTTATCCCTGTCCGATCTTGTCCCTGTCCTTGCCTTGTCTCCTGTGGGCGCGCTGGCCGTCCTGGGGGCCATCTTGGCGTCTGCGAGGAGGTGCCGCGCCAGGTAGCCAAGGGGCCCCCCCGGCGGCCTGGGACAGGGCGCCGGCCTGGAGGCTTCTGCGGGAGGAGGGGTTGGGGGGGAGAGGAGGAGGAGGAGGAGGGGGAGGAGGAGGAGGAGGGGGCGGAGGCGGAGGAGGAGGAGGCGGAGGCGGAGGAGGAGGAGGGCGCAGCCTCGCTTCTGCGGGGTGCCCCCCTGCGGCTGTAGCAAGAGGCAGTGGCGCGAGCGCGTTTGCCAGCGTGGGGCCCATGCAGAAAGTAAGACGGCACTGTGGATATGTGAGCCGTGCGATGTACGAGCGTCTCCGCGGTCGTTGTTTCGAAGGGCAAGTCTGCATTTCCTCGGGGCACCCCTACTGGCGGGCACGGGGTGGCAGTGGGCTAGAAAATGGCGGACCCTCGGGACACAGATCCAATCCATGAGAAGCGCAAGCAAGAACCCCAGACAGCGCAAGCACCGTTTGGGGAATGAACCTTCGAACGTTCGCGCTGATTTCTTGGATCTGCGGCTGGATTCGCCCGGCTGCGCCTCCAGCGCCGTCCCTGTGCGCTCCGCGCGACAGGGGGGGGGGGGATCCAGCGCCGACCCAGGACTCTGCGCGGACCTCTGTCAGCTTGTGTGTTGCGCAGCTTTATCTTCCTCTAGAGGGAGCGGCAGGCATCGAAGGCGCCCACGGCGAGCCGCCGCCGCCCACTGCATTTCTCGAAGCGCCTGGCCGCCGGCCCATTTCGCATCACGGTGGCTGCATGGTGATGTGCTCGTGCCCATGGGGAACGGTAAGGCAGGCAGGACTGGTGTCGAGGAGATCGTTGGAGATGAGGCCCTCATGACGGGGCCGTCATGCAGGCCTCTCGTGCCGTCTTAGGGCCCTCTTGGGCCATTCGGGGACCCGCTTGGAGGCTTTTTGTTTTGGTTTTGGTGCGATCTTGGGGCCTTTTGGGCCGCTCAGGGCGGTCGGCAGCTCGAAAAGGCGGTACTGCCCAAATCGTCCAGAAACCCAAGCCAGATCAATGATGTTCGCGTCTTCAGGGGCCTCTCGTTGTCCTCTTGGAACCCTCATGGGGCGTCTCGGGCGCTTCTTGGGCCGTCTTGGGACCAACGTGGGCTATCTTGGAACTACCCCATCTTGGCCAGCACCCCTCCCCAAGGCGATCCTCCCTGTTCTGTCAGACTCCTCCGTGCTCATCCTACTCCTTCTGACTCAATTCCTCCTTTCATCTTCCATTACCTCCGTCTTCTCTCCCCCGCGCCCTTTTGAACGTTTCGTCTCATTGCACTAGACTGCAATGGCGCGCGCTGCATCGCGCAGCAGGCAAAGTCGACGCCGATGTCGGCTACTACAGTCATCCACAGGGACAGTGGCTGCACCGAGGACGGCTGCAGCATCGACATTGACCACGCCCGTACTGCGGCAGCTAGGATTACCAGAACTGGCAATTCACAGGCGACCACCGAAACCTGCTGCCGAAGCGCTGCACCACTACAGCACTACAGCCGAATCAAGTCACAGCCGAATCATCTCCTGGGCTCGTTGACCCCAGGGCCCCCCCTCAAGGGCACCCTGACCTAAGCGTCCCTTCCCCTTCCTGGAGCCTCTCCGAAGCCTCCTCGAGGCCCCCCCCCAGAAGGCTCCAGGACGGCCCGAGTGCCCACCTACACGTCCCAAGGGGCCGTCTTTGGTCCATAGCAGTTTGGCTCAAGCATTTGTAAACTCTCCTTCAGCAACCGCTCCTGCAGCCGGAGCCCCTGCGTCACTGAGCGCACCCTCGAACTATTTCTGTTTGATTGCGGGTCGGGCTGCTCCGTCACAATGGCCCGCTCTCTATTGGTCGCCGCCCCCCTGTTGTCGTCTTTAATCGGAAGCGGGGCCGCTCTGCATGTGGTGTCCATGGCCCAGGGAGTGCCAAGCAGCAGTGGATATATCAATTCGACAACCTTGGGCACTGACACGTTCGACGAGAAGTTCGCCAACGTCAAGAAGCGCGGCATGGTGACAGCCTCATGGTTACAAGACGCGTCTTGGGTCGTTGGCTGGGTAGCAGCTTACCCTACTCAAGAGGGGCCTATGACTATGGATGGTGATACGGACACGAAGTGGAATCCATGGAAGCTTGGTAGACATTACAACAAATGGTGGATCGAGTTTAATATCCAGCTGCCTGCGGCAACTCCCGCCACCGTGCCAGCCCAGCTTTCTCGGTCTGTGCACGAGGGAGCACGGAGGTTCCAACGTCTGGCTTCTTGCCTCTTCGGCCTTCGAAGAGCCGTGGCACGTGGCGCGCTTTTCGTAGGGCCGTCGTGGGGGACCTGGGAGCTGGGTGTACCTTTTTGCTGTCACGTCTGACCTATAGGCTGTCTTGGGTTTTGTGGTGCGTCTTCGAAGTCTGAAGCCTTCATGGGCGATGGTGATGACGATGACAATGATAATGCTGATGCTGACGATGATGATGCTGCTGCTGCTGCCGATGATGATGACAATGACGGCGACGACGATGATGATGACGAGGATGCTGAGATGGGTGATAATGATGATGCTATTGATGTTGGTGGTGATGATGATGTTGATGATGGTGATGATGGCGATCATGACATGGGGATGATGTGGTGATGGTGATGCTGGTAACAATGATGATGCTGACGATGACGATGACTATATTGGCTCATGCCACATCCGCCGACCCCTATATAAATTCATTGCAGGTCAGGGCCGGCGCCGCTATCCTGAGGAATTTCTAGAATTTCTGAATTTCTGGAATTCCTGTGGAATTTCTGGACTATTTCTGAATTTTTGGAATTTCTGGAATTTCTGGAATTTCTGGAATTTATCAAACCTCTGGTATCCTTCTAACTAGTACAAGATGGCAGACCTTCAGAAATCCAGAAAACCCAGAAATTCCAGAAATAATTTAGAAATTCCTCAGGAATTCCAGAAATTCAAGACATTCCAGAAATCCAGAAATTAGAAATTCCACAAATTCCAAAAAAAATAGAAATTCAGAGAGAAAAAAACCAACAGAAATTCCAGATATTCCATAAATCCAGAAACCCAGGAATTCCATCAATTCCAAAAATTCCAGAAATTCCAGAAATTCCAGAACTTCCAGAAATTCCAGACATTCCAAAAATATTACAGAAATTCAGAAACGCAGGAATTCCAGCAATGCCACGAATGCGAAAAAACCTTGAAATTCCATTTTTGCCGATATATATATATATATATATATATATATATATATAATCGAGAAAACCCAGAAAATCCAGAAATTCTAAAAATTCCAGAAATCCAGAATATTCCACAAATCCAGAAACCCAGGAATTCTGTTGAATGTTTGGAATTCCTGTGGAATGTCAGGATTATTTCTGTGTTTTGTCAATTTTCTGGAATTTCTGGAATTTTTTGGAATCTATAAAACCTTTGATATCCTTCTAACTAGTACAAAATGGCAGATCCCAGGATTCCAGAAATTCCAGAAATTCCAGACATTCCAGAAATAGTCCAGAAATTCCACAGGAATTCCAGAAATTCAAAACATTCCAGAACTTCAGAAATTCCAACAATTCCAAAAATTCCAGAAAATCTACAAATCCGAAAAATTCTATAAACTCAGCAAAAAAAGAAGAAGAAATTCCAGAAATTCCAGAACGATCAAACATTCAAAATATTCTAGAAATTCCAGAAATTCAAGACATTCCAGAAACCCAGAAATTCCAGCAATTCCAAAAATTTCAGCCAGAAATTCTACAAATCCCAAAAATCTATAAATTCAAAAAAAAAGAGAGACATTCCAGATATCCCAGAAATCCAGAAACCCAGGAATTCCAGCATTTCCAAAAATTCCAGAAAATCCAAAAATTCCAAAAATTCCAGAAATCCGAAAAATATTCCAGAAATTCAGCAACCCAGGCATCCCAGCAACGCCACGAGTGCCAAACATCACTGAAGTTTCATTATATATATATATATATATATAAGAAAAAATCCAGAAACTCAAAAAAAACAGAAATCCCAAATATTCCACAAATCCAGAAACCCAGGAATTCCAGAAATTCCAGAGATTCCAGACATTCCAAAAATCCCATACATCCACAAATAGACACAATTTAAGGAATTCTAGATATTCCACTAATCTGAAAATTCTAGAAATTCCAGACATCCCAGAAATCTTAGAAATTCCAGAAATTCCAAAAATGTCAGAAATCCAACATATTCCACAAACCCAGAAACCCAGGAATTCCAGAAATTCCAAAAGTTCCAGAAATTCCAGAAATTCCAGAAATTCCAAAAATATTCCAGAAATTCAGCAACCCAGGAATTCCAGCAACGCCACGAGTGCAAAAAAAAAAAGAAAAAAATCCAGACCATCCAGAAATTCTAGAAATTCCAAAAATTC
>CAUYUJ010021570.1:407919-462919 GCA_963575745.1 Prorocentrum cordatum | reverse complement strand
CCGTTTGGCGAGGTCGTGGGGCGCGGCGCGCGCGCGCCACCAATCCATGGCAAGAGCCACCTTGGAGTGCACATGGTTTTAGGCCTTTTCGGTTTCATCCCAGAGAGTCTGGCGCCACGCGTGCGGCGTCGTGCGCGCGCTTCGTCTGCAAGGATGTGCGTGTGGGGCGTCGCCCAAAAGGCTACCGTGAAGTCCAAACTGCTTGCCATGCGTCGTGCTGGGGAGCAGCCCTTCAACATGCGGATTTTGGCCAACGTCTACGCGAGCCCCAACGGCGGCACTGCCCGGAGGGCTTCCGTGAAGGTCAATGGCGCGCTGAAGATCCTCGACGCCCTCTGGCAGAGAGCGCAGGTTCGGTAGCGCGCCAAAGGGGCCTGGGGGGTCATGTAAGTTTCGCTTTGTTTTTGTATTTTTTGTTGATTGAAAAAGCGTTTTTCAGCTAGCACCCCGTCTTTTACGCAAGGGCCACTTTTGTCAGAAACGCTGTGTCTTTTGACTTTGAATCCTTCTGAAGCCTCTCCCTGTTGAGAACACCAAAAGAATGGCCTCCTCCAAAGAAGGCGTCTTGAAATCCAACTATTAAGAGGAATGCCATTCTTAAGAAGCCGCGGGAGATCTTTCCCCTCTTCGGCGGCACGCCAATTTTTCAGCATCCCTCGGCGCTCCATCCATTCCTCTTCGGCCACCCCTGGGCGATCCTCCCATTTCTCCTCGCCGCCCCTGTCCCTCCTTCGTGGCTCCCCATTTCCTGCTTCTCGGCGCTCCTTCCACTCCTCGGCGGCACTCCCATTTCTCCTCGGCACTCCTTCACTCGGCGGCTCTCCCACTTCTCTTCGGCACTTCTCGGCACTCCTTCAACTCCTCGGCGTCCCTCCCATTTCTCGACGCTCTTCGGCATTCCTTTCACTCCTCGGCGGCTCTCTCATTTCTCGCCACACCTCGGCATTCATTCTTCTCGTCGGCGGCCCTCCCATTTTTTTGCGTTCCTCGGCACTCCTTCCACTCCTCGGCGGCTCTCTCATTTCTCGGCTCTTCTCGGCATTCATTCTTCTCGTCGGCGGTCCTCCCATTTTTTCGCAGTCCTCGGCGCTCCTTCCACTCCTCGGCGGCTCTCTCACTTCTCGGCACTTCTCGGCACTCCGTATGGTCTTCGGCGGTTCTGCCATTTTTTGGTTCTCCTCGGCGCTCCTGCCACTCCTCGGCCGCCCCCTCCTTTCTGGGCACTTCTCGGCTTTCCTTCTTATCTTCGGCGGCTCTCCCAATTCTCGGCGCTCCTCGGCGCCCCTGCCACTCCTCGGCCGCCCCCTCCTTTCTGGGCACTTCTCGGCTTTCCTTCTTATCTTCGGCGGCTCTCCCAATTCTCGGCGCTCCTCGGCACTCCTTCCATTCCTCGGCAGCCCTCTCATTTCTGGGCACTTCTCGGCACCCCTTCTTCTCCTCAGCGGCTCTCCCAATTCGTCGGCGGTTCTCTGGCACTCCTTCTCCTTGGCGGTTCTCCCAATTCGTCGGTGCTCCTCGGAACTCCTTCCACTCCTCGGCGGTTCCCCATGTCGTCGGCGCTTCTCGCACTCCTTCCACTCCTCCGCGGTTCTCCCAATTCGCCGGCGTTCCACGGCGCGCCTTCCACTCCTCGGCGGCCTTCCCATTTCTCGGCACTCATCGGTGCTCCTTCCACCCGTCGGCGGTCCTCTCATTTTTCTGCGTTCCATTGCATTCCTTTCACTCCTCGGCGGTCCTCCAATTTCTCGGCCCGCCACGAGGAGCGCCGAGAGATCGGGGGCCCATTTTAAAGAAGCATCCTGTGTTCTCAGAGGGCCCCCTCTGCGTTCTAAGAGGGGCCCCAACTTAAGCGGCAGTAAGACATGTAAACGATCACGTCCCTCGTTGACAAGAGAGAGAAAGAGAGAGAGAGAGAGAGAGAGAGAGAAGCCGTGCACGTCAGTATCTACATTTGCTATAGAGTACAGATGCATACAAAACACGGACGGCCCCATCGCGTTCCGGAAGGGCTCTTCCGGAACGCGCCCCGGAAGGAAAATCGAAGAGCCATTTTAAGGGTTTCAGGGGCCGCCCACAAACGTGCTTGTCAAGTCTGTTTGCAAATCAGTTGACAGACGGCCAGCCAATCCCTCGTTGGGAAGCGCCCTAAGAATTATCTCCCTAGGAGGGCGCCTTCGACGCCCATTCTGAAGAAGCATCTCCTTTTAAGAATCGGCATAGCCTCTCAAAAATCCCATCTTCAGAAACACCTTGCCCTCTTGAAAGGCAGGGTGTTTCTTAAGGAGGCACGAATTCTTCAAATTTCTCCTCGCCACTCCTGTCCCTCCTTCGTCGCTCCCCATTTCCTGCTTCTCGGCGCTCCTTCCAATCCTCGGCGGCACTCCCATTTCTCCTCAGCACTCCTTCACTCGGCGGCTCTCCCACTTCTCTTCGGCACTTCTCGGATTCTTCTCGTCGGCGGCCCTCCCATTTTTTTGGCGTCCCTCGGCACTCCTTCCACTCCTCGGCGGCTCTCTCATTTCTCGGCTCTTCTCGGCATTCATTCTTCTCGTCGGCGGTCCTCCCATTTTTTCGCAGTCCTCGGCGCTCCTTCCACTCCTCGGCGGCTCTCTCACTTCTCGGCACTTCTCGGCGCTCCGTATGGTCTTCGGCGGTTCTGCCATTTCTCGGTTCTCCTCGGCGCTCCTGCCACTCCTCGGCCGCCCCCTCCTTTCTGGGCACTTCTCGGCTTTCCTTCTTATCTTCGGCGGCTCTCCCAATTCTCGGCGCTCCTCGGCTCCTGCCACTCCTCGGCCGCCCCCTCCTTTCTGGGCACTTCTCGGCTTTCCTTCTTATCTTCGGCGGCTCTCCCAATTCTCGGCGCTCCTCGGCACTCCTTCCATTCCTCGGCAGCCCTCTCATTTCTGGGCACTTCTCGGCACCCCTTCTTCTCCTCAGCGGCTCTCCCAATTCGTCGGCGGTTCTCTGGCACTCCTTCTCCTTGGCGGTTCTCCCAATTCGTCGGTGCTCCTCGGAACTCCTTCCACTCCTCGGCGGTTCCCCATGTCGTCGGCGCTTCTCGCACTCCTTCCACTCCTCCGCGGTTCTCCCAATTCGCCGGCGTTCCACGGCGCGCCTTCCACTCCTCGGCGGCCTTCCCATTTCTCGGCACTCATCGGTGCTCCTTCCACCCGTCGGCGGTCCTCTCATTTTTCTGCGTTCCATTGCATTCCTTTCACTCCTCGGCGGTCCTCCAATTTCTCGGCCCGCCACGAGGGGCGCCGAGAGATCGGGGGCCCATTTTAAAGAAGCATCCTGTGTTTTCAGAGGGCCCCCTCTGCGTTCTAAGAGGGGCCCCAACTTAAGCGGCAGTAAGACATGTAAACGATCACGTCCCTCGTTGACAAGAGAGAGAAAGAGAGAGAGAGAGAGAGAGAGAGAGAGAAGCCGTGCACGTCAGTATCTACATTTGCTATGGAGTACAGATGCATACAAAACACGGACGGCCCCATCGCGTTCCGGAAGGGCTCTTCCGGAACGCGCCCCGGAAGGAAAATCGAAGAGCCATTTTAAGGGTTTCAGGGGCCGCCCACAAACGTGCTTGTCAAGTCTGTTTGCAAATCAGTTGACAGACGGCCAGCCAATCCCTCGTTGAGAAGCGCCCTAAGAATTATCTCCCTAGGAGGGCGCCTTCGACGCCCATTCTGAAGAAGCATCTCCTTTTAAGAATCGGCATAGCCTCTCAAAAATCCCATCTTCAGAAACACCTTGCCCTCTTGAAAGGCAGGGTGTTTCTTAAGAAGTCCTCTTTGAGACGAGGCGTGCCTGGTAAGAAGCCTTCCCCCCCCCCCCCCCCATCCGGCCCCGTCGACGCGCAACCGACAGACGCTCGCGGATGAGGCCCTCGGAGACGCTGGCAGCGTTTACGAGGCGTTCCTCTCCGTCCCCTTTTTCGGCCCCTACCGCTCGAAGTCCACTCTCCTCTTCTGGGCCCACCACTTCGGGCGCCTCTCCGCGGAGAGCGTCGCCTGTATGCGGGTGGTTCCCATGGCCTCTGGGCCGAGGGTGGCGCTCGCTCGCGTCGCTGGCGTCGATGCGAGCGAGTTGAGCAGGGACGCCGCGAGCACGGTCGTGTTCAAGGATGTCATGAGGTCCCTCGAGCAGAGCTGGGGGGAGGAAGTCCGCCGCGGAAAAATATACACAGACACCCCCATCGAGGAACCGTTGCGGACCTCAGGGGAGGGCGGCGGCCCTCCCCTTAGGGCCACGACGGATCCCAATAGGGGGGGTGTCTTTTCATATTTGTTCTAGGACAAGCCGTGGCAGGAGGTAGACCCGCACGAGGTCGCCTGCCAGCTGCGCTTGTGGTCTCGGTGCCATTTTGCGCCCGAGGTGGCGCCCGTCGCCGCCATCGCGGAGGCCATGGAGTGATGCAGTCGCTGGGTCCCGTTGTTCCGTCGGTGGGGGTTGGGATGGTGGGTGGGTGGGTGGGTGTGGGCTTTCGTCCGGGTTCACGTCGCCACTACTACTTCTACTACTACTACTACTACTTCTACTACTACTACTACTACTACTACTACTACCTCCACTACTACTACTACTACTACTACTACTACTATTACTGTTACTACTACTACTACTGCTACTACTACTACTACTACTACTACGACTACTGTTACTGTTACTACTACTACTACTACTACTACTACTACTACTACTACTACTACCACTACTACTACTACTACTACTACAACTACTGCTTATCCGCTTACTACTACTACTACTACTACTACTATTACAACTACTGCTATTTTGTACTGCGACAACGACTTCTTCTACTACTACGTCTGCTACTATGACCACTACTACTACTACTACTACTACTATTACTACTACTACTACTACTGGCTACGACAACAACAACTACTACTACTACTAATTCTTTTACTTCTACTACCACTACTACTTCTTCTTCTGTTTGTACTATTGCTAATACTTCTTCTACTAATTACGATTACTACTACCTACTACTGCTACCAATGCTACTACTACCACTACCAGTGCTGCTACTACTACTACTACTACTACTACTACTACTACTACTGCTACTACTACTACTACTACTACGACGACGACGGCTACGCCTACGACGAATACTACTTCTACTACTACTACTACTACTACTACTACTACTACTACTACTACGACTACTACTACTACTACTAGGTTTTGGGCCTCATTCTGTAAACAGGAGGAGGAGGAGGAGGAGCAGGACGAGGAGGAGAAGGAGGGGGAGGAGGAAGAGGAGGAGGAGGGGGAGGATACCCCTCGAAAGCAAAAGAGGCAACCTTTGTCTCGCCCCCTCCCTCTTTCTCCTTCTCCTTCTCCTCCTCCTTTTCCTCCTCCTTTCCCCCTCCTCCTTCTCCTCCTCCTCCTCTTCTTCTTCCTCTTGGAGCGCAACGCTGTTGGCGCCGCGTCCTCCTCATCCTCCTCTTCCTCCTCTTCCTCCGTTTCCACTTCCTCTTTCTCTTCCTCCCTCCTCCTCTCCTCCTCTTCGCCCCCCCGCGTTCCAAGCGTCGACTTCGCGTCGAGGTCTACTCGCGTGCGTTTGCTCAGCTGTCTCGACCAATGCTTCAAATGCCCCGCGGCCGTCTGCGGTTCCTTGCTCGCGTCGCGTTCTACGCGCCGAGCTTGGTGTCTTTGCGCGCGCTGCCCCGATCGCGTTCTACGCGCGGGGTAGCTTGCCCTAGCGCCTCTCGAATGTCTTCCGAGGCAGGCGGTCGCGCCGCTGTGCGCAGATGGCCCGACACGCAGGGTGGGGAAATTGCCACCAGACGCAAGCGCAAGGCAAACTCGGCGCAGAGTTGTGCCGTCGTTCCCGCCCCACTGGCCGAAGACTGCCCAGCGGTCGAGGGCAGCCCTGCGGCCAAGAGCACGCAGGCGTCGCCTGCAAGCAGCGCGTCGCCCGGCCTCGCGGACACCGACTTCAACTTCAATTTCCGGTGCTCCGACAAGCGAGAGTCCAAGGGTCGCGTCGCCGACCCCCTTCGACGCCTTGATGCCGAAGATCAGGGCCGCCGCTACAACGCGCGACCTCCACGGACTCATTCATGTTGAAAGTTTGTTCCATGGCTTCGGCGACGAGACAGATGCCTACCGCACTGCCCAGGACGCGCTTCGGAGCATCTTTGAGGACCAGCGCGCCCACAGAGATTTGGCCGACGACTCCGACGTGGCGTACAACCATCTGTGCCCTTCACCCTTCGCATCTGCGCTCGTGGCCATCTCGTTCAAGGAGGGTTGGCGCCCGGAGTCTGCTCTACAGGACTTTAAGGCGACGGCTGTTTTTTTGGAGCATCCAGGCACGCGTTTGGCCATCAAGCCCGGCGATCAGCACGTCCGCGCACCCAATATCCAGCGTTTGACTGGGGCCGGCGGATCGGCAAGGAAGAGTTCCAAGACGACGTACTTCACCAATTGCTTGGTTGGCAGCGCAGCCGCGCCTCAGGAGTTCCGCGACCGCGAGTTCTTTTGCCAGGATAGCACATTGCGTGGTATCTACGACGCCATCCTTGCCACGAGTAGCGCTGCCGTTGTGTCCGACGAGGCTTCCATCACGTATTTAACGCCCATTTCCGATCCAGATAGCGGCGTGTACCACCTGGCGCAGAACACCATGTGCAAGTTGGTGAACGCGGAGGCAATGGACGCGCTCACTGGCAAGGGTACCACCCACCTGACGGAGCACCGGTTGATGCATCGCGTCAGCGGTCAGACGGAGGCTTGCGAGTATATTATGATCCCCAAGGCCCACTGCTTCCAGAAGCGCATGGACTTCACCGTGGCTCCCGACAAGAGCCCGTCGAACGCCCTGCAGGGAACCGAAGCCTCCGACAAGTTCATCAAGGACTTCTTCGCGTGGTTGTTCACCACCGCCAACGCTGAGAAAAAGACGAAGCGTCTGGAGCGCCACGCTCTCACCCTGTGGCGTGCGGTGGAGAAAGCAACATAATATATGCTAGCGGACCCAGAGTTCGCCGCCCTCGACCCGTGGCTCAAGAAAAAGATCGGCTACATGGACACCGACGTCTTGCGGGGGGCGAACTTCGCCTCTTTGTGTATAGATTATCTCCGTTACTGTTCTGGGTGCGAAGCCGCCCGGCACGCCGGAGACGTCGTCGAGCTTTTCGCGCTTATGTATGGCGTGCGCGCCTGGTTGCGCCAACTCCGATTCCACGCTGGCTATTACAGGTGGTACCAAGACATGAAGAGCAAAGCAGGAGGCGAGCGTTCTGGCAAGGCGCTCTTCGGGTGATTCGAAGGCGCGGACGCGCCCGCGAGCCTTCTCAGAAGGTAGCCCTCCTCGACCCCGATGACCGCATAGGTCATTTCATTCTCAATCGTCCCGCGTTCGTGCGGACGGCTACTTCTGGGCAGATGCGGAAATGGGTCGCTAGCAAGTTTAAGGGCAGAGGCCAGTCTGCTGGTCTCTCGGAGAAAGTGCTGCGCATCATGGACGCCTGGGTTGCGCCGGGGGTCCTCGAGAACGCCCGCGAGGTCCAGGGCGACGGCGCTGGCGACGAGCCGCTGATGCCGGCGGAGGAGCAAGGCGCAGTGGATGGAGATGGACCCCCTGCTGGCAAGAGGAGGAGGAAAATGAAGAGCAAGGCGCTCGCCGGGCCCGCGAACGGCAAGAAGGTTTTGACTTATGCGAAGGTCGCTTGGGCGAGCATCCAGCAGAAGGCAGAGGCCGTCGAAGCCTTGGCCAAGATCCACGTGGGAAGTGCTGCCTTCAACGCCACCGCCGCCAGCTGAGGCAAGATTTCGCGCAGAGGCGACGTCGCGCCCGCGCGCGGAGGAGGAGGAGGAGGAGGAGGAGGAGGAGGGAGGGAGGAGGAGGGGGAGGGGGAGGAGGAGGAGGAGGAGGAGGAGGAGGAGCAGGAGGGGGAGAGTGCGTTTGCGCGCTGCGGCTGGGAGACAGCCCATTAACTCCCCCCCCACCCTCCCCCTTCTTTTTCTCCTCCCTCTCCACTTCCTCCCCCTCCGCCTCCTTGTCTTCATCTTCCTCGTCCTCGTCCTCGTCTTCCTTTCCCCGTTCCTTGCCCGCCTGCGGTCCGCTCCGACAGCACGTGCCCCCACCCCCCCGACGGATCGAGGGAACGGTGCGTTTTTCATGGCATCGTCCGTGGGGATTGCCATGATGCCCCAGCCAACTCGTGTGGCGTCACGCTCTTCCCCGTCTGACTCCGTCTGACTCCGTCGTGCCATGCGTGTGCCTCTCATGCTGCGGACTGTTATGCTCCTCGTTGTCAGCGCTGTCGTCGTTTCCTTGGTCGTTGCCGTCGCCGTCGGGGTCCTCAGGCATTGTGCGCTACGAACTGCATGTGGTATGTGTTGCCTTCCCTTGTTGTTTTCCCCCACATCCTGAGTGGGGTTCTAGTTCTCCCAGAACACCCCCTCCTTCCCACCCGCCTCCCGCTCCATCTTCCATACAGCACAATCTTATTCCTACCACACACACCATACCATACCATAGTTCCTACCACACATACCATACCATACCATACCATACCATACCACACCATACGTACCATACCGTACCATACCATTCCATGGCGTACCATAGCATACCATACCATATCACACCAATGCCACACCGTACCACACCATACCATACCTCCAGTACCATACCATACCATATCATACCGTACCATACCATACCTACCATACCATTCCATACCACTCCATACCGAAAACCATACTACGTACATGGTTTGCCCTTCCCACACCTCCACGGAGGCCCCGCCTGAGCGAGGAGGGTATCGGAAAACCATACCATTTACATGGTTTCGTGCCCCTCCCACCCCTCCAGGGAGGCCCCGCCTGAGCGAGGAGGGTTTCCGAAAACCATATTGTTTACATGGTTTCGTGCCCCTCCCACCTCTCCAGGGAGGCCCCGCCTGAGCGAGGAGGGCATCGGAAAACCATACTATTTACATGGTTTCGTGCCCCTCCCACACCTCCAGGGAGGCCCCGCCTGAGCGAGGAGGGTTTCCGAAAACCAAACTATTTGCACGGTTTCGCGCCCCTCCCACCCCTCCAGGGAGGCCCCGCCTGAGCGAGGAGGGTATCGGAAAACCATACTATTTACACGGTTTCGTGCCCCTCCCACACCTCCAGGGAGGCCCCGCCTGAGCGAGGAGGGCATCCGAAAACCATACTATTTACATGGTTTCGCGCCCCTCCCACCCCTCCAGGGAGGCCCAGCCTGAGCGAGGAGGGCATCGGAAACCCATACTATTTACATGGTTGCGCGCCCCTCCCACCCTTCCAGAGAGGCCCCGCCTGAGCGAGGAGGGCATCGGTACACCATACTCTTTACACGGTTTCGTGCCCCTCCCACCCCTTCAGGGAGGCCCCGCCTGAGCGAGGAAACCACCAACGCCCAGAGGGCTGGTGGGATTGAGAGTCTGTGTGCCGGAGCTCCTTACATGTCTGCAAGGTCGCTGAGCCTAGTGCACACCAAGGGGCCCTCCAGGGCCTCGGCAAACCCTTTCAACATGAGCGGACAGGATGAGGAGGAGGGGGAGGATAGGGGGAGGAGGAAGAGGAGGGGGAGGAGGAGGGGGAGGAGGAGGAGGAGGAGGAGGAGGAGGAGGAGGAAAAAAGGAGGATTGGGACCAGATAGAACCCATGATGCATCAGTCGGAAAACATGCTGTTTACACGGTTTCGCGCCCCCCCTCCACTCCTCCAGAGAGGCCGCGCATGAACGAGGAGGGTCGCGGAAAGCATTACTCTTCGCCAGGTTTCGTAGCCCTCCCCCCTTCCAGCGGGGCCCCGCCAAAGCGAGGAGGGCATCGAGAAAATGGGTCCCACGAAACCGTTAATCTCTTTATGTGGGGAACTCCGTTAGCATATTTCCCAACCATCTTGTGGTGTTGGGTCCTCGTTTTGAAAAGATAGCGCCCCGCGTCTCACCTCCCGCTGCCCTCCTCTCTTCTCCCATCATCGTCATCATCATCATCATCATCATCGTCATCGTCACCTCTAGCATCGTCATCGTCATCATCATCGCCATGGCCATTAGTTCCCAACCATCCTGTGGTGTTCGCATGGCGGCCCCGCCCCATTCTGGCGCACCCCTCGCGCGGTTCGTGGCCCCATAGGGAGCTCCACCGAAGGCCCTAGTGGCTGCGTTCGCATGGCGGCCCCGCCCCATTCTGGCGCACCCCTCACGCGGTTCGTGGCCCCATAGGGAGCTCCACCGAAGGCCCCAGTGGTTGCGTTCGCATGGCGGCCCCGCCCCATTCTGGCGCACCCCTCACACGGTTCGTGGCCCCATAGGGAGCTCCACCGAAGGCCCCAGTGGCTGCGTTCGCATGGCGGCCCCGCCCCATTTCGGCGCACCCCTCACACGGATCGTGGCCCCATAGGGAGCTCCACCGAAGGCCCCAGTGGCTGCGTTCGCATGGCGGCCCCGCCCCATTCTGGCGCACCCCTCACACGGTTCGTGGCCCCATAGGGAGCTCCACCGAAGGCCCCAGTGGCTGCGTTCGCATGGCGGCCCCGCCCCATTCTGGCGCACCCCTCACACGGTTCGTGGCCCCATAGGGAGCTCCACCGAAGGCCCCAGTGGCTGCGTTCGCATGGCGGCCCCGCCCCATTCTGGCGCACCCCTCACACGGTTCGTGGCCCCATAGGGAGCTCCACCGAAGGCCCCAGTGGCTGCGTTCGCATGGCGGCCCCGCCCCATTCTGGCGCATGGCCCCCTGGCCGCACTGGCGCACCCCTCACACGGTTCGTGGCCCCATAGGGAGCTCCACCGAAGGCCCCAGTGGCTGCGTTCGCATGGCGGCCCCGCCCCATTCTGGCGCACCCCTCACACGGTTCGCGGCCCCATAGGGGGTTCAACCGAGGGCCCCAGTGGCAGGCTTCGCATGGCGGCCCCGCCCCAATCTGGCGCACCCCGCACGAGGATCGCTGCCCCATAGGGAGCTCCACCGAAGGCCCCAGTGGCAGGGTTCGCATGGCGACCCCGCCCCATGTCGGCGCACCCCTCACGAGGATCGTGGCCCTGTGGGGAGTTCCACCGAGGGCGCCAGTGGCAGGGTTCGCACGGCGGCTCCGCCCCATGTCGGCGCACCCCTCACGAGAATCGTGGCCCCATAGCTCCACCGAAGGCGCCAGTGGCAGGGTTCGCTTGGCGGCCCCGCCCCTTTTCGGCACACCCCTCACACGGTTCGTGGCCTCATAGGGAGCTTCACCGAAGGCGCCAGTGGCAGGGTTCGCATGACGGCCCCGCCCCATGTCGGCACACCCCTCACGAGGATCGGAGTAATCATGCCCAACCATCCTGTGGTGTTGGGTCCTCGTTTTGAAGAGACGGTGCCCCGCGTTCCTCCTCCTTCCTCCCGCTGCCCCCTCCCTCCTCCCTCCCCCTTGCCTCTGCCCTCCGCATGTTTCTGTTTCGGCACATCCCTCACGCGTTCCGTGGCCCCATAGGGAGCTCCAGCGAAGTCCCCAGTGGCAGGGTCCGCATGGCGGCCCCGCATGTTGGCGCACCCCTCACACGGTTCGTGGCCCCATAGGGAGCTCCACCGAAGGCCCCAGTGGCAGGGTCCGCATGGCGGCCCCGCATTTTGGCGCACCCCTCACACGGTTCGTGGCCCCATAGGGAGCTCCACCGAAGGCCCCAGTAGCAGGGTTGCATGGCGGCCCCGCATTTTGGCGCACCCCTCACACGGTTCGTGGCCCCATAGGGAGCTCCACCGAAGGCCCCAGTGGCAGGGTCCGCATGGCGGCCCTGCATTTTAGCCCGCCCTCACACGGTTCGTGGCCCCATAGGGAGCTCCACCGAAGGCCCCAGTGGCAGGGTCCGCACGGCGGCCCCGCATTGGGGCGCACCCCTCACACGGTTCGTGGCCCCATAGGGAGCTCCACCGAAGGCACCAGTGGCAGGGCCCGCATGGCGGCCCCGCATTTTGGCCCGCCCTCACACGGTTCGTGGCCCCATAGGGAGCTCCACCGAAGGCCCCAGTGGCTGCGTTCGCATGGCGGCCCCGCATTTTGGCGCACCCCTCACACGGTTCGTGGCCCCATAGGGAGCTCCACCGAAGGCCCCAGTGGCAGGGTCCGCATGGCGGTCCCGCGCCATTTTGGCGCACCCCTCACACGGTTCGTGGCCCCATAGGGAGCTCCGCCGAAGGCCCCAATGGTAGGGTCCGCATGGCGGCCCCGCCCCATTTTGACGCACCCCTCACACGGCTCGTGGCCCCATAGGGAGCTCCACCGAAGGCCCCAGTGGCAGGGCCCGCATGGCGGCCCCGCCGCATTTTGGCGCACCCCTCACACGGTTCGTGGCCCCATAGGGAGCTCCACCGAAGATGATGCCCACAATTGCGGTATTAACACTTGCTTATGGTTGGGAAGGGGTGGCAAGTAGAGGAGGAGGAGGAGGAGGAGGAGGAAGTGGAGGATGAGGGGGGAAGTGTGTGGTATGTGTTGCCTTCCCTTTTTTTTCGCTGTCCTCATCTTGCCAACCTCGAGCTGGTGCATTTGCTATTGGGCGGCATTATCGTCATGTGTTACAAGCGCCATCCGTAGGAACGCGCCGGAAGGAAATTCGAAGACCGCAACATTCAGCCACAACGCCCAGGGGAACCATCCACAGACGTCGCAGAGCATTGGCCACCCTCTTCGAATATCCTTCCAGGCTCGGGTATCAAGTCCCCTCCGTCAGGAGGGGCCGCGCGTCAGCCCTCATCGAAACTCTGTTGCGCGTCGCTTGTTTTTCTCAGTGTTGCTCTGCTTTGCGTTGGTACGTATTGGGGCTTGCGTCATAACTTCCCTCATCTTGGTGCCATCTTGATTCGGTCTGTTGGCAACTCGTCGGTATCGTCATTGTTTGAGGCTTGCGGAAGTGTCTGGAATTTCTGAGTTTCTTTCCCTGTCTCCCCCACGCTCTCTAACTGCTGCTCCCTCTTCTGGGGGGAGGTTACTCGTCGTAGTCGTCGTTGTCATTGGCGTCGTCATCTGGACCCTTGCCGCATCCTCCCGCGCTGCGCGGGTGGGCGCGTTCTTGCTGGGCTACGGAAATGGGGGTTGGGAGGGAGGGGATGAGTTGGAGGAGGAGGAGGGAAGGGGGGCAAGTAGAGGAGGAGGAGGAGGATGAGGAGGAAGTGGAGGATGAGGGGGGAAGTGTGTGGTATGTGTTGCCTTCCCTTTTTTTTCGCTGTCCTCATCTTGCCAACCTCGAGCTGGTGCGTTTGCTATTGGGCGGCATTATCGTCATTTGTTGCAAGCGCCATCCGTAGGAACGCGCCGGAAGGAAATTCGAAGACCGCAAAATTCAGCCACAACGCCCAGGGGAACCATCCGCAGACGTCGCAGAGCATTGGCCACCCTCTTCGAATTTCCTGCCAGGCTTGGGTATCAAGTCCCCTCCGTCAGGAGGAGCCGCACGTCAGCCCTCATCGAAACTCTGTTGCGCGTCGCTTGTTTTTCGCAGTGTTGCTCTGCTTTGCGTTGGTATGTATTGGGGCTTGCGTCATAACTTACCTCATCTTGATGCCATCTTGATTCGGTATGTTGGCAACTCGTCGGTATCGTCATTGTTTGAGGCTTGCGGAAGTGTCTGGAATTTCTGAGTTTCTTCCCCTGTCTCCCCCACGCTCTCTAACTGCTGCCCCCTCTTCTGGGGGAAGGTTACTCGTCGTAGTCGTCGTTGTCATTGGCGTCGTCATCTGGGCCCTTGCCGCATCCTCCCGCGCTGCGCGGGTGGGCGCGTTCTTGCTGGGCTACGGAAGTGGGGGTGGGGAGGGAGGGGATGAGTTGGAGGAGGAGGAGGGAGGGGAGCAAGTGGAGGATGAGGGGGAAGTATGTGGTATGTGTTGCCTTCCCTTGTTTTTTTTCGATGGCCTCATCTTGCCAACCTCGAGCTAGTGCGTTTTGTACTGGGCGGCATTATCGTCATTTGTTACAAGCGCCATCCGTAGGAACGCGCCGGAAGGAAATTCGAAGACCGCAGAATTCAGCCACAACGCCCAGGGGAACCATCCACAGACGTCGCAGAGCATTGGCCACCCTCTTCGAATTTCCTTCCAGGCTTGGGCATCAAGTCCCCTCCGTCAGGAGGAGCCGCACGTCAGCCCTCATCGAAACTCTGTTGCGCGTCGCTTGGTTTTCTCAGTGTTGCTCTGCTTTGCGTTGGTACGTATTGGGGCTTGCGTCATAATTTCCCTCATCTTGGTGCCATCTTGATTCGGTCTGTTGGCAACTCCTGGTGTCCCGACATATGCTTCAATATCCTTTCACGTTCATCCCATCTTGTCGCTTCGGCTCGATTGCCCTTGTCGCGTGCGTCACGCGCAGGGCGAGCTCCCAACTCGCTGTCCTTGTCGCGCTCTGCGCGCAAGGCAGCGCCTGGCACGTATGGCGCGGCGCGGCATCCGCAGTGCCTTGCAGCGAGCAGTTCGCCCGCGCGAAGAGGCGCTCCGAGCGGTGGGTCGCATTTGGGGTTTCGCGCGGGCGACGCTCCTGGCTCTCAACCGCAACGCCGCGCTGGCAGCCATCAGCCTCTTGCGGCAGAAGCTCCGGGACCTAGAGGCCGAGGTCCAGGCCCCCAATCCACTGCCGGGCCTCGCGGGTCCGTAAGATGCCAGGCGCCAACTACGCCAAGCCGCGCAAGCGGCAGAAATGCTCTCCAGGACAGAAGCGGCCGAATCGATCCGCGCGTTGGGCTCACCACGTGCGGAGCGACAGTGGCAAGAAGCGAAAACCAGATTTCCTTCCTGTGGCTGCTGCGATTTCGGCGAGACGGCATACGGATCTCTTATGCGATCGGGCTGCGCGCCCCGCCCTTGCCGATGCGATACCGACGCCCGCGTTAGGCGCATCCAGCCCCGCGGCCCAGGCGGGTGGCTTCGCTCGGAGGTTGGCCAGCGGTCGCAACGTCGCCAACTTGGTCCAGGCGATGGAGCGTCGCCTCTTCTCGTCACGCGTGGTCACAGATGAGCCAGGGCAGATGACGTCCTCGCCCGGCCTTTTCGCGTATTACGAGGGGCGCCCCGTCATGATTCTAAAGTGCTTCACGAGGCATCGCGTGCTGATGGCGCATGTGATCCCCGTCGAAACCGACCGGGCCGACGCCGCGTCCCACGTCGCCTACCTCCGCCGCGTCTTCACGTGCAAGCAGGCTGCGCTTGGCGACACCTGGCTTCGCTGAGCGTGCTCGCAACCAGGTCGCCTTTGCCAGGTACGCGAGCACCGCAGCTCCGACGTGTTCCCTGCACGACGTGGCCGATCGGTCGCTGACTGCGGAGCCCCTCAGGATCACGCCCGCGGCCCTAGAAGAACATTTGCGCTTCCAGGAGTCCGCTGGAAGGCCGCATTGCGCGGGGCCGCGGAGCGACGTGCAGACCGTCGGTTTCGTCTTGGACTTGCCCCGACCCATTCCCTTCGACGCCCGCGGCTATCGGCGCAGCACGTGCCGTCATGACCCGTCCTGCGCGGCGTTGCGTGACATGACGCACCACCAGACGGACGCTGACATGCAGCGGATGTTTCCTGGCGTCCTGGTGTATAAAAAGGGGCCTCGTTCGGCCATCTACATGACGAAGCGGTTCCTCGTTCACCTTGTGCTGTCCTTCTACGACGTCCTCAACGCTCGCGCCACTCGGCGGAAGCTCTGCGAGCTCTACGCCGCCAACTCCCTCGCTTCGGAGTCCGCCTTGGCGTGGAGCGCGACGGCGCTGCCGCGGTGCCGCGCGTTGCGCGGCATCCTCCTCAAGGCGCTGGGGTCTTTCCTGGCGGTCCCTGTGCGGCACGTGCGGAGGCGGGTCTTCTTGTGATAATACCTCTCGTCGCCCTGCGTCGTTTCGCTGCCAGGTCGGCTTTTTAGAATTCGTTTGATTATCCCCTCGCTGTCGCCTCTTCCCACCGCCACTACCCCAGAGGACCTCATGTGTTCATGTATTTTCGCAGTGTTTTCTTAGTTTCAGCCGCGACCTCGCATGGCATCGCCCCCAGTTCGGTTCATCGCAGTTTCCAATCTGGAACTGTTATTGCAGAGGTCCTGTCTTTGACCCCGGCGTCCTCGTCCTGACTAATGCTCCAATCAGGGCTGATCCCGGGGCGGGGGGTCGCGCGGGCAGTGGCGGGGTGGGCGAGTCCTTGCCCAGGCGGTTGCACATCTACAGCGGTCAGATCATCCGCGGGGACGGCAACTTCGATCTGGCCAAGAGGATCGGGCGCAAGAGTGGAGAGGGTCCTTTCGCAAACATCGACTACGCAGTTGTCCTCGCTTGGTGCGGCATCGACGGGTGCCTGCTGAAGCCAGTGGCGCCTGCCGAGTCCGAGGCGTGGGAGGATCTCTGCCCGGACTTGGGCGACGTCGTCACTTGTCTGCGGGGCGATCGATTGCGGCGCGGCTTGTCGTTGCGAGAGGCGGCCCCTGTCTGCCGCAGCACGGGCATGTATGGCAAGCACAAGGCCCTCACCGAAGCGTATTATCACGAGATGTATTCCGATTTGGTCTCCGAGGTCACGGCGCCGACGCCGAAGGGCGACGCGGATGGAGCGCCCGTGCAAGAGTGCGCGGCGCCGCCGACGCTCGCGGTAGGAGAGCCCGTGCACGATGTAACCAATGTGCGGAAAGCGGCATCTCCGGCCAGTAACGATTGTTCGGACTTCATCATCGACTGGGCCGACATGGTCGCCAGACTCTCCGAGAAATCCGCTGCCGAGGCGGAAGGCGCGAGCGGCCCTGTCCGCGGCGGCCTTCGTGATCCAGCCGAGGGGTTGCTCCGGGAAGCGATTCTCCACCCGGCCGCGCTCGTCAGGCGGAGCGTAGCCTCGGCCGACCAGGACACATTGGCTGAGGTCAGGTCATTCCTTGCGGAAGCTCGCCTGGACCGCTCGCCCCTCTGGCGGCGCATGTTCAATGCTCGCCCGCCGAGGGGAACTCTGCAGAGGATATGCAGGCGCCTGGGTACTCGGCTGCATCCGACGCTCCAGCGCAGGAACTACGTCGACCAGAAAGAGTTCAGGCGGGAGGCGCGCGCCATCAAGCGATGGCACAAGCCTGGGCGCAAGCTCACCAGGCGCCGCGCGGGCATGCTGAGGTCGAGGCGGGCGGTTCTCCGCGGCGGTCGAGCGCGCGGCTTGCGCACGGTTTGGACCCAGAAGGTCCAGCTGCATTACAGGAGATTCCTCCAGCCAAAGCGCCAGGAGGGTCTCTGGCGTTGGAGGGAGGTCGCCCTGGCATTGCACGCGGCAGGGATCCCTGTGCACTCGGGCGCCATCCCCGTGGAACGCCTCTGGGCATCGATGTTGGACATGTTTCTATCCAGCGCGCGGCTGATGTCGCGTGCGTGGTTCGATGTCCTCGCCGCCCTAGCGCTTTTGAGGTGCAACTACAGGCACTTCCACGTCCGCCTCCTCCGAACGTGGGCGGAGGCCGATTCGCTCCTGGCGGAACGCGTCGATAATTTGTCGACGGCGGCCCACGCTCTCAGCATGTGGGCGGAGCCCGAGGAGGATTCGGCTGACGCGCTGCCCGATAAGGTGCGCGAGATCCACGCCGCAACGTGCGCGCTGCGTCCGCTTTTCAAGCCGTTCAGCGAGGATGTTGCCCCTGTGGCGGCTGCGCCTGGCTGAATTGCAAACCTCATTATTTTAAAAAAGAGTTCATGCTGAAACTTCGCCCCTCCTCCCTCTCACCGCCCCTTGCTGCGCGATGTTATCAAACCCTTTCGGTGCTTTTCTATAGATGCCAGTTCGGGGCAACGTTTGTGGGAGGCTCGTGGGAGGCCTCTTTCTCGTGGGAGCGCGGAGGCTCGAGGCTCGGGAGGCTCGTGGGAGGCCTCTTTCTTTGGTTCCTCCCTCTCTCCCTCCCTTTGCTCGGTTCCCTCTCCCTCCCTTTGCTCCCCCCCTCTCTCCAGCCAGCCCTTCCTCCTCCGTTTTCTCCCTGCCGGGCGGGCCATGTAAGGTGCGCAACGCAGTGCCACGTGGCATCAAGACAGTTCCTGCTCCTCCTCCTCATCGTCCTCCTCGTTCCCTCCTCTCTCCTCTTACTTCTCCTACCAGGTCCGCCTCCTCCGCCTCCTCCTCCTCCTCCTCCTCCTCCTCGTCTTCCTCCTCCTCGTCCTCCTCCTCCTCCTCCTCCTCCCCCTCTTCCTTCTCTTCGTTCCCTCCTCCCTCCTCCCTCCTCCTCCTCCTCCTCCTCCTCCTCCTCCCCCTCCTCCTCCCCCTCCTTCTCCTCCTCCTCCTCCTCCACCTCCACCTCCTCCCCCAGGTCTGGAATTTATGGAATGGGCTGGAATTTTTGGAATTTTGAGATCTTCTGGGGTTTCTGGGATTTCTGGAATTTCTGGAATTTTTGGGATTTTTGGAATTGCTGGATTTCTGGGATTTTTGGAATTTTCAAAATTTTTGGAATTTCTGGAATGTTTGGAATTTTTGGGATTTCCAGAAATTCCAGAAATTCAAAAAAATCCAGGCACTCCACACATTCCAGAATTCCAAAAATTCCAGAACTTCCAGAAATTCCAAACATTCCAAACATCCAGAACTTCCAGAAATTCCTGAGATCCAGAAATTCCAGACATTCCACACACTCCAGAATTCCAGACATTCCAGAAATTCAAAAAATTCCAGGCATTCCAAAAGTTCAGAAAATCCAGAAATTCCAGAAATTCCTGAGAATAGCGGCCCGCCGGTGGCTCGCACTGTATAAATTATTGTGCCTCCAGGACTGCATTTCACGAGGCGTCTCCAAATCATGACGCGGCGCTCGACATCGTTCCTGTTGCTTCGTTGCTGTTATCGTACCTCTTGGTGCTCTGTTGTGGCCTTTTGGTGGCATTTTGGCCTGTGGCCGCCTCGAGGCATCTTGGGCTAAGTTTTGGGGCCTCTTGGGGGCTTCCTGGGGGCTTCGTGGAGGCCTTTGAGGTTCTCTTGGGGATCCCTCAGGGCCTCTCGGGGTGTTCTCGGGGCAGCCTGGGAGCGTCTTGGAGCCGAAGGCTCGAAAAGTTGCCCTCTGGACTCCGTCTTGGAGCCGTCTGGGGGCCCTCTTGGGCTGTCTTGGGGGTTTCGTGGGCTGTTGTTGGACCCTGTTCGATCCTTTTGGTGGGCCCTTTTGGCCGTCTGGGGGCGATATTGAAGGTTTGCTCTTCTGGGACGTGTTGGAAACCGAATAGGCGAGCATGCGAAACATGATTTTTTTTTCTTCTGAGGGAGTGGGGCGATGGTTGTTCCCAACCATCCTGTGGTGTTGGGTCCTCGTTTTGAAGAGACGTCGCCCCGCGTTCCTTCCTTCCTTCCCGCTGCCCCCTCCCTCCTCCCATCTTCATCATCATCGTCATCATCCCCATCATCGTCATCGTCATCATCATCTGTCGTCATCATCATTATCACCACCCATGTCGGCACACCCCTCACACGTTTCGTGACCCCATAGGGAGCTCCACCGAAGGTCCCAGTGCGTGTGCCCGCATGCGCGTCCCGCACACACCATTTCGGCACACCCCTCACACGTTTCGTGGCCCCATAGGGAGCTCCACCGAAGGTCCCAGTGGGTGTGCCCGCATGCGTCCCGCACACCCATTTCGGCACACCCCTCACACGTTTCGTGGCCCCATAGGGAGCTCCACCGAAGGTCCCAGTGGGTGTGCCCGCATGCGTCCCGCACACCCATTTCGGCACACCCCTCACACGTTTCGTGGCCCCATAGGGAGCTCCACCGAAGGTCCCAGTGGGTGTGCCCGCATGCGTCCCGCACACCCATTTCGGCACACCCCTCACACGTTTCGTGGCCCCATAGGGAGCTCCACCGAAGGTCCCAGTGGGTGTGCCCGCATGCGTCCCGCACACCCATTTCGGCACACCCCTCACACGTTTCGTGGCCCCATAGGGAGCTCCACCGAAGGTCCCAGTGGGTGTGCCCGCATGCGTCCCGCACACCCATTTCGGCCCGCATGCGTCCCGCACACCGCATTTCGGCACACCCCTCACACGCTTCGTGGCCCCATAGGGAGCTCCACCGAAGGTCCCAGTGGGTGTGCCCGCATGCGTCCCGCACACCCATTTCGGCACACCCCTCACACGTTTCGTGGCCCCATAGGGAGCTCCACCGAAGGTCCCAGTGGGTGTGCCCGCATGCGTCCCGCACACCCATTTCGGCACACCCCTCACACGTTTCGTGGCCCCATAGGGAGCTCCACCGAAGGTCCCAGTGGGTGTTCGCATGCGTCCCGCACACCCATTTCGGCACACCCCTCACACGTTTCGTGGCCCCATAGGGAGCTCCACCGAAGGTCCCAGTGGGTGTGCCCGCATGCGTCCCGCACACCCATTTCGGCACACCCCTCACACGTTTCGTGGCCCCATAGGGAGCTCCACCGAAGGTCTCAGTGGGTGTGCCCGCATGCGTCCCGCACACCCATTCCGGCACATCCCTCACACGTTTCGTGGCCCCATAGGGAGCTCCACCGAAGGTCCCCGTGGCGCAGTCCACATGCGTCTCCTTTGCCCAGTACAGCGTTACGTGGCCCCATATGGAGCCCCACCGCAGGTCCCAGCCAGCCAGCTAGCTCTCTTTGCTCCGCGCAGCGGGCGACCCGCGCGCGTCGCTGGGACTCCTCCGGGGCGACCTGCGCGCGTCGCGGGGGCTCCGTGCTGCGTTCCGCCCAGCGCCTCGCTCGCCCGTCGTCGCTCTGCCCAGCGGCAAGAGCCTTGCCCGCTATCAGCCAGCCAGCTAGCTCTCTTCGCTCCGCGCAGTGGACGACCCGCGCGCGTCGCTGGGACCCCTCCGGGGTGACCTGCGCGCGTCGCGGGGGCTCCGCGCTGCGCTGCTCCCGCAGCCTTGGACTTTTGAGTGCGCGGGCAAAGAGGGAGTAAAGGAAGGGGAGGAAGCGGGCGCGATCCTCGCGGGGGGGCGCGCCGACATTGGCGTCGCGGCGCGCGGGCGATGCCGTCGGGGAGTCCCGGGGAAGCTCCTTGCGGCGGCCACGCCCAGCGTCACGAGTATTCAGAGGCAGTCGTTGTCAAACTATTGGCATTCATACACATTTGCACCACGCTTTGTCATATTCGCATTCATGCACGTAGACTCGCTCGCACGCAGATCATTCACAGTCAGACGCACGCGCGCAGATTCACCCGCGCTCAGTCTCCCTACGTACTCAGATCAATCGTTTTCGTTCACTTTGTGTACCACGCCACTCATGTCGGCACGCCCCTAGCACGGTTCGTTGCCTCATAGGGATCGCCACCGAAAAAATGAATCACTATTGCGGTACTCGCACCTGCATATGGTTGGGTCCCTCGTCAGGCTAATTTTTTGGGAACCTCTTGGGGCGCATCTTGGGGGCCTTTTGGGGCGTCTTGGCAGCTTCAGAGGCTGCCTCGAGGCCATCGTGGGCGTCCAGGGGCGATATTTCGGCGAATCGTGGCCCCCAGGGACCGTCTGGGGAGCGTTTTGGTGTCTTCTTGGCGAGTTTTGGAGCCCTCCGCTCCCCCGTGGCGCGTTCGGTCCGGGGTCGAGCTCGGCTTGGGGGGGAGGGGTCAAATTGCCCGTTTGGTGTCCCTGGGGGGGATTCTGGGGGGGGGGATGAGCTCACGCGCCAAGAGACCCACAATGGGTCGGTGGATTATGATTATAATGATGACTACGATGATGGTAGCGACGATGCAACTGATGATGAGGATGATGTTGAGGATTACGATTGTGTAGTTGATGATGGTACTGTTGTTGCTGCTGGTGACGATGATCATGGTGACGATGCTGATGCTGCTGTTGTGGTTGATGCTGATACTGATGATGATGCAAGCGAGTCGGGTAATGCTGGTAATGCTGATAATGCAACGGATCCTCATGAATATGCTGACGATGTCGAGGATATTGATGATGATGATGCTGGTGATGCTGATGATGATGGTGGTGATGGTGATGTTGACGATGATGATGCTGATGCTGATGATGGCGATGCTGATGAGTATGATGGTGCTGCGGCTGGTGATGATGTTGCTGCGGCCGTTGCTGCTGATGCTGATGATGACGATGCTGCTGGCCCTCTCGTGGCCCTGTTGGGCCGTGCTGGGGCAGTCTTGGGGCAGTCTTGGGAGCTTCTTCGGTCGTCTTGGGACGTCGGAGGGTCAAACAGGTGAGAACCCCAAACGCATAGAAAACCCGGAGGAACAACACTGACATTTATTTCTCTATGCCCTCTTCGGACGTCTCGAAGGCCTCTTGGGCCGTCTTGAGCCCATCTTGGCAGTCTTGAGGCCAAAGTGGGTCGTCTTGGAGCCAGACTGGGCCGTCTTGAAGGTATGCTGGCCTCGGGCGCGCGAATTTGTTGTCTTGCTAGGGATTGTGGCTTCGGGACGAATGCAGGTCATGCAACCCAGTTCGACGAGAGGGGGGGGGCTAGAAGATGACATACCCCTACCAGACAGCACTTGGCGTTCTAGCACGCCTGGACGTGCCAGGGGTCACGGTGGCGGATCGGCTCGGAGTACACGGTGCACGGCATTCGAATCCAAAATTGGGGCGATACGACACATGATGTAAAACAGGCTGTGCTGTACGCGTCGACGACGCAAGGCGGAGCATTCAACACGGTTGTTGCTTCATTAGGATCAGTGGCCACTGGAATTAGTAGCGCGCAGGATTTTGCCATCGTTTATAGTTCCCCTGTGCAACACCTTCGATTGGTGATCACACGAACAGGCACTGGTTACCAACCATATATTCGGGAAATCGCGTTTCAACTTGAGGCCAGTCAGACGCCCAGCCCGACGCAAAGTCAAACGCCCAGCCCGACGCCCAGCCTGACGCCCAGCCCGACGCCCAGCCCGACGCCCAATCCAGCAAATAGCGCTGCTGCCACTGGAGATCCACACCTGCATAATATTTTTGGGGAACAATTCGACTTAATGAAGACGGGCAGCCATGTTCTAATCAACATTCCTCGTGGAACCAGTGCCGAAAACTCATTGCTTCGCGTTCAGGCCGAGGCGCGCCGATTTGGTGGCAGTTGCGCGGATTTGTATTTCCAAGCATTGAATGTTACAGGTTTGTGGGCAGAGGCTAAGCAAGCAGGAGGGTACCACTTCGACTCGCACAGGGGTGTCAATGAGAATTCAAAATGGTTCACTCTTGGCTCCGTCGAGGTCAAAGTTGCCCATGGGCGAACGCAAGGCGGTATCCTGTATCTGAACTTCTACGTTAAACATCTGCGGCACGCTGGCTTCCCCGTGGGGGGCTTGCTGGGAGAGGACGACCACCAGGACGCAACCACGCAGCCAGTTGAATGCAAGGAGCTAGTGGCCTTGCGCACAGCTCTTCAGAACACCGACACTTCTGCGCGTTCTGTTGCCACCGCGAAGTTGGCATGAGGTTTCTCCAGCTCCACTGAGCCACGCGAGGGCCCTTGAACGCGGCATGGGCGCCAGTGGTTCACATGTGCCCTCATCGGCATTCTTTTGCTTCGCCCGTCTCCTCGCCCGGTCCTCGCTTGCTTTTTTTCTCTTCGGTTTTCTCCCAAGGCTTTCTCCGTCCTCGGCGGCTTCGTCTCCTTTTCCTGCCGCTTTTGGGGCGCGGCGCGCGGAGCAGAAGGACCGCGCGCTGCCGAGCAGAGGCGACGTGAGCAGGGCCACGCACTTTCCGCAGATTTCCCCTTTACTGAGGGTACGCCGGTTCTGGTGGCACCTTGCTCTCCCCTTCTGCTTCAAAGGACAAAAAGAGGAGGGGCCGGCTCCGTGGCCGCCTGTGGTCGGGCCGGGCTGGGGCAGGAATCGATCGTTCCAGAGCGTGCCCGAACGCGCTCAGAGCGCTCCGGAACGCTCCGCGAAGGCCGCGGCGCCCGATCATTTTCCAGAACTGCCGCATCTCAGAGGTTCCCGGTGTATACGATTATGACAGTCGTGGCTGTGTGATGACGGCGACGATGACAATTTCGGTGGCAGCTGATGACAACTGATGGCGACGACGACGATGACAATTGGATGACAATTCGATGACAAGGTGGTGACAATCTCAGAGGTTGCCAACTTATCCCTGTCCGATCTTGTCCCTGTCCTTGCCTTGTCTCCTGTGGGCGCGCTGGCCGTCCTGGGGGCCATCTTGGCGTCTGCGAGGAGGTGCCGTGCCAGGTAGCCAAGGGGCCCCCCCGGCGGCCTGGGACAGGGCGCCGGCCTGGAGGCTTCTGCGGGAGGAGGGGTTGGGGGGGAGAGGAGGAGGAGGAGGAGGAGGAGGAGGAGGAGGAGGAGGAGGAGGAGGAGGAGGAGGAGGAGGAGGAGGGCGCAGCCTCGCTTCTGCGGGGTGCCCCCCTGCGGCTGTAGCAAGAGGCAGTGGCGCGAGCGCGTTTGCCAGCGTGGGCCCCAGACAGAAAGTAGGACGGCACTGTGGATATGTGAGCCGTGCGATGCACGAGCGTCTCCGCGGTCGTTGTTTCGAAGGGCAAGTCTGCATTTCCTCGGGGCACCCCTACTGGCGGGCACGGGGTGGCAGTGGGCCAGAACATGGCGGATCCTCGGGGCACAGATCCAATCCATGAGAAGCGCAAGCAAAAACCCCAGACAGCGCAAGCACCGTTTGGGGAATGAACCTGCGAACGTTCGCGCTGATTTCTTGGATGTGCGCCTGGATTCGCCCGGCTGCGCCTCCAGCGCCGTCCCTGTGCGCTCCGCGCGACAGGGGGGGGGGGTCCAGCGCCGACCCAGGACTCTGCGCGGACCTCTGTCAGCTTGTGTGTTGTGCAGCTTTATCTTCCCCTGGAGGGAGCGGCAGGCATCGAAGGCGCCCACGGCGAGCCGCCGCCGGCCCATTTCGCATCGCGGTGGCTGCATGATGGTGCGCTCGTGCCCATGGGGAATCGCAAGGCAGGCAGGACTGTCCTCAAGGAGATCGTTGGAGATGTGGCTCGAACCCTGTCGAAGAGAGCCGATCGACTGCCACAGAGGACGCCAAGATGGCTCAAGATAGCTCCAGCTGAATTACGAGATGTACCCGGGTTGTAGGTCAGGGTCCTCATGGATGCTTCTTGGGGTCTTTTCGGAGGGCTCTCGGGAGCCTTTGGGGAGCAGTTTTGAGTCCTCAGAGGGGGCCTCTTGGGGGCTTCTTGAGGGCCTCTTGGGGGTTCCTGGAGTCTGTTGGGGGTCTTGGGAGCGTCTTTGGGGGCCTCTTTAGGGGCCTCTCGGGGCCTCGTGAGGGGCTCTTGGGGGGCTCTGCTCTGCGGGTTTCCTGGGCGCCTCTTGGGGCCGAGAGCTCGAAATGTCTGTTCTGGTTCCCCCTCTGGGCCCCCACTTGGGGCCATCCTGGGGCCGTCATGGAGGCTTCTTGGGCCGTCTGAGGGCCATCTCGGGGGCCCGCTCGGAGGCTTTGTGATCCGTTTTGGTGCGATCTTGGGGCCTCTTGGGCCGCTCAGGGCGGTCAACAGCTCGAAAAGTCGGTACTGCCCAAATCGCCCGAAAACCCAAGCCAAGCCAATGATGTTCGCGTTTTCAGGGGCCTCTCGTAGTCCTCTTGGAACCCTCATAGAGCGTCTTGGGTGTTTCTTGGGTCGTCTTGGAACCAACGTGGGCGACCCTGGAACTACCCCACCTTGTGTGTAGAGATCGCTTATCTCCTCCTAGCTATCATTCCTGCTATTCCTCGGTTCAGGTAGTGGATGCATCCATGCGGGACCTTCATCGGGCGAGAAAAACAAAATATCGCCATCTTTTCTCCTCATTGTCCTCTACCTACGGACATCGCGGTAGGTTCGACACTTCGGTCGTCCACCTACGTCCACAAGTTACCAGCCTTCTCTAATCCGCTCTCCGTTGCGAAACCCCGCGCCGCCAGCGAGCCCCGCGCATCCCACTGGACCCACTCGGGACCAGTGGCTCCGCGCGCGGTGGCTCCCCGACGGCGCGTGGACTTCGCGACGACACGGAGAGGGCAGTGGGACAAGGAAACATCCGCAATCCCCCCCACCACTAGAAGGCAGCGCTGGCGCCCGCCTAAAACAACTGAGTTCCGGCGTGCGCAACAGACAAGATCCCGACAGTCTGATGTGGATGCGTCCCATCGGGTGAAAGCCCTGAGATGACGCCCTCATGCGCCCCAGGATTTGGACCAGGTTTACAGTCGACCCTTCAGTCACATGGACTCAACAAGTGTCCAGATATCCCGTCGGTGGAAACATCTGCGCTTCCCTCCTCCGCTCTTCTCGCCGGTAGAGACACCTGCGGCGGCGCGAACGAAACGTCTCCGCCGAACGCTTCCGCGAGACACAGCCGCTGGGACACGAGAGGCCCATCGAACCCCGCTTCTGTCCCCGTGTCTGAACATGTACGTGCCATCGAAGGTCGTAGCTGAACGACCTCTTCAGACAAGAGCCCCTGGTCGGTATCATCTCCAGTCTCAGCGCGGGGATACCAACCGCAGCCCCTCGCAGAGGCGCTCGCGGCAGAATTCCCGGAGGCGCGACCTTGAGCCACGCCCGTCGCCCTCCGCCGACGAGCTGGCAGAGCCCAGGGACCAGGTTGAGACGTTGAGACTTACGCGGGCCAAGAGTTGTCGGGTCTTGCTGCAGCGCTCGTGGACACAGCGACCCAGACAGCAACTTTGAGGCAAGAGATCCATCATGCTCTTTCCCTGGTCGACGTTCGTATCGCCGAGGATCGATCGATCTTCGCCGAGTTGCACGGCAAGTTGTGGCATGCTGAGATGGTTCTTGCTCAACGTTATGAAGCGTCAGAAATGCGTGTGCCAGCACGTGAGAATAAAGTATCCGCGGTCGAGCAGCAGTTGTCCGATCTTCCGGCTGCGCTGGCTGAGTTTCGTGTTGCACGGGCCCGGGCCGGCCAGCTGGGCGCCCCAACCTCGGTTCACGATTTCGCCCCCCTCGTCGCCGAGTTGGCCGAGGTAAGAAAGGCGGCGGATCACTCGCAGTTGCGAGTCGCCCAAATGTCCCATGAAAGAGATGCTGAAAAGGCACGGGCCGAGGCACCTCTCACCCGTTTGGAACAAGAGCGCTTCCAAGACTCAAAGCATCGGTTGGACCGGTATTCCCATCGAACTGATGACACCAAAGACGATGTCAGTGGTCCCCGACAGAGTGTTGAGGAGCTGCAGAGCGATCTCACGACCAACGAAGCTACCATCGTCCCGGTCCTGCATGGCCGCTGCCGGGACAGGCCCGGAAGAGTTGCCCTCGAAGTGGCCGCGGGTCCACGAGTTCACCGCCCTGGGCCACACGCTGCACGACACTGGGTCTATCCGGGCATGCTGGCAGAACACCCGCGCTGCCATGTGGCGAGGTTTCTGGGCCAACCCGGGGTCCAAAGCCGCGCGCGGGCTTACGATGCGTCAGCGCCTTCGCCTCCTGGACCGGGCAGTCTTGCCTCAGATGGATTTCCGGTCGTCGCGATGGCCTCCGCAGCGTCGCATAGCTGATGAGGTGGACATCCTTCAACGCCGGATGGTTGCCACCATCATGCGGGTGCCGCCACGCCCTGGTGAGGGCCGGCGTGCTACTTCAGGAGGCGTGGCCGCGCCGCCGCCGCCGAGTGCAACAAGCAGGGCGTCTGGTCCTGGCGCTGGTTCTGGAGGGCGCTTGATTGGCAGGAGCACCTTGACCGGCCCAGGAATGGGCAGATCTGGGCGGCCAAGTTGAGCAGATACCGGGACAGGGAGTGGTTCATCCGACGCCGGGCCTCGCTGCTCCCGCCGGGCAGCAGACGGTCCACGGGGGCATTGTGTCTGGCTGGCCGGACGGACACCCGCGCTAGCCGTGGAATGGTGCAGACGAGGTGGCATGACGGAGTAGAGTTCGCTCGCCGAGCGATTTTACCGCCCGTGGTCTTCGCTCCGCAGTGATGCGTGTGAGTGAGGCGTAATTATCAGTCTTGGCGCGCTAGCAGCGCGCTGTGTAGCATATGAGTACTCGGGCAGTTTTCCGCCCCATTTCAGTTTCAGTTTCGAAGCTACCATGGCGGCTCTCATTAGCCACCACGCGATCCATTTTCTTGCGCAACCTCCAGCAGGCGTTTCCGACACTGCCCGTGGCCGATGGCAGCATCCGCGCAGGACAACCGCGACGCGCGTTATCAGGAGCTGTTTCAGCAGCAGCATCTGCACAGACACGTCGCGCATCCTCTGTGCGTGCCCCATCGCTGACGCCGCCCATACAATCGCCGAGTATTCCCCAGTATGCTCTCGGTGGCGCTACCAATCAAGGAGTTAGATACTGTTCGCATTCCTCTGCTGCCACGGATCGCGCAGCTACAGGAGTGGCAAGACATATCCATGGATAACTTCGGCAGTGCTTCGGGACGTCCGGCGGATGCTTGCCATTTCCATGCGTTGCTGAGCAGCCTGGCTCTACATTTACGGGCCTTCAAGACAGAGGGTATTTTGAAAACAGCGACAGCAAACTGGCCGCTGGCTTCACCGCAGTTTTGCCCAACTGAATTGCGTTGCCGCATGAAGAACCTCAAGGCTCAAGAACACAACGCCGGCCGCGCGCTGATAGGAAAACAGATCGGCGGGTCCATTCGGGAGCCCCGCAAGGTCACTGATGTTGATGACACCGCGCACGATTTCGAAACATCTTCAACTCATGCGCGGTGCGGGATGAAGATATTCAGCGCTTCGCTGTGGGCTGGTACAGTTTGCTCTTGGAATGCCGCGACCCACCAGACACGAATATTCCCGATGCATTGTTCGGGACGCAAATTCGGAGACATCCATGGATGTAGTAAGACATGCGCACTTACGGCCAAAATAAGATGGTCGGCCCCGATAACACATATGATCGTTTTCGAGAACGCGTCTCGACCTACATCGAGATGCACCGACTCGAAGAGCGAGACGACTAGCCACGCATTGGTCGCGTATGCAGCTTACACAACAGGTCGTTGAAATAATGGTGAACAGTGTAATTTACGACGCGCGGGATCTGGCAGCCGCCCTACACCGAGATTCCCCGGGCGCATGTCGCAGGCCGGCAGGAATGCCCGCGAGAGACGCCCCGCCACAGGACGTGGCCCATCCCAGCCACCCAACAATGGGGGTGCCAACAACGTCTGCCTCTCGTGGCACCTGCTCCCTACTCGACCGGCGCAGAAGGCCCCACGTCGCCAAATGCTTTTTCTTCGCCGATCCCAAGTCGGGCAGAAACTGTCGATTTGCCGGCATCGCGACTGGCACCAGATACCCCGCGGCCACCGCTTGGGCGACGCCCGCGTAGGTCGCCCCGCTCTTGGCGCGCGCCAGCGTTCGGAGAAGTGTTCCGAGCCCGCCCCGAAGATGCAAACAATTTCTTCGAAGGCGCGAGGGTTTCTGACAAGTCCCGCCGCCTTCTGACTTCTCCTGATCGCTGGCCCCGGCCAGCGCCGAGCCCTCCTCTAGGGCCCCCGATCCAGATGAGCCAAAAACCACATGGGCACATAGTTTCGGAGCGCCGAAAAGTTCTGCTTATGCGCGGTTGGTTCGCGTCGCGATGCCGCGGGCGTTGGCGCCCGACGCCGTGTGGGCCGCCCCGCCTTCAACCTCGAACGATCGTGGCTCTCCGATAGCGCAGATTGGTCGACGTCGGCCGATTCCGCGCCACAGGCGGCGTTCAACCTTGAACGCCCTCGTGGGGGTCGCTGCCGCGCCAACGCGGCGCAAACCTACCGCGAGTTATGTTTGCGCAAATCCCTACGAATTCAGAAGACGACCGGCAGCAGGGAGGTGGCTGGGATGGCGGTGGCCGCCGTGGTAGCTGGGCGGCAGGGCCGGCAGCCCTTGGGAGGCGCCTGGGCGGCGCGCCCCGGGCGGCAGAGCCTGCGCGACTTCCCGGTGGCGCCTCTAGTCAACGGATGCCGCCCATGCGTTCGCTTTCTCGTGCCCAGCCTAATGGCGCGCCCTGAGTCGGGCGGGGCATCGGGGAAAGGCGCCGAACTGGCGCATAGAAGTGTGCATGGTGACCGACTGCAAGGCGCAGTCAGCGCGGGGGGCTGCGGCGCGGGATGGGGCTAGCGGGGGCGTGGCCAATCGCTGGCAGGGCGAGCGGGGGCCCCAAGAGACCTGTGGTAAAGCGATCAGAAGAATGCGATGCCGCTGGTTTCGCCCCCAGTAGCGGCTGGAGGAACCCGAGGAGCGCCGCCTGGAGTAATTCTTCACGTTTCGCATATCCCCACCAGCCCATTCAGAAACCATGCCCATGAGAGCTGACGGGTAAAGGGAAGAAGAGACCCATCTAGTGAAACATAGCATGATTGGACGATCGAAGGAATGCCAGCACATGCTATCAAATGGCAGATTCAATTACAATTGGAGCCCTATTAGGGCTCTTTGGGGGTCTTGGGGTCCTCTTGGGGGGCCCTCTTGGGGCTCTTTTGGGGCTCTCTTGGCGTTCTCTTGGGGCCCTCTGGGGAGCTATGGAGCGCCTCTTGGGGCCGTCTTGGAGGCCATCGATCAAAGGAGGGGTGGCCCTGAATTTGCCCGCCCCTCCGGGGCCATCAAAAGCGCCTCTTGGGGCCTTCTCGGGGGCGATCTTGGGCGCTCTTGGGGCATTCGTGAGGGCCTCTTGGGCCCCTCTTTGAGCTTTCTTGGGCCATCTTGGGGCCATGTTGAGGCTTCAAAAGCGCATCGGAAGCGAAAAGACGAGAAGGCGCACATCATTGATTTCCTATCGGATTTTGAAGGATTTTGGTTTCTCGGGGGGCTCCGAGGGAGCTAGCTCCGAGAGCACCTGGAACCGTCTTGTGGTCCCCTTAGGGCCTCTTGGAAGCATGTTGCTAGTTGTCTTGAGCCATGTTGGGCTATCTTGAGTGATCTTGGAGGCTATCTAGGGCTCTCTGAGGCCATCTTGGAGCCATCTTGACAGGACAGAGGCGCTCTGCCACCTCGCGGCCCCCCCCCCGTCAGGGTCCAGGGGGGTGGGTAGGGGGAGGGGTCAAGACGCCCCCCCCGCCCGCAAGCCGTCTCGCTCACTCCCACCCGCCCTCCCAACACATACGTAGCACCCGAGCCTGGCCCGAGCCGCAGCATATGCAGCAGTCGTCTTTGGATGGCCAGCTACTGGAGGCCAGTCAGCCGCCGCCGCCTCCGCCGCCGCCTCCGCGCCGCCGCCGCCGCCGTCCGCCGCCGCCGCCGCCGCGCCGCGCGCCGCCGCCGCCCCTGCTGCCGAATCGCCGCCGCAGCCGCTGCCGCCGCAGCCGCTGCCGCCGCCGCCGCCGCCGCCGCCGCCGCCACCGCCGCAGTCGCCGCAGCCGCTGCCCCCGCCGCAGCCGCCGCAGCCGCCGCCGCCGCCAAGTGCATTCTGTATTGTTTTTGATAGGATGGTGGGGGAGGCCGCATCGGGTTCGATGCGCATGCTCCGGATTTGGAGGCAGAGTGTGTTTTGCATTTTTTACAAGGGATTGGGGGGGGGCCTGATTTGCCCGGGTTGGCTCCCAGTCGCCTGGGGGAGGGGGTGTATATTAATAGGGAACAGGGATGGACTTCGTCCAGAAGGGGAAGAGGGGGTTTTGGAAGAGGGAAGAAAGACATCGTTAGACCACCTGCGCCCAGCCCAAAGGGCTGGTGGGATTCGTTGCTGGGCCATGTGGAGTCGGCAGGCCTCTTGCCCTTGCCCTGGAGGGCCAGGCCTTTCCCTTTGGCTTGTCCGCTCTTGGAGGCGATGCTCCTCTTTTCCATCTCTCGGCCCCGGGCGGTTTGCCAGTTGACTTCGATGCCTCGGTTCCAGCAGAGGCGGCGGACGTCGAAGTTGTCCTGGACAATTTGGTTGACGAGGTCCTCGCAAAGCCCTATGGCAGGAGCTGGGGGGTTGCGAGTGGACCCGGGGCGTCCTGTTCGGTGGCCGCAGGCCGCGTTCCAGCCAATGACTAGCGCTGGGCCGCATTCCCTCTTGTGGCGGCCGCGCCGGTCTCCTTCTGGTTCACTCTGTAGTTCCAGCCAGGGTGCCAGCTGATGGCTTGGCGTGGCTTGTTATGCAGCTTGTCGGTGGGATCCCAGTGGGGGGTCTGCTGTCAAGCAGGCTTGCTGTCCAGTGGGGCCGATCAGGCCTGCGCTAGGAGTGGTCGCCTCCGTTGGAGTTGCCGAATTCGCCGGGCGCGGGCGCGTGCGGTATGGTCGGGGATTGGTCGGTGCGAAGAGTCTTGCGAGCGGGCTCATCAGTGCCTGCCTGCGTGCCGCCGTCGGACTGTACTGCCTGGAGCTCCTGTCTGCGCGCGGGACTGGCGTCTCGTCGTCCGTCGCTTTCGAGGGGGGGGGGGGGGCGCGCGGGCTGGGCGGAGCTGCTCCCGCCCCCTGGTGTGTTGAACTGGCTGGTGTACGTCGGTCGGGCGACGGGCTCCAGTCAGGCGCATCGCTGCGCGGTGGCGTAGGAGGGGCTGGGGAAGTGTCGGGGGGTTGCGCGCGCGCCTTACCGACGCGTTCCCCTGAGTGCCCTCGGGGTTCTCGCGCGCCTGGCCCTGCCCCCCCTCCCCCCCCCCCTTCGGGTGCTAGGGCGCGCAGCCGATCATGTGCCGCACGGGGCGGGCGGAAGGGTGTTTTTGGCACGGGCTGGGCTGTTCGGTCGTGGGCTGGTAGGGGCAGGGGGTAATGGCAGCGGTTCGGCGAGCGGCGGTTTCGCCCGAGGCGGGGGTCCCATGGGTCATGGCCGCTTGGCCGTCGCCCCCAGCAGGGGAGGCGCCGATAGTGTCGTGGATGGAGCGCTGTCGCCTCTAAATGTTTGAAGCGCCGCGCCCAGCGAGCTGGGGGGCACGCGGGTTGCGTGCGTGCGTGGACGGACCGCAGGTAGCCGAGTAGGACGTCCGGGCTGTAGCGGGCTGGGTCCCGCCCCTTTGTTTCGCGTGCTCGTCGTGGGCCTGCCTGTAGTCGCCCCATGAGGATGGCGTGTCGTGGTCCCCTGCGGGCGCAGCGCGGCGTTGTTGACTGCGTAGCTAGCTCACGATGCGAACCAGTGCGACGTCTTTGCCGTCCAAGTCGATGCCGTCCGGGATCCCGGAATGGGGGATGGCGTCGCCGTAGATTTTGCTGAGGAATTCTGGGATCCCGGTCTGAATGAGGGCAGCGCTCGGTGTTTAAGGGCCCAGGCCTTCCATGCATCCTTGATCTGGGGGTGGAGGGATCTTGCGTGTGCCGCCATGACGTGGGCGATGGCGTCGTCTGCCTTATTGCGATGGCCTCCGGCCAGTGCCGCCGATCCGGGGGGCTCCGGATTCGGTGAACTTGGAGTCGTCGGGGGGCGCTGTTTGGGAGGGAGGGCGCTCTTGGAGTCGTCGGGGGCGCTTTTTGGAGCTGACGTGCCCTGTGGGGGGGTGCGAGCGGTCCCGGGGGGGGTCCGGGGAGGGTGCCGAAGGGGGGTCCTGGGGGCCCTGGGGGCGGGGCTGCTGCCTCCGGTCGAGGTGCGGGGGGGGGGGCGTGGGGGGGCGGCTCGACCTCGGGCTGCGGCTGGCGTTGGGTGAGCGTCTCTTTGGTCGTTTATCGCGCCTCATGGATGAGCGGCTGGACGCGTTGCGGCGGGTTGCCCAGCGGTGTGAGGGCAAGGAGTGGCGCCGTTGGCACGGGCTGCTGGAGGGCTGGCGGCGCGCTGCTGGGCCATGGGTCTGGGGGCGGCTGCCCTTGGACCACGGGGTTTGACACGCGTGGGGTCCTGGGGTTTGTGAACCGCGGCGCGGGGCGGGCCTGGCGCCAATAGACGTCGCGCCAGGCGCGCTGGCGGCGTCCTTGTCCGAGGATAGGTCGAGCGGATCGGCTGTTAGGCGGGGGCTCTCCAGGGGGGGCTTCTGGCCTCGGCTTGCCAAAGGGAAGGTCACGGTCAGAGGACCGAGCCAGGGGCGGCGGTTGCGGGGCGGGCGCGGGTGGAATGCGCTCGCGGTTGGGGGCGACGCGGGGGAACGCCGGAGCCCCGTCCCCGGCGGGTGGCCGAGACGCGGCTGGGGCGGGCGCCCCGAACGTGCACGAGGCAGCCAGCGCAGTGCCAGGCGACATTGTCGCAAAGAGCTGCGCACGATCGTGGAACGAGGGGATGCCGCAGTCGCCCCCATCTGGGCCCCGGCCCTCTTGCCGCCTCTTGCCGAAAGATGAAGGTCCCTAGCGGGGTCTGCCCGCTCGGCCACTCGAGGGGGGTTGTCGCTGGGGCAGCGATCACACCTACACTTCCATGAGCCATTCTGGATGTCCCGTCCGAACCTGTCGTCGGAGGTGCGCATCATGTGGATGGTGGCGTTGGTGTGGGCAGGGTTGTGGGGGCCCCGCGGCAGCGGGAGCAGCGCCGAGAAGGAGGTGCGCGCGTCGGGATTGGCAAGGGGTGGGGGCTTGCTGGCAGGGGGCCATGCGTGGGTTTGTGCGCGGGGAGGGTGGGGCCTTCGATGTTGGCAAGATGTGCTGCAATCTTGTCGTCCGTAGGTACTCGCAGGCCTCGAGTGAAGAGGTCCGATCTCCAGCGGGCGACGCAGCGCCACCGGCAGTCCTGCCCCCTCCTGTAGTTTTCTAATTTGCTGGTTGCCACCATCTTCCTCGTTTTAGGGGAGACCCATGCGCCTCCGTTGTCCACGCGGGGGTCGTAGGGGTCTTGTCCACAGCTGCCGCAGAAGATGTTAGGGGGCTGCGCTGCTGCGTGGAAGCGATTGTCGCCCGGCAGCAGGGTGGCCGGGAATAGGCCGGCGCCTGGGAGTGCCCCGGAGGGGGGCGCTTGATGGAGGTCCTTCCCAGAGCTGGATAGCGCGCCTCCCAGATACAGGGGGGCAGCGGCGGGGCGATCCTTGGGGAGAAGCCCGAGCGTCGAGCCAAGTGGCGCCCGCGATAGAGCGCAGATGGCGCATTCGTGCGGGCGGAGGCTTGAGAAGTCGGTGGGGGGCATCAGCAGGCTGCAAGTCCCTAGCATTTGCTTCAGGGGGAAGCCACCATCAGCCGCCTCCTTCCAGGTTGTAGTCTGGTGCTGCGGGCCCAGGTTGGGGTGGCGATGGGCGACGGTGACCAACCTGGAACGCGCCTCCAGGCGGCCGTGGAGCCGGCGGGAGTCGTCATCGGTGAGGTTGTGCACCTTGCCGACGCTGTCGCGCACGGGGAGACGCGCTTTGTTGTAGTGCGCGCAGATGCTTAGGGCGGCTTCCAGGATGTCCTCGATGTGGCTGGGAGTCCCGTAGGGGGCCAGCGTGGGGCGGGGCTATATGATCAGATTGAGCATCGTGACCAGGGCGGTGTTCGCCCAGGGTCGCGTGATGGACCCCCCAGCCCGTTCGCGAAACAGCCCGTGCATAATCGTGTCCTGGTGTGCTTTGGGTCTGGTCGCGGTGGCCATATGCTCAAAGGTTGGTTGACCCTTGTGGCGCCGGCGCTCGCAAGTTGACTTGCGCCAGGCTTGGGGGGAAGCTTGATGGTGCCAAGCGGGGGTTGGTCCTCATTCCGCCTCCAGTTAGCTACTTTCTGGGCGGCGCCCTGTCGGCGGGGGTATAACTTGTCGTCTTCGATGCCAAACTCTCTCACGCACCACACGCAAGCACACGCACACACGCGCACGCACACGCACGCGCACATTCACACGCAGACGCAAACGCCCACGCCCGCGCACACGCACACGCACACGCACACGCACACGCACACGCATTCGCACACGCATACGCACACGCATACGCACACGCGCACGCACACGCATACGCATACGCACGCGCACGCGCACGCGCACACGCACGCACGCACACGCATCACGCATACACCCCACACGCACACCACACGCACATGCGCACGCGCACGCGCACGCGCACACACACATACACACATACACAAGCATACACAAACATACACACACGCACACACACACACAACACGCACACGCACAACACACACACAAACACACACTCTCGTCGATTCCCCAAAAATTAGGGGAAACTGTTGGAAGGGTGGGGGAAGACGAAACTCCAGAACATATGGAATACATGGGGAGTCCTTGGATTTGTGTCTACTTTCTCTTCTCGCAATCCGCTATCCTCATCGCAGTCGGCCTCTTCATTCCCCTCGCCCTCCCTCATCCTCATCTCTCCTCGTCCGCCTCATCATGCAAGACGCGGCCGACGCAGGATCTGCTCCTTCTCTTCCGCCTTGACCTCCTTTGGGGAAGCCAGTACCGATGCTCCGCGGACCTCTTCGAGGGTGCGTTCTGACCAGAAGTCCGAGGCGAATCCAACGGTGGCGACGAGGGCGTCCGAGGAGGCCCGAAAAAGAGAAATCGGGGCGAGATTAGGGCTATGGGTAGCTTATCCTCCTCCGATCCTTGTCGTCGTCGGCCTCCTCGCGCTCCTGGTCCTTCCACCATCCTCTTCCCCCATCGCGCTCTCTCGTCCCCCATCGTCCCTCCACCATCCTTCATCCTCTTCCCCCCTCCTCTTTCCATCCCCCCTCGTCACCATCGCTCCCCCATCCTGTTTCCCCATCCTCCATCGTCCCTCCACCGTCCTCATCCCCCATTTTCGCTCCTCCATCCTCCCGCCATCCTCTTCCCTCGTCGCGCTCCGAGTCCCTCCACCGCCTCTTCCCCCCCCCCTCTCCGTCGTTCTCGCTTTTGCCCGGTTCCCTTCAATGAGCAAGACTGGAGGTGCCCGAGGACAGGAGGAGGAGGAGGAGGAGGAGGAGGAGGAGGAGGAGGAGGAAGCTGGGGCGGCGAGGTGCACCCGAGCGGCGGCCTGTCCTCAAAGGGCCGCGCGCGTTCCCAGCCGAGCGGCCAGTGGGGCCGCGGCCCAAGCCCCCCGACTGGGGCCCGCTGGTCGCACGCCTGCGTAGGGTGCTCGAGCAGCTGGGCTGGCCTCAGCCCGAGGTGACGCCGGCGCTGGCAGCGGCGGGCCCAGACCCCGAGGAAAGCGCAGCGGCGGGCCGAGAGGATCGGCCGCCAGCCGCCCAGCAGGAAGAGGGACCTGTCCTGGGCGCCGAGGTCTTCGCGACGGCGGTCGACGACGGCGTGCTGGGCCGCTGCCGCCAGGATGCGGGCGCAGAGTGGGCCGACACCTTCAGCCTGCTTCTCGGCCCAGCCCCTCTCACCCCCCGTGCGACCGAAGGGATGGGTGAGGGGGAGACTCCAAGCGACCCAAGAGGGGGCAGCGAGCAGCCTGCGGCGAGCTCTCCCACGGTGGAAGAGAGGGGTGACGCGGTCTTTCTGACGCGAGGGCCTCGCGGCCCCAGTCCTGCAGTCCAAGGGCTGGAAGGTTCGCCGAGGGGAGGAACCAGCCACGAGGAGGAGGCTGGGTACCCGACGTTCCCCGAGGATGTTGTGGGGGGCAGCTTGCCGCAAGAGTCGGTGAACGACCTCTACGGGGAGTTCGCCAAGTTGATGGAGCCCGACCTGCTGGGGTGCTACCACATCGGGACCCAGGAGGCGGACAGATACACGGGCCGAGAGGCCAAGCCACGGTTTGTCAAGCAGGAGGTGCTCCTGCCCAGCAGTGGCCCCCACGCGCGCGGGTCCCCCGAGGCGGCCCACTGGCGCAGGGTCGGCGCGGTGCTCTGGGAGGAGCTGGTCACGAGGAAGCGGCTGCACTTGCCGAGCGCCAGGGTCGCGGCTCGCCAACAGCTCAAGGCCATCCACGCCAAGATGGGCAGCAAGCTGGCCTCGTCGGAGTACGCGAGAGCGGCTTCGGAGGATGTGGGAGCTCACTTTCGCGGAGGTCGAGGAGCTCGAGGCCGAGGCCAGGGAAATCGCAGGTCGGCTCGAGGCTGGCTGTGCGAAAGGCCGAGACCAGCGCTGGCGCGCCTGGGCCAGGGAGGCTGTGCGAGACGGCGGAGGGGCCGCCCACGCCTTCTGCCGAGCGCCGCAGGGCTGGACAGCCGACCAGGACGGCGACAACGGGCCTGCAGGAATAGCGGCCACCCTCGACAGCCTGCTGGAGGAGTACCAGGACATCTGGCAGCACGGCGAGATCCAGCCGATGGACCTTGACGTGGCGCTGCCAGAGGCTCACCTGGAGGGGCTAGGGCAGGCGCCTACGGCGGAGGAGATCCGCAAGGCGGCGCGGTCCTTCAAGCCGTCCACGGCCCTAGGGGTGGACGCCATCAAGCCCCAAGCTTTCGGCCACCTCAGCGATGGAGGATTGGAAGCGCTCGGGCTGCTGCTGCTCGTGCTGGAGGCATCTTGCCGAATGCCCGAGCAGGTGAACACCCTGCTGGTGTTCTTCCCGGCGAAGCCCGACGGAGGCTGGAAGCCGATTGGGCTCCTCTGCAGCCTCATCCGGCTGCTGGGGAAGCTGCGCAGGATCGACGCGGTCGAGTGGGAGTCGGCGCACAGGCGGGACTACTTCTCTTCGGAGGGGCGGGGAAGTCCTGCGAGGACGAGGTCTGGCTCCAGGCCCACGATGCCAGCGTGGCGGCGGCGATGGAGCAGCACTCCATGTCGACCATGACGGACCTCTCGAAGGCCTACGAGCGGGTCACTCACGAGGGGCTGGTCGCTGCTGCTCGCCGCCACGGCTTCAGGCTGCGCAGGCTGAAGCTGGTCCTCCGCAGCTACGGCGGCCCGAGGAGGCTCAGCCTCAGCCGCTGGAAGACGGGCGCGATCAGGGTCGGGAGCTCGATCGTGGCGGGCTGCGGGTACGCCACGACTCTCCTGAGGGTCGTGCTCCTCGCCGCGATGGACGCGGTCGTGGCCCAGTGGATGTCGCTGCGGGCCTACCTGGTCGTCGACGACATCACGCTGGCCGTCTGCGGGAAGCTCAGGGATGTGGAGTTCACGGCCTTCGGTGCGACCAGAGACCTCTGCCAGAGGCTAGAGGCGCTGGGGCTCAAGGTGTCCCTGACGAAGGGCAACATCGTGAGCAGCGACGAGAGTGCAGGACGGCGCACGGCCCACCGCCTGCGGCGCTGGGACTTCAGGCTGCGGCGGGCGGTCAAGAACCTGGGCGTCGACTTCGGCATGAAGCCCAGGGCGTCGTGGTCGGTGCTGAGGAGCCGCATGGCCAGGCTGGCCGCCCGCTCGTCACGATACATGGCGCTCAAGCGGGCAGGCGTCAAGCTGGGCAGGATCTTCAGGAGTGGCGGCCTGGCCTCGGTCCTCCACGGAGCTCGGGTCGTCGGCGTTCCGACGGCGATGCTCGAGAAGGCCAGGGCGGTCAACGGCCAGGCGCTGGCGGGGGCCGTGGGCAGCAAGAGCAGAACGCTGCAGTTTGCACTGCAGCCAGACCAGGGCTGGAAGGCGGACCCCGTCTTCGCGGCCAACAGCCTACCACTGGAGGCGTGGGCCAAGGCGGTCTACCTTGGCCTGCGCAGTGACGGGGGCCTCGAGAAGGCCTTCAGTGCGGCGCAGCCAGAGTCCTGGGGCCAGGTGCGAGGGCCAGCCGACGCAGTCAAACTCACCCTCCGTAGGATAGGGTGGGAGCTTGCCGCTGCGTCTGGCTGGCGGTGCTGGGTCACGGACGCTGGGGAGCAGCTCGACCTGAAGGTCTACAGCCCCAGGAGGATGCGGCAGTTCATCGAGGCGGGGATCCAGCGCTCGCTGATGATGAGACTGCACAGCGAGCACCTGGGAGGAGCGCTCGGAGGGCCGCCGACCATCCAGGTCACCCAGCAGGCGGTCGCGGCGCTGCGCAGGCAGGGCGACAGCGAGCAGGTGGCGCTGTTCGAGGCGCTGGTCTGCGGCGGCCTGGTGACGGAAGCTGACCTGTATCGCGAACGGGCAGTGCTTAGCCCTGTGTGCAGGCTGTGCGGCGCGGAGCCAGGGACGCAGAAGCACCGCCTGTCCTGCTGCGACGGCACCAGTGGCGTCGCGGCGGCCATGGACCTGGAGCAGGTCAGGAGAGCAGGCGCGGCAGCCCCAGACGGCGACATCGGGCTCGTCAGGTGCCTGGTCAGCCTCGGCCTGGAGCGTGCCCCGAGGCCTGCGGAGCAGGAGGTCTGCCGCCGAGGAGGAGCCCTCATCGGGGGGCTGGCCTGCGGCACCGTCTGCATCGACGGCTCGGCGATGGCCCCAGAGGTCAAGGAGCTCACCAGGAGCGGGTGGTCCTGCATCATGGTGGTGGCCGACGGCACCATCATGGGCGGGATGTTCGGGTGCGTCCCAGGGCCCGTCCAGGAGAGCGGCTACGCCGAGCTCTACGCGCTGGCGCGGGCGCTCAGGGAGAAGGGCCCCCAGCTGGACGTGGCCACGGACTACCTGCGGCTGGTGGAGGACCACGAGAGAGGAGAGGACTGGTGCCTGGGCCCAGGGTCGCTCAACGCCGACCTGTGGAAGGAGGCCTGGAGGCACATCAGAGACTTGGGGCCCGAGGCATTCAGCCTCCAGTGGGTCCGAGCCCACGCCAGCTGGGCTGCGGCAGCGCTGGCAGACACGCCCTGGGCCTGGCACCGCGGCAACAGATGCGCGGACAGCAAGGCCAAGGAGGGCGCCAAGCTGCACCCTTCGTTCGACGCCGTGATGCAGAGGGCGAGCATGGTGAGAGCGGCCACACGAGCCGCGGAGTCGGTCGCCGTCCATCACGGAGCTGTCTTGAAAATGTTAGCGGGCCTAGGCTGGCCCGATCGGAGCCCCCTCCCCCGCCCCAGGCCGTCCCGAAATTCGATCGTCCTCGTTTCGGGCGAGAGCGGGCACTCGCTTTTGAGGTTTGGACGGGCCTGGGGGTGTAAAATCTGCGGGGTTCGGAAGGGGCTCCGATCTAGGATCGTTTCGTCTCCCTGCCCAGGAATGCCTCGGCCCGCGGCGATCGCTCACCCCTCCCATAAGCTCTGGGTCGTGCGTGGGGATCGGGGTCGGGGGTCTGGCGATGAGGCTAATGGGAGGGGGTTGATCGTCTTCTGTAGAGTCTGCGGGGCCTATGCCAGAAGACAGGTCCACGACCTCAGTCGTCCCTGCCGTCCCTTCACCTCCCGTCCTCGGTCGGCGGCCCGTCTGGCTAGAACGGCGTTGGGACGACTGAGGTCTGGACGGGAGCCCCAGTTCAACAGGTTCTGGGGGCTCCCTTTCCCCCTCTTCGGTGCCCCGCTCGGCGGAGGGCCCAACGAAGGGCCCGACGAGGGGGGGAATTCGTCGGGACCCGAGGTCGAGGAGGCATAGGCTTCCTACTTCGAGGTCGGCCCTGCTCGGCAGTAGGTTAAGCTAGTTCGGCTGGTTTTGCTGGACTATGTTTTGGTAGGACGTAGAGGACGTAGAGGAGAGGAAGGAGGGGAAGGAGGAAGAGCAGGAGGAAGAAGATGAGCAGGAGGAGGAGGAGGAGGAGGAGGAGGAGGAGGAGGAGGAGGAGGAGGAGGGGAGGAGGAGGAGGAGGGAGGAGGAGGAGGAGGAGGAGGAGGATTGAGAAGGAGCAGGAGGGCTGGAGGAGGAGGCGAAGACGATCGGGGGAGGATGACGATTGGGGGAGGAGAAGGATGAGGAGGAGGAGGACGACGACGACGAGGACGACGACGAGGGCGAGGACGAGGACGAGGAGGAGGAGGAGGAGGAGGAGGAGGAGGAGGAGGAGGAGGAGGGCGCCGGCGCCCCTCCCCATTCAGGCCTGACCGTGGGATCGCGGTACGCGCACGTCTGCAGGACATGATTCAGTCTGTCAAATCTGCCTTTTTTTGGCGCCCTCTCTTCCTCAGCCTTCTCTTGGACTCGGCCACACGCAGAGGAGGGTAGGGGGAGGGGGGAAGGCTTCGTCGAAGCACCCCTGCTTCTAAGAGGGCGTGGGCCTTGTCTGTAGATGTAAGGCCGGCGCCTTCTGAGAAGCAGCCTCATTCGAAGAGGCTTCCCCCTCCCCCTACCCCCTTGTGCGAGCCGCCCATGGACGACCAGGGGGTGAGAGGGGAGTCGAAGAACAACCATAATAAGAGAGACTCGAATACTAGCCATAACAATGCCAATAGTAAGACCGTACAATACTGCCATGATGATTGATGGGAGGGGGGGGGAGCGGGAGGGAGGGGGGCGACGAGACGACGGTCGAAGATCGAGGTGGTCTGGGCGCCAGTCCTCCCGCGTCGGTCTGCTGTGCCCCCAAGTCGGCCCCGCGGTGTCCCTCGGCTGCCCGCGAGCGCGGCGGGGGTCCTCGCCGCGGCGGCACGAAAAGCTTGGGCGCCGCGTTGTCCTTCCCGGGCGTCTGGGGGCCTCTTTGGGGGCCTCGGGCAGTCTTCGCGGACCTCCCGATGGGAGGCTCGGGAGGAGGGGGAGTCTGCGGGGGTCTGGGGAGCGCTCCTGTCGTTCAGGGTCTTCTGTGCGGCCTTCCGGAGGGGTTACGCATGGAAGGGAAGATGGGGAGGGAGAAGAGGAAGCTGAGGAGGAGGAGGAGGAGAACGAGGAGATGGGGACAAGCATAAGGAGGAGTCAGACGAGGGATAAGGATGATGATGATGCTGATGAGGAGGAGGAGGAGGATGTACCACTCGTTATCTCGATCCTCTTCCTCTCCCCTTCATATTTCCCCACCCTCCTCTCCCCTCCCCCTCCGCGTCCCCCTCCAACTCCATGTGTTTGCTGTTTGATGTTTGTTTGTTTTGTGCTCTCTCTCTCTCTCTTTCTCGCTCTCTCTTTCTCGTTTTCTCTCCTTCTCTCTCTCTCTCTCTTTCTCTCTCTCTCTCTCAGTCAACGTCTCTATCCCTCTCCATCTCACCCCCTCCCTCATTTTTGTGTGTTGTGTTGTTCTCTCTCTCTCTCTCGCTCTCTCCCTCTCTCTCTCTATATATATATATGTATGTATGCATGCATGCATGTATGTAGGTAGGTAGGTAGGTCGGTAGGTAGGTAGGTAGGTAGGTATGCACGTACGTATGCTTGTATGTATGCATGCATGCATGCATGTATGTATATATGTATGTGTGTATGTATGTATGTATGTATGTATGTATGTATGTATGTATGTATGTATGTATGTATGTATGTGTGTGTATGTATGTATGGATGGATGGATGGATGGATGGATGGATGGATGTATGTATGTATGTATGTATGTAATTGTGTATGTATGTGTATATGTATGTATGTATGCATGTATGTATGTATGTATGCATGCATGTATATATGTATGTATGTATGTATGCTTGTATGCATGCATGTATGTATGTATGTATGTGTGTATGTATGTATGTATGAATGAATGTATGCATGTATGTATGTATGTATGCATGCATGTATGTATGTATGTATGTATGGATGTATGTATGTGTGTATGTATGTATGTATGCATGCATGCATGCATGTATGTATGTGTGCATGCATGTATGTATGCATGCATGTATGTATGTAATGTAATGTAATGCAATGCAATGCAGTGCAGTGCAATGCAATGCAATGCAATGCAATGTAATGTAATGTAATGTAATGTAATGTAATGTAATGTAATGTAATGTAATGTAATGTAATGTAATGTAATGTAATGTATGCATGTATGCATGCATGTATGTATGGATGTATGTCTGTATATGGCTCACGCTATCTGCACGTGCGTGTTACCACGGCGTCTAATGGAAATCCAACAGCAAGAGCAACACGGATGTAGCGTCCCCAATCTTTGTCAGGGCTTGGATGACATGGATCCGACCAGTCCGACCTGGATTCGATAATGATTCGACGCGGAGAAGGGGCGCGACCGGACAGATAAGGCCTCCCGAAGACACAGCATGAACAAGGGGGGGAAGGTCAGAGGGAGGCTGTTCATTCCCCCCCTGTGCGCCGAGCCCACCCGCCACCGCCTTCACCGTGTCACCCTCTCCCGTGTATTGAAGGATGCAACCGTCGACGCGCTAACGGCGATGCAGGTAACGGCGATGTAGGTTTCGGTATGGTGGGAACGCGCGGCTCGTGCTTTCCTGCAATTCGCTGTGTCGTGTTCGTTCGATACATCCGCAGATCGGAAATATAGGAAAGTGTTGTTCGTGATTTCCCACAGTTCGGTTTCCAACATCACCGTTAAGCAGCATCGCCGTTAGCGTGGCCTTGGTGCAAGGCTAAACTGGATAAACATGGTATGCTGGAGCTCCGACAGTGCATTCATTCTTAGGAAGGCTCTTCCTCTGGTCCACCCTTTGGCTCCCGTTCCCGTTCCCTCCCCGATCGTCGTCTTTCAGTTCCTTGCCCGCTCCGTGCGCCTCATCTGGCTGCCTGTGGCATACCCTGCGAACCGGCGCCGGTGGATGCGTTGCGTGGCCGCGGCGCTGCGTGGCCTCTGCGTGCTGCCTCTTGGGGGCCTTCGTAGCCCTGTCGGGGCTCCTTTCGGGCATCCTCGGGCTTCTGGGGGTTCTCTCGGGGGCCTGTTTGATGGCCTCTTCGGGACCTTTCAAGGGCTCGTTCGGCGGCCATCTGGGCCATCTCGGGTGCGACCGTTCCACCGAGCTCTGCCGACGAGACTCGGCAGAACCATCTGGGGGCCACATGGCCGGGTCTGGTGGCTGTACATGTCCATTGCCCCCTTGCTTGGCTTGGTTCTCCTCCCTCCCCCTCCCCCTCCTCCTCCTCCTCCTCCTCCTCCTCCTCCTCCTCCTCCTCCTCCTCCTCCTCCTCCTCCTCCTCCTCCTCCCTCCTCCTGTGAATACGCCGCTGCTGGGTGCAGGAGGGGCCCCATTAGGGGCAGCTTGGACTTCCTGCCGCCTCCTGGCTCGCACGAGAGGCGCGTGCGGGCTGCCTCTGCCGCGCTGCGACGGCAGAAGTGAGATCCGCGGGCCGTCTATGGGGCTCTCTTTGGAGGCTTGCGGAGTCCTCGCAGTCATCGCTTGCGCTCTCCGATTAGATGCTCGTTTCGGGGACCTGACTGGGGCACACCTGACGGATCTGTTCGACTCTAGTTCGGCTCAAGTTCGACTCAAGTTCGACTCAGGTTCGACTCAGGTTCGACTCAAGGTCTGCTCAAATTGACGGATGTTCGACGCAGCTTCGACGCACGAGTGGGGCGAGTGTCGCCAGGAAGGTCCCCAGAGTGACCATCCAATCCAAGTTGAGGCTTGCGGAGTCTCGAAGGAGAAAAAATGGCATAAACATGAAATTGTGGCGTTCCGCGAGGATTTTTTTGATCCGCGCCTGGGCCCCCCCTGCGGCGCTTCTTGGGGTCTTCCGTGGAATCTTCGCAAACAACTGGTGCTCCAATTTGTTCGATGCGTGGGCCCCCGGAGGTTTGGACAACTTCACTAGGTCTGGTTTGTCGTCCTGAGTCGTTTTCTGACGGTCCTGTGGCCCTTTGAGGGTTCCTGGAGGCCCATCCAACGAAAGCGCTATTCCTGGGTCTTTCTCGCCGCGAATCGACGTGACCGTTGCGCCCTGAAGGGAACAGTATTCCTGGCACTTGACCCAACTCAATCAATGTGATTGTTGCGTCCAGATAATTCTGAATCGTTTCAGAGCATCTTTCCTGGGACTTCACCCATACGATCCCTTGAAATTGTTCAAACTTTTTGGATGAATGTGCTCGGTGCTAAGGCGAGAGCCACGTTTATAAGTGGAAGCGCTCTCGACTTGTGGAACTGCTGCGAACTTTGAAGACGAATGTGCGCGGCGCTAAGGCGAGAGCCACATTCCACCAACAGTGCTTGTACGAAGGGTTCCCTCATATTTTTCTGAGGAGCTGCGCGTGGTTGGCGGTCTGGCGGCTCCGTATTTGCCGTCGCCGCCCCGTCCCCGCCTCGTCGCCGCCAGTCGTGCGGGCCTAGCTGGCGATCTGGCGGGTCATTGCTCGCCGTCGCCGCCCCGTCGCCGCCTCGTCGCCGCCCGTCGTGCGGGCCTGACTGGCGATCCGGCGGCTCCGTGCTCGGCGTCGCCGCCCCGTCGTCGTCGTCGTCGTTGTCGCCGCCCCGTCGCCGGCACGCATATATTCCCCTCCAAAAAAAAACAGACTCTACCCCCCCGGGATTATCGGTACCTCTTAGCGTCGATTTAGCGTCGGCTAGCGTCGTTTAGCGTCGATTCGCAAGAGCCGGCAAAATGATGTGGGAGGCCCCCATGAGTTGCCACCGACTTTTAGTCGTCCCTTTCTCGTGCCGTCGCCACGGTGTTGGCCTGATCCTGCCTCTCCTCACTGTCCCGGGTCTCCTCTCTTCACCTCACGTCCTTGGGCGTTGTCCGTCTCCCCGAGTTCTCCTTCTCACGTTTTCCCTTTTTCCCTACGGAGAATGAAATACCATGTGCATAAATTGTTGTCGCTCCGCGCGGATTCGTTGGATCTGTGCTTGGCCCCCCCCGGCAGCGCCTCCGGCGCCGCCCCTGGCGCGCTCCGCGCGCCAGAGAAGGGGTGTCCAGCGAAGATTCAAACAATCCGCGCGGACTTCCAAAAGCTTATGTTTATGCCGTTTTGTTGTCATTATATTATCACGCTCTCCCTTTTCCGTCCCGTCTCTTCAGGTATCCCTTCGTTCCACACACGCTGGTCGTGCACAGTATGCAAGTGGTCTTGGATTCCCCAATCCCAATGTACTGCAACCGCATTCCTTACGCGAGGATCGATATGATTTTTGTTTCTGTGTATTTATCTGGGATGTCCTGAACCCAGTTTGCTTGATCGTTTTCCTACGTGATGTTTTTTACTTAAATCTTCCGACCAACGTGTACTTGAGCAGCATGCCTAATAAACTCTTTTCACCCCGTCATGTTCACGATCGTTTCGTAAGCCCTTCCCATCAGAAGCCCTGTCCTTTCCTACTTCGTCATCCCCTCCCTTTCCCTCCTTTGCCTTTCGCCCCCCTTTCCCCATGGCCTTTTCAGCTTCGTTTTTGAGACCGCCTTGGGGTGATTTCTTTGCAAGTCGTCTGCTTACAATGCATACATGCAGGAACTTCCCGCTTGTTCCCGTCATGCCAGTTTTATTTTGGAGTGTTCACGGGTTGCCCGACCAGTGCCGGGTGGGCGGGGGGCGTTGTTGTTGTCAGAATTGGTTCCGCCCGAAAGACCCGCGCGTCGAGACGTAGTGTTACATATTTCCATATTTTCGATCAGGATAAAGATGCATATGTTCTGTCCAGTTTGAGCGCACTCATCTTGTTATTCATGGTCCTAGCCCTTCATCCTGGATATTCGCTGTCCTCATTTGTCTTGTCATGCTTTCTCCTGATCTTTCACATCTCCCTCGGTGGCAATCGTTTAGCTACACACTGTAATGAGGCTGCCGCCAGGAAGGACGGCCAGCCCAGGGTGCACGGTGTACACACACCGGCCAGTTCGTGCAGCGCCGTGCCATACTCCTCGAGTGGCGGGGACTTGTCAGTGGTGGGCGTTTCTTATGGATGATCAGTGAATGGCGATGACTGTAGTTATTAGGATGATGATGCTGATGATGATGATGATGATGATGATGATGATGATGATGATGATGATGATGATGATGATGAGCAGGAGGGGAAGGAGGAGGAGGAGGAGGAGCGATGCAGCTGATGATGATGACGAGGATGATGATGCTGACGATGATGGTCCTGATGATGCTGATGTTGATGTTGATGTTGCTGCTGCTATTGATGCTGACGACGACGATGACGATGATGATGACGATTCTGATTATGACGGTGATGATGTTGCTGCTGGTAATGATTAAGATGATGGCGACGACGACGATGGCGACGCCGATGACGATGGTGGTAATGACGACGATGACGATGACGATGATGATGATGATGATGATGATGATGATGATGATGCTGATGCTGCTGGTAATGATTATGATAATGGTGACGACGATAGCGACGCCGACGACGATGCTGATGGTAATGCCGAGGATGGTGATGATGATGACGATGATAATGATGATGACGATGATCATGATGATGCGGATGCTGATACTGATGATGACGATGACGATGGTGGTGGTGGTGGCTTCCATGATGAGGATGCGATGATGTTGATGATATAGTTGATGATGATGACCATCGTCATGATCATGCTGACGATGTTGTTGCTGATGATGCTGATGATGATGACGACGACGATGACGACGATGACGATTGCGATGGCGATGATGATGGTGACGTTGCTGCATCAGACGATGACAAGGATGATGATCTTGGTTGCGGTGGTGATATTGATGGCGACATCGACGATGTTGATGATACTGATGATGTTGTTAATGATGATGGTGTGGTTGCTCAGGGTAATGGTGATGATCATGAAGCTGCTGTTGATGAAGATGATGATGATGCTGGTGCTGCTTCTGATGAGGAGGTTGATGATGAGGTTGATAATGATGATGATGCTGATGATGATGATGATGATGATGACGATGATGCTGAGGCTGCTGCTGCTGCTGCTGCTGCTGATGATGATGATGATGATGATGAGGATGGTGGTGGTGGTGATGATGATGATGACGATGCGCCTGGCATACTTTGCAGACGTTCTGGAGCCGCAATCGGTGGTCAGGAGGGCAGGGCTTGCTGAGAGTCTTGGCAACCAGGGCCTTCACACCACCCATCCAGAAACGATTTCGACGCGTCGGGAGCTGCTGGGGCCCTCTGAGGGCACCGCTTGCCATCTCGGGGCCATCCTGAGGCTTCATGAGCGGCACATCGGAAACCCAACAGCTCCAGCAGTCAAGAAGGCCAAGCTAATCCTCAGGGGAAGCATTTCAAGCACTAATGTGCCCTGCACGACCCACCGTAGGGGAAAGCTTCCTGAGTTAGTAATCAGGTATGGAAGGAGTTCTCACACGGTGCTCGAGGGATAAGTTTCCCGCCGCTTGGGCGCATTGCCAGGCACTCCGTGGTTTCGGTAGGCATCTCTTGGCGTTGCGTGGCGTGGCTTGACATTGCTTGGCATTGCTTGGTGTTGCATGCCGTTGCTTGGCATTGCTTGGTATTGCTTGGCGTTGCTTGCCGTTGCTTGGGGACCCCCTGGGAAGCCCGAGAGAACCCAGGCAAGGAGCCCGAGCGAGGACCCCGAGGACCCCCAAGGGAACGGGGAATGCCACGAGGAACCGAAGCAAGGAAACAAGACCAATGAACCCGAGGAGTGCATCTCACTAACAACCGCGTCGCACCGACCGGTTTATTCAGAAACGGGAAAGGACATGTCAGGCAACGTCCAATATGGGATATACATGCCGCGCGGACTGTCGCGGGATGGCGCCATGCCCCCCCACCCCGCCCTCCCTGGCGCGCGAAGCTCGCCAGGGGCCGGGTGTCAGCGGTTTGGCACAGCGACCAGATTAGTGCCCTCCCGTAGTTCTGGAGAGGCCTGATTCCAGGAGGAAGCACACATATTCGTATGATCTCGCCCAAGATGTCCGACGCTCTGACAAACATTGGAGCGGCTTGGCTCCTGGGTCCTTGGGTGCTCCAGGGGCAGCGTTACGGGGGATAAGATCATGCGGTCGCAAATCATGGTAATAGCCTCGTTTACCCTCGTAATTCAGTTTTGGGAGGTTGCATTAGCGTCGGTGAGCGTCTGGTAATCGATGTGGCAGCACCGATGTTGCGTCAATTAGCGTCGATTCGCGAAGAATTTGATCGTCGATTCGCCTCGACGTCGATTCGCAAGCGCCAGCAAGATGGCATAGGAGGCTTCCGTGAGTCGCCATCGAAGGCTCAGGGGAGGATGCATCGACCCAAATCGCCCATTGATCGCCGATGGGGGCCTGATGGCCCAACCAGCCCAGAAACGTGAGAGTTCTGGGTGGGCTTCGCGCACGCCCGCGGAGGAGCGCGAGTGTCGGGGCAGAAAGGAGAAGGGCTTCCTGCCAGAGGGCGGGGTGCGGGTGGAGAGTGCGAAGCGGGAGCACGAACTCATGGACGCAGGCGCGTGTATTGGAGACGGGTCCCGCTGCCGTGCGAAGTCGGCGCGCTGCGTTCGCCCAGTTATTAACAAGGGCGCCCTCGAGGGCGCGAAGTTATTCGCGCTTCGCGCTTCGCGGTTCGGCTCCGATTCCTCCTCGTCCTCCTCTTCTCCCCTGGAAGGCGGCGCGAGAGCGCGAAGTTATTCGCATTTCGCGCTTCGCGCAGCGCGAAGCGCGAAGTTGGGAGCCCTTGTATTAACGGTGGCCTCACTTTCGGGGGGAAGCCTCCCCTGGTCCGTGGATCTGGTGCACACGCGCCTGATCCATGGATCTCTAATCCGTGTTGGCTCGTGCCCGACAGAAGGGGGAAGGACAGGGAGGGACGACGGCCATGGCCGGGAGGACAGGGGCGAGGCCAGAGGCAGCAGTCCTCCTCCACATTCCCCTGTACGATGGGGAGGGGGAGGAGGAGGAGGAGGAGGAGGAGGAGGAGGAGAAGGAAGAGGTGGAGGGAGAGGGGGGGAGGAGGAGGGGGGAGGAGGAGGAGGGGAGGAGGAGGAGGAGGAGGTGGAGGGAGAGGGGGGGGAGGAGGAGGGGAGGAGGAGGGGGAGGAGGAGGAGGAGGAGGAGGAGGAGGAGGAGGAGGAGGAGGAGGGGAGGAGGGGCAGGAGGAGGGAGGAGGAGGAGGGGGGGAGGAGGGAGGAGGAGGAGGAGGAGGAGGAGGAGGAGAAGGATGAGGGCGAGGAGAAGAAGGCGGAGGGGGGAGCAGCGAAGGGCAGGGCAAATACCACTGAGTAGCCCTGTTTTGCGAGCGATGGTGCCTTGCCAGGCGTTTACCGTTTTTGGTAGCAAGCCTGCTGCGGTGAGCAAAGAGGACGCAGTCGACCAAACAGGCAGCGCGGGTCTCCTCCTCTGCCTCTCCTTCTCCTGCCTCTCCTCGCTCCTCCCCTCCCCTCCCCTCCCCTTCCTCGCCCCTCCCTCCGCTCTCCCTCGCCGCCGCTGCTTCCTCAGCTTCCTCGTCGTCCCTCGTCCTCGCCCCCTCCCCATCCCCTCCTCGCCCTTTGCTCTGCCCGCCCTTCTCTTCCGCTTCAGCCTTCCGTCGTGGCCGCTTGCGCCCCCCTGACGTTCCTGGAGGTCCATGGGGGCCTGCGGAGGCTTCGGAGGCTCCAGCAGGGACTACAGCGTCCAAGCACCTCGATCATCTTCGTCGTCGTCCTCCTCCTCCTGCGTCGTCGTCGTCCTCCTCCTCCTCCATACTCAGACGTGTCGCTCGGCCGGGCTGCGATTTGTCTGACGCTCCTGCCATTCGCGTTCCTCGAAGCTCGAAGTCGTCTCCAGCGATCGCAGTGATAGCACTCGCTCGCCGTACACGCTTCCAGGAGGTAAGCGGGTGGAGAGCGCATGGTGTTCAATGCGTGGCCCTCGCCCCATCGCCGCACACTCCCTTTTATGAGGAGTCTACCAATTATGCGGCTGGTGGATCTTGTCAACGGTGGCCGGCATGCTGTTGACTAATTTCTCCACGTGGGGTGGTCGCGACCGAGTGCTGCAAGAGTCTTTTCCCTTTGCCCGTGGTTCCGCTCTTCGTGTGCCCCTTCCTTCTGCTGCTTGCAGTCCAGGAGGAGGAGGAGGAGGAGGAGGAGGAGGAGGAGGGCAGGAAGGGGTAAGAGGTGGGGAGGAGGAGGAGGAGGAGGAGGAGGAGGAGGAGGAGGAGGAGGAGGAGGGCAGGAAGGGGGAAGAGGAGGGAGAGGGGGCAGAGAAGGGAGGAGGAGGGGAGGAGGGAGGAGGAGGAGGACGAGGACGAGGAGAGGAGGAGGAGGAGGAGGAGGAGGAGGAGGAGGAGACGGAGACGGAGGAGGAGGAAGAGGAGGGGAGGCGGGAGAGTTTGGAGATAGGGGGAAACAAGGAGAGACGACGGCAGAGGGACACCTGCGGAGAGGAGGGGCGCACCGCGACGAGGTGCAGGGAACGGCTGGCCCCTGGCGCCCAGGGGGGGTCGTGCCTGGCGCAGCTGCTCGAAGCGCGGCGGGTGCTGCGCATCCTCCCCACCCCTCCTGCCCTCCTTCTCTCCTCCCCCTCCCCTCCGCCCCCCCCCAGGTCTCTCAGCGCGCTCTGACCCTGTCTCTCTTCGCCCCCCTCCCCTCCTTGATCCCCCTCCTCCTCCTCCTTCCTCCTCCTCTCTCCCCTCCCCACCCTGGCCTCCTCCCTCCTAGTTCCTCCCTCCCTTCCCCTCCCCTCCGCCCCCTCCTCCCCTCTCTCCCCTCCTCCCTCCCCCTTTCTCCAATCCTGGAATTCAGCTTCGACAGGAGATGAAGAGGAGCTGGCGTTTAGAACAAAAACTCCACTCCCCCCACCCCCCCTCACAAGCCTCCCCCTCCCCGTCCGTCCCTCCCTCCTTCCTCCGCTACGGCCGTGTATGGTGCTCGTGGCGGGTTCACCGCCGACGTCGATCCCCGCAGCCTCTCGGGAGCTTGCGCAGGGGAGGCTCGCAAAGGCCGCGAGAACCTGGCAAGGTCTCAGAAGGCTTGCTTCCGAGTCGACGACCCTCAGCGGGAGGAGGAGGAGGAGGAGGAGGAGGAGGAGGAGGAGGAGGAGGAGGAGGAGGAGGAGGAGGAGGAGGAGGAGGAGGAGGAGGAGGAGGAGGAGGAGGAGGAGGAGGAGGAGGAGGAGGAGGAGGGGGGGGGGGGGAGGAGGGGGGCTGTGGCGGCCTGCGACGAGGGCAGGGTGAGGCGTGAGGAGGCCCTCTGGCGACCACCAGTCGAGCGGCGGCGTTCCAAGGCGGATTCCCAGGCAGGCCCTCACCAGCTCGTGGGCGCCAGGAAGGTCAGAGGAAACCCGTCCTCCTCCTCCTCATCCTCCTGCTTCTTTCCCCCTCCTTTTCTTCCTCCTTTCTCCCCTGCCTCTTCCTGCTCCTTCTCACCCTCTCCTCATCCTCAGAGGAAACGAATCTTCCTCCTTCACCTCATCATCAGAGGAAACTGCTCCGCTCCTCCTGTTCTGCATATTATTCCTCCTCCTCCTCATCTTCCTCCTCCTCCTCCTCCTCCTCCTCCTCCTCCTCATCCTCAGTTCATGATGCTGATCAAGCAGGTGTTCGTGCTGAGCAGCTGTTAGAAAGGATTGGATTGTGTCCTGCAGTGGCCTATCTTATCTCAGATTGTGTCCTGGACGATGGCAATGCTAATATTGGTTGCAGGACTAATGCCCCGTCGTGGCCACTGAACGATGGATCCGAGCTGGCTGCTGAGGTCGCCCCGCTGCTCGGTGCAAGTCCCTCGTCGAACCCAGTACGGCTGCGGCGGCCATGGCAGGACGTTGCTTGCCCTGACTTGAGGCCAGGACAAGAGTAACGGGTAAAGTCTCATGACAGTGTACATCAGGAGGCCAGCAGCTCGACGACCTTGACACCGGCAAGTGCAACAACGACCCCTACGGCAAGGCGCAGAATTGTTGGCAAGTCTACGGTAAACTACTCCCCTGCCAGGCGAGGGGTCAGGCCTGTCGCAGTGGTGCTGAACGAAATTCAGAGACCCCCAGCCAGGCGAGGGGTTAGGCCTGCAGCAGCTGCGGCTGGGCACATGGCTGAGGCTCCTGAGGGGCCCACAGGGCATGCAACACAGCGAGTGGTATCCTCAGGGGGCCTCACCAGTGCAGTGTCGGCGGCGAGTTCGGCATCGACGAATTCTCCAGCCAGGCGAGGGGTTAGGCCTGAGGTGCAGCCGCTGCGCACCAACCTTGACGGCGAGGAGGACCCTTTCGATCAGATCGACGATGTCTACCCCGACGGTGAGATTGTGCAGTGGTAATCTGACTCGTTTTCAGAGGTGCAGCTCAGAGTTCGAGAACTCCGACGAGCTGCTGATGCGCGCGGACTCCGACCCGGTGGCCCTCGAGCTCGGCACCGTGCTCTTCATCAGCGCCACCGTCTCCCTCATCCTCTGAGAGGGGGCGTGCCCGCCTTTGCTGGCGGGCGCGACGGAGCGCGGCGCGGCTGGACCGCCCGCGTTCGGCTGCTGGGGCAGACCCGCGTCTCGCGGCCCGTCTTATCTTATCGTATCTTGTCTTATAGTGTATTATCGTATCCTGCCTTCTCTTATCATATCTTATCTTAGATTTTCTTATTTTATCTTATATTGTCATATCATATCTTATCTTATAGTATCTTAGCGTACATTATATTACACTATCATATCTTGTCTTGTCTTAGCTTATCTTGCCTTGTATTTCCTTACCATATCTTATTTAAAATTATCGTATCATATATTATATCAGCTTCGCGTGTCTTATATTGTTTTGTCATGTCTTATCGTATCTTATCGTATAACATATCGTCATATCCTACATTATCTTATATTATCATCATAGATCATATTATCCTATATTGCCCTTTATTTTCTTATCGTTACATATCTTACCATATCTTATCGTATCTGGTACTATTGTATCTCAGCTTGCTTTATATTATCGTATAGCATATTATATTATCTTATATCATCCCATCTTATCTCATCATATTTCATATTACCTTATCTTGCCCCATCTTGCCATACCTCATGTTATTTCATCCTATCTTATATTATCTTATCCTCCTCCTCTTCCTCCTCCTCCTCCTCCTCCTCCTCCTCTTCCTCCTCCTCCCCCCCTTCCCTCTGCCCCCGGCCGCCGTGCGACTCCCCTGTCGCTTTGCATTTTGCCAGTTTGCTCCCCCCCTTTCCCTCTCCCCGATGCCCCCCCGCGCCATGGCGTGGCCCGCCGCGGCCGCCGCGGGGGCCCGGCAGGCGTGTCTCTCCCGCCGGCGCGGGCCAAGGCGGCGACGAACACAGCGCCGCCGCCGCCGCAACCGCTGCCGCCGGCGACGGCGCCGCCGACGACGACGACGACGTCGACGACGACGAGGGCGGCGACGACAACAACGACGACGACGACGCCGCCGCCGCCACCACCACCGCTGCCATCGTCGTCGGCTGCGGCGGCTGCGGCGCTGTTGGCGAAAGCTGCGATGGCGTCAGCGGCGGCGGCGTCGTCGTCGCCGCCGCCTCTGTCGTCGTCGTCGTGTTCGAGGGCCGCCGCCGCCGCCGCCGCGTCCGCTATCAACCACGACGACGACGACGGCGACTATGACGACGCCGCCGTCGACGCCGACGCGGCTTTCACCAACAACGCCGCAGCCGCCGCAACCGACGACAACAACGCCGCCGACGACGACGCCAACGACGACGACGACGTCGACGACGTTGACGACGTTGGCGGCGACGACGAATACACCGCCGCAGCCGCTGACGACGACGCCGCCGCCGACCGACGACGACGCCGCCGTCGCCGACGCCGTCGACGACGACACCGCCACAGCCGACGACGACGACGACGCCGCCGCCCTCGACCACGACGGCGTCGACGGCGGCGGTGACGTCG
>CAUYUJ010021570.1:392919-402919 GCA_963575745.1 Prorocentrum cordatum | reverse complement strand
TGTGTCTTCGACTTTGTTTGGATCACCAGAGCCTCCACACGTGGCGGCGACTGTTGTCGGGACCCACGGCAGTGGACGAGGAGGTGGCACACGCCACAGAACCAGCACAATCGTTGAACACTGCAAGCGGAACACCTTGTGTCTCCGTCGCACGGGGTTTCACTCAACCTAGCCAGCATGTGAAACGGGAAGTCTTCCCCATCCCGCGCCCACTGGTCAGGCCCCCACCCCCGAGTAACCACCCCATACGTGCAGGCAGCGAAATTGCCTCCGCTGTCAACTTGGACCGCAGACCAGCCAGCCGTACGGCAGGCTCCGAACTTGGCATAAAGCGCTGAACCGTCTGCGAAGATGGGCCCCCCCAGCGGCAGCCTGGGATGGCCCCGACAACGCGAACCCAATCTTTTTTCAGGGGCCTCGGGCTTCCCAAAGCAGTGCTCGGGGGAGGGAAACAGGCACCTGGAAAGGAGCTCCGCCTCCTCCGCTCCAAGACTGGCCACATTCCAGGCGGCGTCGCGAAGGCTGGGGGGGGGGCGGTCAGTCCTGCGAAGCTCCGCTGAACACGGATAGTCAGATCCACGGTGGAAGAGCGTGCCCCTGCAGCCATGCAGAAGACACTTATCACACACCTATGTCTTGTTCTTAGCAAGCCTCGCACGAGGCCAGTGGGTGCCCGAAACCAAACTACGAACCAGGTTGCGCTCATGCCGAGAAAGGCCTCTGTCGGCCTTGCCGTGCAGGATTCTATTAAGAGGCCTCCAGTGCAGCTCGGAAACCCAGCTCCCTAGCTTACTCATCACCTGGATGCCGGATGCGACCGAGGCCATGCGCCGCGCAACCTCGACCGCCCGCCCAGGAGAGAAACTTTTCAATTCCACCTCCCCTTCTGGCCCAAACAGCTTGGCGGCAGAGGCCATGCCTCCTCCAACGCGGGCGAGGGCTAGGAGGAGGGCCTGGGCAGGGTTGCGACACTTGCCGCAGCGAGCCTTCTGCCTGGGAATCGCTCGCCTCCCCTCCAGCACCGACTCGAGCACCCGCTCAGACGGCAGAGAGGTCTCCAAGAGGGCAGCCCGGGCTTCGACAACTTCTCCCGCGTGGATCAGGAGCGGGCCCCTCCAGAACCCTCGGCACACGATCTTAATGCTGAGCCCTGCGCCGGCCACTGCAGGAGGCCCCCCCTCTCAGACCTCGGGGCCGCCACTCTCAGAGCTCGAGCTTCCCGTCGGCAATTTCCTGTCGCCGCTGAGCCCCAGGCAGCAGTCGCCGCAGGCGAGCACCGGAAGATCTTCTCAACCTTGGCGCCCGCAGCCCTCAGGGCATGCACGCGCTCAGCCGACTTCTGAGCTTGCGAAAGACGCTGATTTTGCCCCACAGCGCTGCGCAGCACCCCTGACGAGCCATCGCCACCCAAGCAGCGGAGGCCCCTGGCACGCTCAGCTCCCCATCCCAGGACTTGGCGAGGATGCCTGCGAGCTCGGCGTCGCCTGTGAGCCAGCCTGTCTTGTCCCAATTGACCTGCAGCTTGCGCTCCGTGAAACCATCCGCCAGAAACCGAAGGGCAGCTGGAACCAATCTGGCAGTGCCAAAAGCTTGTAGCAACTGATCATCAACGAGAGACTGCGCTCGCACCAGATGATACCGACGAACTTTCTCCATCAACAATGTGTGAACCATCAGCTTAGCCAAGCCGAGAGCACAGCTGCAGCCCGCTGCAATAGCGCCGTGAGAATGAACCACCACTGAGAGCGCAACAAGATGCTGCGCTCGTCGACCGAGCCTGTAGGCGCAGCAGAGTGCCCGCAGCAGCGCCAGAGGAAACTTGGTCGCCTTCGCTTCACGACGAAGGATGCCATGCGACACGTGATCATTGCACCTGCTGAGATCCGGCGCGGCCGTGCCAGAGGCCACGCCTTCCACCTGCACGCAGTGCGGAGCAAGCAGATTGTGAACGTGTCCTGCTCGATCGCACGTCTTGCCAAGACACCTTCGAGACGGCTCCACAGTCGCAGCCAGGGGCAGTTGAGTACAATCGGCCGTACTCCTCCCCATGGTGGGGGCTTGGGCAGGAGCGAGATCGGAATGGGGAAGAGGCTGCTGTCGATCGGGCCCCGCTCCCAGGCATGCAGCGCGTTCAGGAACCTCGACTGGTACCTCATCGGCAGCCACCGCAGCTGCCTGGGATGCATCTTATCCCAGCCAAGGCCCGCCTTGTCGCTCTAGGTGTCTACAACCTTCCTCAGGTCCTGAAGCGTGAGCCTAGGCATCGATGAGGCTTCGAACTCCTCTCCTCTCCACGTGTATGGACGCGCCTCATCTCGCCGAAGCTCGCGTCTCCACAGCGGGCCCCACTGTTGCATCAGCTTCTCCATGGCGGCATCTCCCCCCGGCGGCGCGCGCTGCTCCTGACCTGCTCCTCGCCGAGCACCTCGAAGACCGACGGCTGCACCTGATTCCCAGAACGAATGAAGCCGAAGGCCGCGCTGCTGGCCTTCTCGTTGGCAGCTGCACATGCCCACGCCTTCCCCTCACTCTGGTTGGCCTGCATGTCTCGCTGCCGTAGCTGCACCGGGCGCTCGTCGATTGCCTCCAGCATGTGCCCGACCGGAGGCGTTGCCAGTCCGCAGCGCCGTGACCGCTTTGCTGATGGCCATCTTTGCCAGAGCTCCAAACGACGGCCACCAGCTGTCCTCAATCACGAAGCCCTCGATGACCTGCAGCTGTCGGTTCAAGAAGGAGAACCTGGGCCAACCTCGCTCCAGCATGTGGGTTTTCTGCTGGGCTGCTCGTCTAGCTGCCGCCGCGAGGGATGCCGCGCGCCTGAACTCCAGTGACGATCTTGCCCTAAACTGTGTTCTCCACTCCTGCGCCAGGGGAGTGCGCTTCAGCTCGAGGCCTGCAGCGCGTTCCCGCCGCCTCTCGTGGACGCCATGCAGCTGACAGAGAGTCCTCCACGCGCAAGAACCAGTACTCAACGGCCTGCTGGATATCCCACGGCTCCGCGCCTGGTTCCCAGTGCCACTCTTCCTCGCCAACCTCGCGCGGCGCGGGCCGCGTCGGCGGTGGAAGCTGAAAAGGAAACCTTTCTGGGCCATCTGCTGCTGTCACCACAGCTATCAAGTTAAGCCCCCTCAACTTGAGCAAGACTGGCGCGCGCGTGCTGATCGGCGTGCCAAACGCCGCTTGCACCTCCATGCCCATGCCTGCTAGGACTTTGGAGCAGATGACGAAATCCAGCCTCCTGCTGCCACAGGTTGGGTCCTCCGTTGATGCCACTGCGCCGCGCGCTCGCCGAGCCCTCTTCTGTAGATCCTGAGGCTCCAAGTTCCAGTCACCCCCGACGATCCATGGTCCTGGGAGCAAGGGTGCCAGCTGCAGCGGCGCTCCCAGGAAGGACGCATCCGGCTCTACCAAGCCAATATTTGTCGTCACGTAGACCGAAATTGATACATTGGTATAGAGACCCCCGCGTTGATCGCAACCACCTGGCGGTGACTGGCAGGTAGATCCTCGCGAAGAGCGGGGGGTGCATCGCGCCCAAGTTCGGGGGAGAAGGATGCAATGGCCACACCAGCCGATGACTCCATCACTCTCTCACCAGAACTATCAGCTTTGGCAATCCTGAGCTGTCCCCCACTCACATTGCGAGCCACCCATCTTTCAGCCGAGCTGAGGGATGGTGATGATGATGGTGATGATGATGATGACGACGATGATGATCCAGCTCCCCAAGGGGGGTCGGAACCGAAACGCTCGCGCCCACCACAACTCGCCGCCGACTGCCGTGCCACCGATGCCCGCACAACTCTCCACGCGTGCCAGTGGCAGGCTCCACGGACGGGCCCTCCGGTGCCCGCATTTCGTGGCCACGCACTGAGATGGTGCCAGGCAGCACAGGAACGGTGCCCCTCCCGCGCGCCCAGGGGCGCGCTGCGCCAGCGAGGACAGGAAACCTCTACGCATCAGCCGCAGGTCCTGCGGGCCACCCGACGGGGCACGTGCCCCCGTGGCCAGGACCAGGAGGAGCCCGTGCTCCGCGAGCTCGCGAGTCAGGGCACGCAAGGAGGCCGTGCTCCGCGCTCCCTGCCCGTTGCGGGGGGCGCAGGAGGCCGTGCTCCGACGCCCGACCTACCCACCGCCCACTCCATGGGTGGCCGCTGGCGACGAGGAGCAATTTTCTCTCCCCTTGGCCCTCTACGGGCAAACAAGGGTGACGATCGGGCTGCTACCCGCCTGATGTTCAGGGAATGGGTCCCAGTGGCGCAGGTGCCATGATGGTGCTGATGCTGCTGATGATGATGGTGCTGGTGATGGTGGTGATGGTGACGCTGATGATGATGCTGATGATGATGCTGATGATGGTGATGATGATGATGATGATGATGTCGGTGCTGATATTGATTATGCTGCAGCCGATGATGACGATTATGGTGGTTATGAGGATGAGGAGGAGGAGGATGTTAATGTTGGTGTTGTTGAGGATGATAACGGCAACTGAGGATGATGATGATGATGATGATGATGATGATGATGATGATGATGATGATGATGATGATGATGATGGTGCTGATGTCGATGATAATGTTGATGGTGTTGATGAGGTTGTTGCTGAAGTTGCTGGTGTTGCTGATGGTGATGATGACGGTGGTGATCATGCAGATGGGGATGATAAGCTTGTTGATGCTGATATTGATGATGATGATGATGATGATGATGATGATGGTGATGCTGCTGATGATGATGATGATGATGATGATGATGATGATGGTGATGGTGATGGTGATGCTGGAAGTGATGAGCATGATGCGGGTGATGGTGATGGTGTTGATCATCATGATGCTGATGATGCCGATACGGGTGGTGATGATAAGTATGATGATGATGATAATGATGATGATGACGATGATGATGATGGTGATGATGCTGCTGATTATGATGATGAGGAGGAGGAGGGGGAGGACGGGGAGGAGGAGGAGGAGGAGGGGGAAGGAGGAGAGGAGGAGGAGGAGGAGGAGGAGGGAGGAAAAAAAGAGGAGGAGGAGGAGGGGGGGGGGAGGGAGGGGGAGGGGGAGGAGGAGAGCGGAGGAGGAAATCTGAGGAGGAGGAGGAGGAGGAGGAGGGGAGGAGGAAGAGGAGGAAAAAGAGGCCGAGGAGGAAGAGAAGGAAGGGAGGAGGAGTAGGGGGAGGAGGAGAGCGGAGGAGGAACATGAGGATGAGGAGGGGGAAAAAGGAGGCCGAGAGGGCTAAGAGGAGAGGAGGAGGAGGAGGAGGAGGAGGAGGAGGAGGGAGGAAGACGAGGCCCGAAGAGGAGGAGGGAGAAGGAGAAGGAGGAGGAGGGGAGGAGGAGAAGGAGGAGGAGGAGGAGGGAGGAGGAGGAGGAGGACGGGCAGGGAGGGACGCGCCCCTGCCGAGGCGGCCTCTCGGCCCTGCAGGCCGCCGGGGGCCCACGAGGCACCCGCTGGCGCTGCTGGCTCTGCCGGCGCTGCTGTCCACTGCGGACCCGCCAGACGCGGGCGCTTTCTGCGCCGCGCGGTTGGGGCAGCCCGCGTGCGCGGACGGGCGGGCGCCTTTTCTTTTATTTTTCCTCGGGACGGCTGGGGGGGCGGGGCTCGAGGAGGAGCGAGGAGGGGGCTCTTGCCCCGCCCTCCATTCCCCCCGTCTTTCGTCGTTCTCTCTCCTCCATTTCCTGTCGTCCTCCTCCTCTTCCCCCTTCTTTTTTTACCCCCCCCCCCCCTTTTTTCCCTTTTTTTTCCAGTGTCCCCTTCCCCCTTTCCCCTTTTCCTCCCCTACACCCCCCCCCCCTGACCTCCTCCTTTGTTCCTCCTCCTCCTCCTCCTCCTCCTCCTCCTCCTCCTCCTCCTCATCATCATCATCATCATCATCATCCTCCCTTTCTCGCCCTCCTCCTCCTCATCATCTTCCTCATCATCATCATCCTCGGGCCCCTCCTCCCTCCTCCCCAGCCTCCTCCTCCTCCTCACTCCTTCTCTTTTCCCTGCTTTTGTTCCTACTCCTCATATTCCTCCTCCCTCCCCCTTCTGCTCTTCCTCCTCCTCCTCCGCCTCCTCTTTCTCCTGCTCCTCATGATCGTCCTTCTCCTCAGCCTCCTCCTCCTCTTCCTCCTCCTCCTCCTCCTCCTCCTCCTCCTCCTCCTCCTCCTCTCCCCCTTGTCTGCGCTGGCCCACGGGTGGCCGAAGCGGGCCTGGAGGGCGCGTTGATGTTGCTTTTCGGCGCCACCGCGCTTGCTCTTCCGTCGCCTGGGTCGGGGGCAGCGGCCCGCAGGCTTCCAAGGCAGGACAGCGTTGGTGACCCAGCTTGGGGGGTTCGAGGTTTTCGGAGTTCGAGGTTTTCTGGCGTTTTACTGGGCTCAGGCTGGTTTTCTGGCGTCGGGCTGCGTTCGGCAGCTGCGCCTCGCCGAAAGTCGTCCGGGGGCGCCTGGATCGTTCCGAACGGCCGCTGGAGGCCCGAGCGATGACCCGGGAACCACAACGGGCAACGTTTGGAGGATACGGTCCGAGGGGGGCGCTTGGCCTTCGGGGGTAGCTCTCGTCCCGCGCCTGGACGCAGCCCGAAAGCCTGGGTGTCTGGACCCCGAGACGGGCCTGCTCCGAGGATGCGGGGGGGTAAGGAGGAGGAGGAGGAGGAGCAGCAGCAGGAGGAGGAGCAGCAGGAGCAGGAGGCGGAGTTGGAGGAGGAGGAGGAGGAGGAGGAGGAGCAGGAGCAGGAGCAGGAGCAGGAGCAGGAGCAGGAGCAGGAGCAGGAGCAGGAGCAGGAGGAGGAAACTCTACCAACACCGACGCCCTGGACTTGTTTTCGCGTCTGGGGGCCTCCTGGGAGGCCCTCGTCGCCACGGCTGGATTCGCCTCGGAACTCTGGTCAGAGTGCACCCTGGGGGCGGTCCGGAGACTTGGGGTATCCGTACCTTTTCGTGTCTCTCCAGGGGTGGCGTGGAACAGGAGGGTGATGGAGAGAGGGGGAGGTCGGAGGAGGAGGGGGCGGCGGGAAGGTGTGAGGGAGAATGTGGGGCATGAAGGATCGCGGGGGGGGGGGGGGGTCGGGGGGATTGGGGCGTCGAAGAAGGGGGGGGCAGGAGGGAGGGGAAGGCAGGACGAGGAGGAGGGGCCGGGGAGGACCAGAAGCAAGGCGGGAGGAGGAAAGCAGGGGAGGTGGCGGAGGGGGTGGCCAGAGACGGACAGCGAGTGCGACGATTGCGCCGCCCCGCGCCCCGCGTGGTTCTAGCAGCCCGTGCGCTCCGCCAGAGGCCCTGGCCCCGCGTGGCCAATGCCTGGCTCCCACGCCACCGCCCGCGGCCCCGAGGAGTCCGAGGTTGAGGACGGGCGCGAGAGCTGGCCAGACACGGTCGGTGTGTCCTGCGCCTGCGCCGCCTCGCGCGCCGAGTGGCTTCATTGAAGAGCGCGCGGTTCCGATGTCGAGCGGGCGGGAAGGAACCACCTGGCCGCGCTGTTTTTGCCCTCCCAGGGGTCCGAGTCGACGGGTTCCGAGGCTCGCGCCGCATCGCGGATGCATCGGCGATGCGGCTCGATGTGGAGCCCGAGTTCTCCGTGCCGACGTCGCCGATGCACCGCCGACGTCTCCGGCGATGCGGCGTGATCCTGCGACCCCATTTGGGAGGCCACTAGTTGTGGCGCGCCATTGCAACTTCCGCCAGCCTCCCGGAATGCGTGCCCGACAACATAGAACGCCTTGCCCGCCCCGAGAAACCTGCTGCCCGTTCCAACTGGCACTGCGGCCTTCGCCCTCCATGTCTAATTTTCCGGGCCGTTTGTCCGCCAGTGTGCGCGCTGGTTGTATCTGCAGGGCGAGCGACATCGCGCCAGCTTGGCGAGGTGCAGTTTTCGCATGCTCTTCCGCATGCCGCCAAGAACATTGCAGCGTAGTCGTGATTCCTTTATCTCCCTCGTTTGCCTCCCCGTCCCTTCCTCGCTCTCCTCCTCGTTTCCCCGCTTCTCCGCCATAAGCATGACACAGTGTGTCCAGCAGCGCACTTCCGCCATCGTGAAAGAGACCCAGGGAATAGGTTGCCCCCCTAATGTGCAAGGGATCGTCGGCTCCGTTGCGCGTTCTGGTTTTCCACGGGTCTTGACCCTGCGAGCGCGGAACATTGGGAGGGCTCATGGCCCTGGAGTGCAGATTCCTTTCAGTTGCATTCGGTCGTGGCCCTGGTAGCGTGGATGCCGCGCACTATACGACAGATCTTAGCCCTGGGACCCAGCGTGCTTTACTGCACGAGTTTGTGATCCAGTGCTCCCAGGGTCCCTGCGGGATCCCTCTCATATCTTGGGCCCGTCTTGGGGCCTCTTGAGGGTTTTTGCTGCCGTCTTGCGAGCCACTTGGGCCGTCCTGGGGCTCTCGTGGACAGTCTCCAGGCTCTCTTGTTAAGTCGGGCCTGTCCCTCTACAGAGGGAATATTCAAAAATAATAAAAAATAGCCTGGGGACTATCTTTGAGTATTTGTTGACCATTTGGGAGGATTGTTTGAGTTTTTTTACATTCGTAGAAAATCCCCCTGTAGGGGGACACGCCTGACTTAACTCTATTGGGAGCCTCTTGTCAGTCTCGGGGGCCTCTCGCGCCTCTCTTGCCGTTCTATGGGCCCTCCTGCCAGACTAGGGCTCGCAGACGCCCGTCAAGACGAGAACGCGAACACCACTCAATCACCGAAGTGGAATCAATCATGCTCGCATCTTGAGGACCTCTTGGAAGTGCTCTTGCGGCCCTCTGTCGGCGTCTTGGGCCGCCTTGAGGCAATCATGGATGTTCTGAAGGCCTATCTGGAGCGTTGGAGACGCTCTGGCCATCTTGAAGCAGATTGGGCGCCTTGGCGGCCACAGAGTGGTTGATTGTGAGGCTCCCATGGCCCTGGAGGTGCGTTGGGAAGCTCGTGCCTGCCCACTCGCCGCCCCCTCTGACAGGGATTCTGGACCCGAGGGTTATGATGCTCCAACCTGGTTTAGCCTTGACCACCAGGAAGAATTTCGAGCGCCCCAACAGATACCGAAACTCCAGGGTTTTCACGGGTCGGGCCCTGGGAGACACTCGCCCGACCTTGTTTCGACACTCTTTCGACACTCTTTTGACACTTCTCCGGGTGCTCGAAATTATTTCTGGGATGCCGTCTTTAAGTAGGATGGGAACAACATACCCCCAGGGCGGGGGGACAGGGGACGGGGGGCAGCCTGTTATCTCACACGGCGTTTCAACCCCGGGAAGCGGGGGTCGGCCGATCTTGATGCAGTGAAGTCGCATGTCCGCTTGAACGAGTGTTTTTCGCGCGTGCCCGATCGTGGAAAATGCGTCTTTCGAATCCTGGATCGATAACGGGGGCCGTAGATCCCATTTCCCTGGTAATGAATCCAGCGCAATCCCAATCAGGGGAACGACTCCCGAGCGACATTGTTTGGCATTGCTTCGTATAGCCTGGCTTGGCATTGCCTTGTTTTGTGTTGCTTTGCGTTGCTTGGCATTGCTTGGCATTGCTTTGTTTTGCTGCGCTAGGCATTGCTTGGCGATGATTTGCGTTGCTTGGCATCGCTTAGCATTGCCTTGCATTGATTTACACTCTGATTTGCCTGGTATCGCTTGGCTTTGCTCGGCTTTGTCTTGCATTGTTCGGCATTGCTTAGCATTGCCTGGTCATCGTGACTTTGCTTGGCATTCCTTTGCGTTATCTAGCATTGCTTCGAATGGCTCTGAAAGCAGAACGGACGCAATATTGAGGAAGCAGGGGATCCCAGGGAACCCGAGGAAGGCCAGCCTTTCATAAGTCGGGAAGAAACAAACTACACGAGGGACCCCAGGAACCTGGGGAACCCCGAGGAAAGCGAGAACAAGGAGCCCCGACAAAGCATTGCAAGGAAACACGACCCGGGAATCATCTCGCAGGGAGACAGGACCGGGGAACGCCGGAGAACCCTTGCGCGACCGGGCCCTGCACCCACCAGATTCTTCGCCGAGAGGCAGTATGAACTTTTTGGAGAGAGGG
>CAUYUJ010021570.1:377791-392819 GCA_963575745.1 Prorocentrum cordatum | reverse complement strand
GTGGTGGTGGTGGTGGTGTTGGTGGTGCTGGTGGTGGTGTTGCTGGTGGTGGTTGTGGTGCTGGTGCTGGTGCTGGTGCTGGTGCTGGTGCTGGTGCTGGTGCTGGTGCTGGTGTGGTGGTGGTGGTGGTGGTGGTGGTGGTGGTGGTGGTGGTGGTGGTGCGGCGCGGTGGTGGCGGGCGGATGGGCGCGCGAGAAAGAGGCCCGCGCTGGGGCGAGAACGCCATCCTGAACGACGGAGGCCAAACACCGATCCGAAAATGAGGCCCACGCTGCAGCGGGAGCACGATTCGGAACGATTCGGGAGCAGAAATGAGGCCGGCGCCTCAGCGAGAGCAGCATTTCGAAAAAAAACGCAGGCGAAAACCCATTTCCCGGGAATCCTGTGTGTAAAAAACAATACGCGGGGGGGGTCTAATACTTTCAGGCCGCCATCGGGGGAAGAGGGAGAGTAGTATTCATATTGAGTAGTTGTGAAGGGGGAGGAAGGGGGAGGGGGGGGAATCGTCGAGGAAACCTCCTCCGAGGTGGGCTCAAGAGAGGAAACCTCCTCCAAGGTGGCCTCAAGAGGCCCTCCAGGGCTTCTCCCGAGAAGGCTCCAAGACGGCACCAAGAGCGTCCCACGGGAGCCTCAAGAGGGTTTACCTCCCCCCGCCTTCCGGGGGGAAGGAGGAGAGCGAGGAAAGACAGAGAGACAGAGCGACAGAAGCCGTACTCAGAAGCCATAGAGTAGTGGAATGATGGTGATGGTGATGCTGGTGGTGGCACTCTTATTTGCATTGATAGTGGTATTGCTATTGGTATGTTAATCGCGATCGTTATTCAGATGGATGGTGCTGATGCTGATGTTGATGAAGATGACGATGCTGATAATGATGATGATGATGATGCTGCTGATTATGATTATGGTGAAGGTAGGGCGATCGTTATCATGATTACGATGGTATTGATGAGGATGGTGATGACAATGACGATCACGATGAGGATGAGGATGATGGTGATAATGATCATGATGGTGATGGTGATGGTGATGGTGATGATGACGATGATAACGATTATGATGATGAGGACGATGATTATGGTGATGCGAATGACGCTGGCGATGATGCTGATGCTGATGATGCTGATGCTGATGGTGACGATGGCGATGCTGATGATGCTGCTGATGATGACGATGATGAGTAGGATGATGGTGACGATGACGATGCTGCTGATGCTGATGCTGATGCTGATGATTCTCCTGCTGCTGATGGTGGTGATGATTATGACGGTAATGGTGAGGAGGGGGAACATCACGACAACGATAATTGTGATTCCGATGCCGACGGTGATGTTGATAATCATGAGGAGGGGATGTCGACGACAATGATGTTGATGATCATGATGAGGAGCAGGAGGAGGAGGACGACGTTGCTGATGATGATAACGAATACGGCGCCCACATGAATGCCGAGCGTGATGGTGGAGATGATGATTGTGATGATGAGGAGGATGATGATGACGATGATGTTGTGAGTGGTGACGGTGATGATGATCGTGATAGTGATCATGATGATAATGGTGATGATGATGATGATGATGATGATGATTATGACGATGATGATGATAATGCTGATGCTGAGGATGATGATGATGATGATGATGATGACGATGATGGCGACGATGACGACTGCGATTAAGATGGTGACGATGATGATGATGATGATGATGATGATGATGATGATTATGATGATGTTGCTGATGATGATGATGATGAATATGCTGGCGAGGAGGTTGCTGATGATGATGGTGGTCATGATGATCACGATGGCGACGATGATGATGACCGTGATGATTGTGGCGATGATGAGGACGAGAAGCACGAGGAGGATAATCAGGACGGCTTCGGGTCGCAGCTCAGATCAGACCATGCGAGAATGAGGAGGTATACAAGGAGGGAATCAGGATGAGGGACGATGGAGGAAACGGAAAGCCGGAGTAGGAGGGACAAGGTACAAACGGATGTGTATGGACAGTGGGAGGCAGGAGGGACACCGGAGGAGGACGAAAAAAGACGAGGATTGAAGAGGTAGTAAGGATGGGACATGGATGAAGATAACCAGTTAAGGAGTAGTAAGGGCGAACGCCGTGCATAAGCAAGGAGGAAAGGACAGGTGACGGGAGGACGGAACGAGGGACGGGGTATGGATAATATTTCGAGAAGGGATCAGTAAGGGGGGGAGGAGGGAGGAGGGGAGAGATGGGCAGGTGCGACAAGGAAAGAGGATCATGATGACACGGAGCAGTCCGCGACGAGGGGGAAGGAGGGAGGCGGAGGAGAAGGAGGGAGGAGGGATGGGGGTGTGGGTGAAGCTGGGGAGGAGGGGGGAGGGCAGGACGGGCACGATTAACCCAGCCCTCCCGGCAGGGTGCAGGCCGCCCTCTCGGGCGGCTACGCCCACGCCATCTCGCAGAACAAGGGCCCCAAGCGAGGCCCTGGGGGACGACCCGAACAGCAGCAGTGATGTGGCTGCGATTCGGCCCTCCCCCGCGCTCTTCCCTTCCCACTCCTCCCCCCCCCCCCCCTCTTGTCTTATTCCCTCTCCTCCTGCTCGGCTCCCTCCCCTTTTCGCCCCCATGGCACCTGTGCCACTGGGTGCCCTCGGGAGTCCCAGAAAAACAAGCGGGTTGCAGCCTCATCGTCACCCCTGTTTGCCCGTAGTGTGCCTGGGGGAGAGAAAGTTGCGCCTCGTCGCCATGTTTCCCACCCGTTGCGGTGGCCCGGCACGTACAGCGCCTGCGCCTGGGCGGGTGGGACGTCCCTTGCGGGGGGCTCATTGTGGATCCACATCTATTCTTCCCACGGCCAGGGTCCCCCGCCATGGCGTGCGTGGAGGTGTGTGGTCGCCCGAGGGAGCGGCACCCCTCGGGTGGCTTGCTTATGGGGGCGGCACGCCGAATCAGTCCTGGCAGTCGCTGCTGGACGGGGGTGACCGTCGGATCCAAGATGTCGTTGTCGATTTTTGTTGGCGGGCACCGCGCAACCCTTCAGAGCAGCACAGAGCTGTCAAATGTTGCGCGGCGGTTGCACGACGACGGCGGTTGCGCGAAAGGAACGTGTTTGAAACTATTAACGTTCGCGCGCGGTGATGCTAAAGCAAAGTGGACCTGCACGCGACACGTGAATTGCAATACCACGTTTGCAATTGTTCTTGAACATATTGGTTCTGCGTCGCAAAAGGTGTGTGTGTACGATTTCACCATAACTCAGTTTCTTTGTTTTACCGTTTCTTGATGTTTAACTGTTCGATTTGTTCATTGTTTTGAGCTTTTGGTCGAAACAGACCGTGTGGTATATCAATCGAGTTCCGCCCGTTATCGTCATTTCGTAAGTGGGGGGGGGGGCAGGTTGAACCGAGATGTCGTTGTTTTTTCAAAGGGTGGTTACCCATGAAATCTAAGTATATATTGTCTTTGTTTTTGATTCGCAACTAAGAGTGCGCCGGGAGCGATCACGTCGAGTGGCGCGTCGCTGCGTGAGGGCAGTGCGCCCGCCGCCTCGGAATGGTCAGAAAGCGCGGCGCGACAAGGTGCGTGTTGCGCGCGGCGCGCCAAGGTGCGTGTCGCCTGATCCGCTCTTGGTGGTTTGGCCACGAAGCAGTGTACATCTTAATGATGGAGGGATCAATTTGGTGGCATCACGCATCACGTTTTCTCGTGTTCCACAAGTTTTTTCGGCGGGCCCCACGGGTGGGCCTCCTGTCCTTCGTAGCCGCGCTTCTCATCGTGTTCGCGGGGTTCTTATTGTAGTGGCCCCCGACCAGTGCCGCCGATCCGGGGCGCTTCCCTTGCTGCCGGAAGCGCGCGATGGCGGTCATGACTGGCGACGACGGCGAGCGGTGATGATGATGATGATGATGAGGATGAGGATGAGGATGAGGATGAGGATGAGGATGAGGATGAGGATGAGGATGAGGATGAGGATGAGGATTGGGAATGGAGGCGACGGAGTAAGATGAGGACGAGGATGAGGACGAGGAGGAGGAGGAGGAAAAGGATGGGCCGTTTTCGGCACTTCTTTCGCCGTCCTGGCGCCCTCTCAGGCGCCTCTTGGGCCCGTCCTGGGGCCCGGTTGGGCCTTTCCGGGGGCCTCTTGGGCCATTTGGGGCGTTTTCTTGGGCCGTATTCGAGCCCCCCCGGCGGCTTTCTGAGCCGTTTTGGGGCTCTCTCGGGGCGTTTGCGACGCTGTGAACGCCCAAGAGGCGAATTTGCTAAACTTGTATGTTGCCCCAGGGAATGTGTCATTTCTTGCTTCTTTGGGCCTTCTTTGGGAGGCCTGCTCAGGGTTTCTGAGGGCATCTTGGAGGCTTCTGGGGCCGTCTTGGTGACATTTTGGGCGTCTTGTAGCGATCGTTCGGCGACCCGGGGCCCTCTTGGCATGTCGGGGCCTTCCTGGGCGAGGAGGCCGTCCCGGAATGAGCTGGAGTTCCGATTCCGCCCTAGGATTAAAGCGACCCCCCCCTCCCCCTACCACGGCAGAGCACCCGCCCCCCAGTAGAGTTGAAACTCAAGAATTGGGGCTCAGGCTGTGCCGAGTGTCTTTGAAACTCACGCGCCATATCGGCGGATTTTAAAGTCGCTCTTGTGATGGCGAAAATCCTGGAAATCCTTTCTCCCCCCTCCCTCCCTCGTTCCTTTTGCCTCGCCACTCCTCCCGCCCCCCTCGTCTCCTCTTCTTCCCCTTCCTTCCTGGTCCTTCCTCCTGGATGCCCCCTCGTATTCCGGAGGGGGCTTGATGCGCGCGCCGCGCCGCTTGGCCGGCCAAGGGGCCAACGGATTCAGCGACAGCTTTTTGAATCGCTCCAGCAACCCGCAGACAGGTTGGGAAACTCGCCCGTCTATACACAGAACTTTTCGGCCGATCATACGAAGTTGTCTCTACTTCGGGCCTGCCTTAGTCCCTCATCACTCTTCATCTGACTCCTCCTCCTTCTCTCCTCATCCTCCGCCTCTTCCCCCTCTCCCTCCCCCCTCTTTCTTCTCTTCCCGATCCTCCTCCTCCGCCCCCTCCAGGGAGCGGGGGGTATTTCAGGATCGCCCAAAAGGTGAGGATGTCATCGTCACCTCTGGCAGCGACGGCCCTAGCTGCGCCCAGCCTTTGTCGACCGTCATGGAGGCGGAAAGCAGGTGCCACCCGGGGGCGGAAGGTTGCCAAGGGGAGGGGGCAGAAAGAGGGATGGAGTGACTGGAGAGGAAAAGTCACAAGGTGGAGCTTGAGAAAGGGCGGTGGTGATGGGTGACGGATGTTGCATATGGGAAGGAAGTTCCGCGCGCAACGGCACATTTCATGACCATGACGACGCCGCCGACGATGACGATGATAGAGACGAAGCGCGCTTGCGATCCGCAGCGACGCACTGATTTCGGCAAGGGCACGCCCTGCGAGTTTTGGCAGATGCCCAGCACACCGCCGAGCGGTGCTGCGGCCTCCCCACGAGCACTGGCCAGCCCTTCCCTCGGAGCAACAGCCAAAGCTATCGGCGTTGCGCGCTCATGCTTTGCTGAGCTCAGGGCGTTTGCCAGCATCCTCTCCCCATCCGCCTCCTCCTCCTCCTCCTCCTCCTCCTGCTCCGCCTCCTCCTCCTCCCCCTAACTTCGCCCGTGCTGCCGGCAAGGGAGAGGGCGGCGGTAGCGCACGCGTCCCGGAGCCGAGAAACCATCAGCGCCACAGCTCAGCGAGCCGGGAATACCGACAGACAGACAGACAGTCAGCCACGCGGCGGGAAGACAGCCAGGCGGCTCGGCGGACAGACAGCCAGGGAGGACGGAGGATGGAAGATGAGGGATGGCTTTCCCTTTGACATCATCGTCCCTCCCTGGGTGGGGGGTCAAGTGGAAGGAAAATACACGGGTAAGGCCTCTCGGGGCGTTTTTGGTACCTTCTGGGGGCCTCTTTTGGGCCTCAGGGGGGCCTCTTCGGCCTGCTGGCAGTTTCTCGGACGTCTGCGGGCGGTCGCGGGGGTCCTCTTGGGGCGGGGGGCTCGGATTGTCAGTTCGAGTTGCATCTCTTGCACTCCTTTGGGGACCTTGCTGGGGCCCCTCTGGGACCATCTTGGGCGCCGCTTGGGCCGTTTTGGACCCTCTTCGGCCGTCTTTGGGTTCTCCCGGGGTTCTCTTGGGCCCTCTTGGAGCGATCTTTGAAGTCAGAACATACGCTTCCCCGGAGGATCGGGAAAATTGTTGCTTCTTGGAGCCCTCGTGGGGGTCGTCTTCGAGGCCGCTTGGGCAGCTTTGAGCTTTGAGGCCATCTACGTTACTCGTTACTCTTGAAGCCTAGTCGGGGTGTTCGAGCACATCTTGAGCCAGCTTACAGGGCACCTTGGGCATCTTGCATGCCGCGGACTGTGGACCTGGAGCCCCAGAGGGCCCTGGAGAGGCGCTCACGATGAGCAGCTTCCCAAGGTCACCCGTGCATCCTTTCCCTTCGGCCCATACTTGGCCGCTTTCGCTGGCCGCGCCCTGCTCGCAAAGTCTCGGCATGGACTTCCGCGGCCCTTGCATCTTCACCATGCGTCCGTCGTGGAAAGGGTCGACTGTAGAACGGGATTCTGGAAGGATTTTGCGATGGATGTTTTCCTGTAGGCGGCGAGCGGGGGGAAGTCAAAAGAAGAAGGCCTTTTCAGAAGGCAGCGGGACTTTTCACAGCCCCCCCCCCGCGTTGTTTAAAGTTGTCGCTGTCTTCGGGGAAGGCTTGGGGACCTTCTCGGAACGCCGTGATGCTTCCGAGCCTTCTGACAAAAAAGGGCCCGTTTCCTCTCGCTTCCCCCCCCGTCGTCCGCCGCCAATCCTACCCTGGGGCCCCTGCCGAGGGGGGGGGGCCCAGGGCCGCCCATCTGCGCCATCAGACGATCGAAGCCTCGACGATTTGACTAACCAAGGCGCCTCTTCCCCCGCCGCCCCCCCCCCGCCCCTCACCACCAGTTCCCTTCCTTATCATTTTTCTAGGCACGCAATGCTGGGCCTCGAGGGCCAGGCCTCGCCACTCCCCTGCCCCCCCCTCTTCCTCTTCCCCCCGCCCCCCCCCCTCCCGTCCTGACCGCCCGCGGCTTCCGCCTGCAACCTCTTGGTTGCAGTGCTCTTTGCCGCGGGTATACTGTTGCCGTGTATGTGGGGGTGCGGGCGCTGGGCAACGCTCCGTGTATTTTCCCTTGGGCGCCGATCCCGAACCCCCACGCGCCATTTTGGCGCGGGGTGTAGGGCGGTTCTTGATTTGCGTTCTTTTTCTTGATTTCCTAAGGCACAACGTTTCTGGCGCTACTGGGACTTAGTCAGGGAAAGGAAGCAGGAGGTCAGGTCCCAGCTTGTGTCCGTGATTCCCCTTTTTTGCGCGTGTGCCCTTGGTGTTGGCCGTTGGCCACTTTGGCCGTTGGCCAGGGCATGTTGGCCCGCGCTTTCTTGAGCGCCACGGTTTTGTTCTGCCTCTTGGGGCCTGTAACCTGATTCCCATCCTGACCTTCTTCTCCCCGCCCCCTCCTTCCCGCCCCCCCATCCTCTCTCCGCGCCGCGCCGTCCTCCCTGCCCATTCCTCCCCTGGTCTTTCCATTCCTATCCTCCTCTCCTCCCCGTTCTTCTTTTCCGGAGTATTGCTGTCCTTTTTTCTGTTATTCCCCCTCCTCTTCCTCCTTTCTCCCCCTCCTCCCCCCCTTTCCGCAATTCCCCCCCGCCCCTCCCGTCCCCCGCCCATCCTCATCTCGCCCCTCTCTTCCTCGCGCCCCTCCTTCCCGCTGCTCCTCGTCATTGCGGAAGGGCGTGCCTTGTCCGGGGTAGAAGTTGGAGGCCGCGACGAGGCGAACCAGGCGCGTCGAGCCACGCGGCCCGACGACGGCGAAGGAGTGGCAGCGCTGGTCGGCCAGCGCGGATCGCATCAGGAAGATGACTCAGCGGGGCGGGATCAGAGCGCGAGTGGAAACAGACAGAGGGAGAGAAAGAGAGAGAGAGAGAGAAAGAGAGAAAGAGAGAAAGAGAGAGATACATCAAGAAAGAATGCAAGGGGGAGAGAGAGAAGGATGTCGAGAGAGAGAGAGGGAAAGAGAGAGAGAGAGAGAGACAGAGAGAGGTTGAGGGAGGGAGGGAGGGAGGGAGAGAGAGAGAGGGGGGAACAAATAAATAAAACAGAGAGAGGGAGAGAGAGAGAGAGAGAAACACAACAAAAAACACGGAATACATATATATATATAAAGAAAGAGAGGGACAGAGAGACAGAGAGACAGAGAGACAGACAGACAGACAGACAGACAGACAGACAGACAGACAGACAGACAGACAGGCAGGCAGACAGACAGAGACAGACCGACAGACAGACAGACAGACAGAGAGAGAAAGGAATCCATAACTAAACAAAGAGAGAGAGAGAGAGAGAGAGACACACACAAAAAGAGAGAGAGAGAGGGAGACTTATTTTTTTGTTCTTCCAAAACCCGCCTGTAGGAGAACATGCCCGGCCTGAGAGTATTTCGCACGATGTTGCATCGCGCCCCAGTCTAGGATCCCTGCTGCCCCGCCCCTTCTCGGGCCACGGCTCGGCTTTGCGGCGGCCGCTCAGGACGAGCCGGGCACCCCCTGCGGACGCACATCAAAATTCGAGGCCTCAAACCGCCGAGACCCCCCCCCCGAAAATTGCCCCACGTCCGCGGCTCCGAGAACCGATCCGGGTCCCCGAGGCTGGGATGCAAGTCCTGGGAGGTTGCATTCTGTATCGGCGCTTGCATTTTTCGCGGTCGGCAGCTGGCCTAATCTGTGCGAGCCCTGCTTAATCCAGCTGAATCACGCCTAGTCTCGCTCAGTCCAGCTCCATCCAGCTTCATCCCGGGCTCAATCGCGGAACCTGGCTTAAAATTTGGCGAAGGGGCCCCCTTATCGGGCTTGGTCGCCCTGAGTCGTTCCATCGAAGAGCTCCCAGGAACTGCTTCGGTAGCAAATCGTGGGAGCCTGGTATACCCGCTCAATTCCGTCTTTCGCGCCGATGAGCGTCCATTAGCGTCGGGGAGTCGACGAGATAGCGTCGACGGGATAGCGTCGACTGGCGTCGACTCGGCGTCGAATAGCGCCGATCCGCAAGCGCCGACGAGCTGATGTGGGAGGCTCCCGTGAGCTGCCACCGAGAGTTGCCTCCTAACCTCGGGGGCGGAAAAGAGGGCGGTGATGACTAGGGGGGGTGGATACCGTGGCGGGGGCCATGATTTTTCCCCAGATTCTTAGGCTTACGCCACACCGCCGACCCCTTGTTTATGCCAATCTGGGGGTAGTAGAAGCTGCGAAGGGGTGAAAAGGCGAGTGATATTTGTTTGGTGTCTGTTCGCCGCCACCGCCAGAGGGTCTCGGGCAGTTCCGCGGGGAGGTCCGAGCGGACAGCGACACTGCGAGTTTTGGAGCCACTCGGGGGCCGTTTCGGAGCCTCTGGGGTGCTTCTTGGGGGTTCCTTGGGGCGTCTGGGCGGCCTCGTGAGGGCCTCTGGGGGCCTCTTGGGGCACTCTTGGGGCCCCCTGGGGCTCCTGGGGGCAGAAAGCTAGAGTTTCAACATGTTTGGTCGCCCTCTTGGGCCCCTCGTGGTGCCGTCTTGGAGCCCTCTTGGGCCGTCTTGGGGACCTCTTGGGCCGTGTTGGGGCCGTCTTGGGCCGTCTGGAGGCCGTCTTGGGGGCCTCTTGGGCCATCTTGGGGCTGTCTTTGGGGCCTCTTTGGCCGTCTTGGAGCGTCGGGAAGCCAGAAAGGCGGAAAAGCAAAAAACGTCGAAGAACACTATGGAAAATCAACAATTTGAGACTCTTGGGGCCCTCTTGGGAGGCTTGTTTGGGACCTCGGGGGCCGTCTTGGAGACCTCTTGGCCCGTCTTGGGGCCATCTTGGGCGTCTTGGAGGGGTCGTTTGGCGTCTCGGAGCCTTCGTGGGCCGTCTTGGAGGCCTCTTGGAGCCTTCTTGGCCCGTCTTGAGGCCCTCTTGGGCCCGGAAAAGCTCCGTGAACCGCTCGTCCCGGCCGTGCTGCGCTCGTCCTGGCCCCCTCCCCGCCTCCAAATCGGCCCTCTTGGGCCGTCTTGAGGACCTCTTGGGCCGTCTTGGGGCCGTCCTGGGCCGTCTGGAGGCCGTCTTGGGGGCCTCTTGGGCCATCTTGGGGCTATCTTTGGGGCCTCGTCGCGCGTCTTGGAGCGTTGGGAAGCCGGAAAGGCGGAAAAGCAAAAAACGTCGAAGAACACTATGGAAAATCAACAATTTTAGACTCTCGGGGCCTTCTTGGGAGACTTGTATGGGACCTCGGGGGCCGCCTTGGAGACCTCTTGGCCCGTCTTGGGGCCATCTTGGGCGTCTTGGAGGGGTCGTTTGGCGTCTCGGAGCCTTCGTGGGCCGTCTTGGAGGCCTCTTGGAGCCTTCTTGGCCCGTCTTGAGGCCCTCTTGGGCCCGGAAAAGCCCTGGAACCGCTCGTCCCGGCCGTGCTGCGCTCGTCCCGGCCCCCTCCCCCCCTCCAAATCGGCCCTCTTGGGCCGTCTTGGGGACCTCTTGGGCCGTCTTGGGGCCGTCTTGGGCCGTCTGGAGGCCGTCTTGGGGGCCTCTTGGGCCATCTTGGGGCTATCTTTGGGGCCTCTTTGCCCGTCTTGGAGCGTCGGGAAGCCGGAAAGGCGGAAAAGCAAAAAACATCGAAAAACACTCTGGAAAATCAGCAATTTTTGACTCTTTGGGCCCTCTTGGGAGGCTCATTTGGGACCTCAGGGGCCGTCTTGGAGACCTCTTGGCCCGTCTTGGGGCCATCGTGGGCGTCTTGGAGCGGTCGTTTGGCTTCTCGGAGCCTTCGTGGGCCGTCTTGGAGGCCTCTTGGGGGCTTCGTGGCCCGTCTTGAAGCCCTCTTGGGCCAGGAAAAGCCCCGTGGAGCGCTCGTCCCGGACCCCCCCCCCCCTCCGGAGCGCTCGTCCCGGACCCCCCCTCCAAATCGACCGGACCGGGCTCCCGGGGGAGGGGTTTGGGGAGGGGGAAGCATCTCACACGCCGATGATCCCCAAGGGGTCGGCGGATTTCATGGCGCCTCTTCTTATTTCATTATGTCCCTCGCCCCCCCGCTGGGCCGCGCACATGCCGCCGGTCATGATTTGCACCCCCCCCTCTTGAAGACAACCCCCTCTTGGCCGCTCCCGACGAACCGAGGCAACGGCGTCTACAACGTGTCCCTGCTGATGGACGGCCACGGCGGGCAGGGCGTGGTCAGGCACACACCCCCCACGGGGGGGGCGGGCGCCGCCGCGGCCCCGCGCCGCCCGCCTCGAGCGCCCTGCCGCCCCCTGTCCCTCTGCGCGTCTGCTCCTGCGCTCGTGCACCTCGCTGCCTTCTCCCTCTCATCGGGGGCGGCAAAGAGTCAGGAACAAAACGACCACACAAACATAATAACAGTAGTACCCTTTTGGCGCAACTCCGCGAAAAGCGGCTGAGACCGAGTCGCAACAAACATCGGCCAATGCTCGCACCAGTTCGTCCGTGATGCCGCAGTTCCCCCAAGTGCGCAAACGGCCTGTATAGGGCGAGCAGTTGCTGTCGTAGCTCCCCTGCGTCATTGCCGCTCCGAAAATCAAGCACCAACCTATCCGCGATGGTTGTTTGGGGTGTGCGGAGCAGGGTTCTTGGCTTCTTTTATGTCATTGGGTGTCCTGGGGTGACATAAAACTTTTGATTCGCGCGCCAGCCCGCGCGCAGAGGCGGGCGCCCAATCGGAAATTGTGCGCCTATTATGTTTATGTCGGCTTCTCGTTCCCTAAAGAGGGGGGTGATGACTAGGGGGGGTGGATATCGTGGCGGGGGCCATGATATTTCCCCAGATTTCATGGCGCCTCTCCTGGCTTCAGTACGTCCCTGGCCCCCCCGCTGGACCGCGCACATGCCGCCGGTCATGATTTGCACCCCCCCCTCTTGGACACCCCCTCTTGACCGCTCCCGACTTAGGTCTCCTAGGTGGTGTCGGGGTACAGGCAACCCGCCTAGCAAGGATCGGCAACCTGCCCAAGTGTACCCTTGCATCCTTGCCCCTTCGGCCCATCATTTGCGACTCTCGCTGGCCAACCACGTTTGAAAAGCGCCAACGTGGCCCTCCAAGGCCCTTGCATCCTTACCGCGTATCCTTACGATACGGGTCGACTGTAGACGGAGTCGGAAGGTCGCGCGGCATCGCCGATGCATCGGCGATGCACCGGCGATGAGGCTCGATGCGGGCTCTGATTTTTTTCACGCCGACGTCGCCGACGCATCGCCGATGTCGACGATGCATCGCCGATGCTGGGCGATCCTCCGACCCCGTCCACTCGGACCCCATCTAGGAGGCCTCTAGATTCAGAGGAGGAAAAGGTACCCGTACCGCTACCCTTCTCTCTTTTCCCCCTTCTTGGGCCTCCTGGCAGGGCCTTGTTGCCACCGCAGGATTCGCCTCGAAGTTCTGGTCCGAACACAGCTTGAGAGAGGTCTGGGAAGTAGCGGTATTGGTACCTCTTGGTTTTCCCTTTGATGTCGGGGAACAGATGGGCGACGCAAAAAAATGTCGTTTGCGCCGACATTGGCGCATCAGTTTCCCGCGGAAGGTCGCGCGTGAGCGCCCTCGTTTCCGGCGCAGCGTGTCGCGCCAGCGGCCCGCGTAAGTCACCGCGGAAGGTCGGTAAACCACCTCGCGTTTTCTGATCGTCGCTCTAACGCTGCCATACAGGGTGGCGACCTCCTCCAACTCCTCCTCAGGAGGAGTTGGAGGAGGAGGAGGAGGAGGAGGAGGAGGAGGAGGAGGGGGAGGAGGGGGAGGAGGGGAAGAAGGAGGAGGAGGAGCAATTTTTTTCGCACGATGACTAACTCAGCCGCCAGAGTCAGAGGGTGAGCTGGAAGCCTGCCTAGGGGAGTCCCCGAGGCGCGCTGCAGTGCGACTGGATCAGAAGGATGCGCGTCAAGGCTGCCATAGTCAGGAGGGAAAAGCACACAGACAAAAATTTTCGTCGATTCCCATGTAAATGTGGGAAAATGTGGGAAGAGGGGGGGAAGACGAAAACCCTGAAAATATAAGAAATGAATGGGAATCCTGGGATTTGTGTCTATTTCTTTGTGTGTCCATGAGCCCCTTTCACATAGGGGAAGGAACAACGACATAAACGTAGAACTTGGAGGTCCGCCCGGATTTCTCGGATCGGCGCTGAGGCCCTTGGCGGCGCTTGCGGCGCCGGACCTAGCGCGCTCCGCGCGCCAGGGAGAGGGGCCCAGCGACGGTTCGAAACATCCGCGCGGGCCTTCGAGATTGGTTCTTCGATGATGGTGCTCCAGCTATTGTCTCCTCCCTCCACTCCCTCCCTCCGCATCATCCCCGTCTTCATTTCTGTCCACCCGTCCTCGCTTCCTTCCGCCAGTTTCCCTCCTGGCCTTCCCTCTATTCACACCCTCTTCCTCCTCGTTGTCCGTTCTCCTCTTACCCCTCCACTCCCCCGCCTCCTTTGATCTCCTTTGCCCCCTCCTCCCTCCGCCGTCACCCTTCATCACTGCTTCTCCCTCTCCCTCATCCACCTCATTCGTCCTCTTCCTCTTCTGCAAGTCCTCCTTCCTCCCTTCCTCCCCTTCCCTCCTCACTTCCTCCCTTCTCCTTCGCCCTTCCCTTGCCTCATCCCTCTCTCCCTCTCGCTTTTCACCATCTCTCATCCCTCCTCCGCGGCAAGGGGGGTCGCTGCTCGTGACGGGGTCGGCGGTGACCGGATTTCTGGCGGATGTAGCTCCCACCTCCTTGGATCTAGGGCCTACAGCCAAGACGCTGGCATGAGGAACAGTTTGGGTCCGGAAGGGGCTCGAAGTTCCTCAGGTCCTTCCGTGGCTATTCTTCTGTCCCTACTCGTGCACGCAGGCGCTCTTGGGGGCCAAGAAAGGGGCTTCGTTCCCTCCGCGTCGTTCCTTCTTTCAGCAGCCCGACCGTCGGGTGGGGAGTCGGCCTGTGAAAACATCCGTGTCCGCCGGAGGGACGTCGTTCCTTGTTTTTCGCTCCTTATTCTTCGTCCCTTATATCAGCAGCCCGACTGTCGGGTGTGGAGTCGGCTCGGTAAGACAACCGTGTCCGCCGGACCCGTGGAGCCCGGCTCGGGTGGCGGCTTGGCGGACCGCTCGCTTTTTGGCGCCCGGGGGCGCGGCGAGCTGCCCCACTTGGCATCGGCGGTGTGCTGCGCCGGCTCCCGCGGCGGCCGTGGGTGCGCTGGGTGGGCTTCGGAGTGTCCGAGCCGAGCATTTGGCGACGCGCAGTGTGGGGGGTACGGGGAGGAGGAGGAGGAGGAGGAGGAGGGGGGGAGGGGAGGGGAGGAGGAGGAGGAGGAGGAGGAGGAGGAGGAGGAGGAGGAGGAGGAGGAGGAGGAGGAGGAGGAGGAGGAGGAGGAGGAGGAGGAGGAGGAGGAGGAGGAGGGGAGGAGGAGGAGGAGGAGGAGGAGGAGGAGGAGGAGGAGGAGGAGGAGGAGGAGGAGGAGGAGGAGGGGGAGGAGGAGGAGGAGAAAGAGGAGGGGGAGGAGGGGAAGGAGGAGGAGGAGAAGGAAGACGAGGAGGAGGAGGAGGAGGAGGAGGAGGGGGAGGAGAGGGAGGCGGGGATGTCTCCTTAGATCTTAGAAGCACCCTGCTTTCCAAGGAGGCGCGGGCCTTGGCCCAGCGCCTTCTGAGGAGCTGCCTCCTGCTTGGAAGCCCTCCCCCCTCCCCTGTGCCCCCCTCCCTGCGCGCCGCCACGCATCTCCCCCTGGGTGAGGCCATCCGGGGGGGGGGACCAGGACGAGGAGAACTCCGTTCCAGAGCGTTCCAGAGGGCTCTCAGAGCGCCCTGGAACGCTCCGAGAAGGCCGCGGCGCTCGAGACATCCTCCAGAGCCGCTGGATCTCAGAGAAGGAGGAGGGCCAGAGCCGCTGGATCTCAGAGGAGGAGGAGGAGGAGGAGGAGGAGGAGGAGGAGGAGGAGGAGGAGGAGGGGGAGGAGGAGGAGGAGGAGGAGGAGGCGGAGGGGAGGAGGGAGGAGGAGGAGGAGGACGGGGGGA